>JAQISU010000155.1:7995000-8595000 GCA_029339505.1 Unio delphinus
TTCAAAGTAAAAAGATCCTCTGGTGCTTGTGCCACTGTAATGCAATTTTGTTTCTGAACTATTTTATTATCTTTTAATATTTGGCACTCAATGAAAAACAATGAGACAGGAAAGTTACCTGATTTATCAGACAAACAAGGGCAAGAAAGAAAATAATGATATGGTACAATAAATACAACAAATTACAACCCTTTATATATCAAGGGCAGTTCATTAACAAAGTTTGGTGATATGTGTAATAGAACTTGAGACATTTTGCCCCAAAAAACAACCTACTTTACCTGTTAGATCAGTGACTTTGACTTTAAGATCTACAACCTTCCTTGTATCTTCAAAGGGAAATATATATATATATATATATATATATATATATATATATATATATATATATATATATATATATATATATGTGTGTGTGTGTGTGTGTGAAACAGAGCTTAAGTTATCACATGGAAACCAAATTATTAATTAGCTGGGAGCGACAGATAGATAGACAAGACCACAAGATCATAATATATTATGCAGTTGTTATGGGTGTATACAAATATTTTCTCCCTTTCCCCATCCCCAGAAATATGAATCTTAAAAAAGGTTGCAAAAACATCAGTTCTAATAAATCAATGTAACAATTATTGGCAACATGTCTCTGGGCCATTTCTTTTATTTCTGAATTGATGGTGTGCAATCATCTTCAAGATGCTGCAAAACTGTTATCATGGCAGTTACTTGTGCAAAGTTAGGGGCCATGCATCTAAAACAAAAACACAGGAATCCAAGACATCTTATAGTTTTAGCTCTAAAGCTACATGTACTACCAAAATGAGGTTGTGTGATATTTCCAGTCTATTTGATGTTGCTGTATTGGCTTCTTATAGGTTTCAAGAACTGATACTGAATAAAGCAAAATCTCAACATAGAAGTCTATCTTGATCATTCACAGCATGTATATGACACAAGGGATCTCAACTGGAAGTGGAAAAACAAGTAGATGTCGGTTCTTTGCTAAGTAGAGAATATCCATTGAACCTTTGACAGCCCTGTTCTATGGATATGGCATGAAGCTCACTCCTTCATCTCATGGATGCTAAGGTGTGCATGAAGACTGTATTCCGGGTAAGCTTTCCTTCATCTCATGCATGCTAAGGTGTACAAGAAGACTGGATTCCGGGTAAGCTTTCCTTCATCTCATGCATGCTAAGGTGTGCAAGAAGACTGGATTCCGGGTAAGGTTTTCTTCATCTCATGCATGCTAAGGTGTATAAGAAGACTGGATTCCGGGTAAGCTTTCCTTCATCTTATGGATCCTAAGGTGTACAAGAAGACTGGATTCCGGGTAAGCTTTCCTTCATCTCATGGATCAATGCTAAGGCGTGCAAGGAGACTGTCTTCCAGGTAAGGGTTTGTTTTCCATCATATGATGCTCCTGTTGCTTTTAAAATAAAATATTACTTTTGATAATAAATGTAAAAGTCACATATAAATACTGTATATATGTATGTGAACAGACACTTACTGGAAATCCTTCTTGAAAGCCTGAAAAGAAGCTTGACCCAAAGGTTCAGGGAGGGGAATATTAGAGACCTAAATACACATTCTTTGCAGTTTGAAATATCTGATCTTTTATATGAGAATCCAAACCAATTGCTGGGCCCATCACAAAATGTGTGTGTTGGATAGAGCTACACTATAGCCATTGAAAGCAGTAAACTCGGCATTGTTTCTATTCAAACAGAAAGAGAAGAAGAAAAGCCATTGCTATACTACTACATCAATTGTGAAAGATTCACCGCATGTCATCCTATACTTTAGATGTAGGTCATCTCCTGGACTACATAATACACTTTGCCAACATGTTCATAAACTTGTCATGGTGGATATTGTTAGAGATAACTCAAGCACATGAAGGTAGAGAATGTGTGGGCTGTTGTATATGAGAGAGCCATAATGCTGCAGCAAAAAGGTCCTTCCTCTGTAGCTCCAAGGCTGGTTTGCGTGCAGTTTGAAAAGATCAATGAACTAAAATTGTTGTGACTACAGAGACACTACAAAACTAGCTGTACAGTGGAGATCTTTACTGTGTTAAGTACTTGTGGGAGGACGAGAAGGTGCAAGCAAACAGATAATCCCACTTCAGGTTGAAAGTGCCCACTGCCCAGGTTATCTGGTCTGGAATTGGAGAAATGTTATTGAGTCCTGTTGCAAACAGGTTATCCAATGGTCTGCCATACTGTCTGCTATAAAGTTCTTGAACTAGGAATGCTACTAACATAGGTCATACCCCCTGAGGTTGTGATAAGAAGAGAGTCCAAACATCCATGCAGATAGGTGCGAAAGTGCCTCCTTGTCAAGTGAGATGGGGCTGTCTTCAATATGTTGTCATCAAAGACCATCACAAATTGATTTCTTCCTTCGTCAAAATACCTCTGAAGGACTACAATTATAACCCTCATTTCTGAATTGTCGAAATGGACAGCAGATTCCTTCTGGGGTCAAACAACAATGAAGAATCAGACTTTCCAGTTCCAGATAAGTACCCTACATGGAATCTGATCCATCATTAAACAGACATGAGTGGGGCTAAGCAGTGAGCAAGGAGTCTCCATCTGAAAACCAGTCATGATTTGTTCACCAAATCATATGATGGTGGAAGGCCAGACCTAGAGAAATGGGAGCATTCAAAGGGTCCCTGTGTGGTTTCCAATTACCCTGTAGTACAGTTTGCCTTAAGTAACCAAATCCATTGCAGAGTTCAAGGTCCCAAGAAGATAAAGAAATAATCAAGTCAACAATGTGGTCTTGGCTGTAAGCACCTCCAACAGAGTCAGAATCTTGTCTACTCTGACCCACGGGACATGGACATATCCTGTGTTCATAAAATCTGTCCCTCTTGGTAGACTCATTAGGTGGGTTAAAAGGTCTGTCTCCCTCCTTGCTGATTTGTACTGATCCTACTTTGTGTGAGGAAGATCCCTACTGACAACATATATTATCATCTCTGCCATAAGACAAAGACAATGAATCCATGCCTGCATGCTGGAATGGCCAATAACTTCTCTGTGGTGGAAAGCCTTGCACCCCAATGGGATTTAGTGGGATTATAGAAAAGAGAGAATGCGAAACTCTTTCTCTTCAATATATGGACATCTGGATGCCAATTCCTAATCCAAAGTGGGAGAGAGATGGGTATTGACATAACCCATATACCCATACTGATTGGGATTCAATAACCACTGACTGGTACTCATGTATCAAAGACAAGTCTGGTGATTTCAATCTTCATAAAACTCATCTACAAATCTAACCGACTTGTATCATAGATTTTCCATTACTAGGTAGTTCAACCAGTCACCAACAATGGATCCCTGAGTGCTGCTTCACCTTACAATGGGTTTGAGGTGGTGCAACTCACCCTCTTTCCTACTGGATACAAGAGGGTTTTGCTCTTCCATCCCATGAGGGCATGACTCACTAAATAACCCAAAAGAATTTAGAATGTACTGTTACTAACTCACATGAGGGTGTAATTCCCCACCCACTTATTTCATCCCTAGGGAAGGGCAGATGAACATTAAGCATCTAAGAAAAGACTTTACTTATTATTATCTGAGACCCAAGGGACTCAAATTATAAAACAAAACCTTGAAAAGCCTGAGAAAGAAGATCAAGGCATTTTATTCCATCCTTTATATGTCTGTTTGCTTTTCACAAGGTTTCCTGACCTAGTCCAACCATAGACTGCAACTGGGACAACCATATGTACTTTTACAGTCTGTACACTCTAGGCAGGTGGTTAGGGTGTCTCAGGTTTTTTTTCTTGTTTGTACACCTCCCCACACATTACTTACACAATGCTCAAGAAAATGCTGAACACATGATTTACAACAAACTTCATAGCAACATGTAAACATGTGATGAATTTATCAGTACTGAGTTAATGCTAATTTGAACAGGACAACCTCACACATTCCAAGGTTTCTCCAATCAAAGAATTCAAACAACTTGCAAGTTGTCAGCAATGCTAAGCCAAGTCATGTATGAAAGAATTAAAACAACCTAAAATACAGAAGCTTGAATCAAAGATAATGTTAAAAATTATCACTGGAGCACTGGAGATGCATAATTAGCAAAATACCAGGTTAGTAAGATTGCTAAAACAAACAATATTAATGAGGAATGCTATCCTATTCTGACTTTATGGTATGAAAAGGTGTTAAAAAAACCTAAACACACACAAAAGTGATGACTGGTGTGCAACCTGCTTCAAAAGAAATAAACATTGCATGCGACCTGCTTCAAAAGAATAAACACAGAAAAGGTCAACATTAAATGGAGTATAGATTCCAGTGATTCAAATTGATCTAAAACAAACAATTAAAACTGGGTAAAAAATGATGCTGCAGACAAATTCAGCAAGATTATCCTTTTTTATAAGCAGTACAACTGAATAGGTGTTGTCAATTTACGTGAGAATATTTGTATTATCTGTGAGTCAGGCAACATTATTTTGATTAAATCTGATGAATAAAAACCCCTGATATCTGCAATTGAAGATTATGCTTGGCAAAAAAAACTTGCAGATAGTGTCTCAAGCACAGTAACATTATCTAAATTTTGATGCAGATTCTGTAAACATGTCCTTCAGTGATGGTATATTTATTCTTGTGTTTAATATGCTTTTATGAAGGCAGTCAACTATACAGACATGATCCTGTGCAGGAGGTTCACATGTATGTGAAAGAATCACTTTACTGCAAAACATAGGTTTCTTGTACTCTATGCATTAAGCCACATAAAATAAAATCATACAAATTATACTCACTCTGGTGTTTTGTTTCACATGATGTTTTTTGTGCAAATGAGGTACTTGTATAATTTTCATTCCTGGTGTAGACTTGGAAAGTATAAAAAGAGCCTGGTAAAGAAAAGAGAAACCTTGATATTAGATTACTGAAGCACGATCTAACAATCAGACAAAACAACTATTTATATTTCAGTACATTAAATTTCTGACTGATAAGCATATGGTAATACAATTTAAACGTTTGGCCCGATTTTCAATAAGTAAATTGTACAGTAAAATTTAGCCCATGGTGAATTCAAACTTTAAATAATGTTACCAGAGAGACGCTTGTACAAACTTTAATTATGTTTAACTTGTAAGACCGGATCATTTAAACAGATTTTGTTTAAATGTATATGCTAAATTACATGCATACAAAATCTTAACAACCATACACTTAATGTACATAATGTACGAGTCATTTATAACTCACTTAACAGGAAGCACAGCAAAATATTCCTTTAATGAATCTCATTCTTTAAATCAAATACCTTGACTTTTTAGTCCTATATATGTAAAATTCCTAAAGGGAAGGCTGGATTTTGATGGTGCCAAAGAAGTTTCATGTCATGTCCCTTAGTAACCAAAACAGATATCAAACAATTGATGTTAAAAGGAGGTATTTAAAAAAGAAATGGGAGCCCTGAGTGGCTGAGTGGTCTAAAGCGCTAGCCATTATGGATCACTGCCGTCTCACCGCTGTCTGCGTGGGTTCGAGTCTAAGATTTGGCTAATGTAGTTATGTGAGAAAGCTTGCCAGTAGATTCTCATTGCTCGGTGGTTCTTTCCTGGGTTCTTCCACCACCAACAATACTGGCCACCATGTATAGCCTATCGTGTGCTGAAAAATGGCGTTAAACCCTAAGAAACAAAACATTAACATAAACAAAAAATACCATTCATGTAAATTTGAATATTTCTCTTTTTCACTCAGTAAATATTGTTATTAATTATCAATTTAATAAGTTGAGTTAAACAATGTCAAACCCACCACAATCTTATCTCTAAAAAATATTGCAGCATGTGCAGATCCAATGAATTATTTTTTATAAGCAAACAATTACAGAATTTTCTAATTTGGTATTAAAGGACAGTTTAGATAAAGAGAAGCTAGTTAATATTAAAGCCTATGCAAAAATAATATGCAGGACGTTTTCTATTTTCACTAGTTTAGTTAGAGGCTCTTGTTCCAAGCAGTGTTGTCTCAAATGTTATGCCTAAGTATAATGATTCTAATAATTGTTGTAGAGAAGTATACTAAGCATTTATAATCACAATGGCACAGGATTAACTCTCATCAACGTAAGCATTACTCACTTTTATCTCACCTTTTCATTTCAGTTTGTATTTATAGTGTGTGTTCTTCTTGTTAATACAATATCTTTTCACATCAACATTGCTATTAGTTTAATTTGTATTTATTTGTATTATATGCTTTATTGTGTCGACCAAATTTTGTTATAATATTATTCATTAGTCTAGGTGCAATAAGTACAAACAAATCAAAGCATATCTCGACCGCCATTCTTATTTGGAAAATAACTTCCAATACAGCAAGGATGTCAAATAGTGTAGTGCGACCTCAAGACGGCAACATGACTACCGACAGTGTGTAACTCACCCTAAATCCAACTCAGTAGAAATGGAAAGCCAATGTGCCTACCATGAAATTCCAACAAAAGCAAGGACATCAAAACTAAGTAACTAATTTCTAAGTGGCAGTAGAACATAATGTCCCACTGGCCTACATCCCTCTAGGCTGCCAGTCATTGGATTTTGAAAATTCTGGCAAAGCACCGCACCAGGCTGGCGACATTAGATGTGATGGGATTGGACATTGGGAAGATATAAGGGCTACATTATGTGGGGTACAACAAATATATGGTATACCCCAGGGAATTTAATGTCCCACTAATATCAGTGGACACGTTGGACATGAAAAGCCTAGTGGTAGCAGTCAAACAAGCCACTCCATTCATGAGGAAAGTAGGGCCAAAAATGGTAGAGGTCCATGTAAATGGACTACCTTTGGAAATTAAAACATGTGAACTGATATACAAAGTGGAAACAAAATTGAAATTGAAGATAAGCAACAACAAGATGGCACTATATGGGGATTTGTCCTAATAGTATCAGGAGGGCGAATTTTAATAATGACCAGAGAGGAAGCCAAGAAACTACCAGCCGTCTTTTATGTAATGGGCTTCAAACTAATATCATGGTAAAAAAGGTTGTGAAGAGGACAGAAAGTGCCCACAATGTGGACAAACCGGACATGGCCCTTGGGATTGTAAACAGATCAATACAGGGCCACATGTCAACCCAACATATATCCAAGCGTGCTGGCCAAAACAACACCTAAAACAACTGAGGGAAAAACTGACACAAACATACATAGAGAAATATAAATGGTTCTAAAGCAGATAAGGGTGAACTAAACCAAGCTGGGAGAAACCAATATGGACAGAACTGAAAAATGGCAGGAAATTCTAAGCCTCAACAAAACTGGGATGAAAACCCCCATCAAGGAACCCACAATGACTTAAAATAGATTTGAAGAGCTGCAAGAGGATGGAAACAGCTCAGAACTCGGGTAAGAGATGGATCAGGAGAAAACTACTGACCTCTCGGGAATAGTTCCTCTGACATGCTCTACCCCCATGGCAAACCCAAAAAAAATCAAAAATAGGAAGGCTAGTAATCTTTCTACTTCCTCGACGAATAACAGATAATGGAGTGAAGAGGTCGAAAGAATGGAACAGCAAGAGATAGACTAGTAAAAGAAAAGGAGGGAAAAAAGAGATAAACAAAAACAGAAAAGAGAAGAGGCAAACAACAAAACAAAAGAATCAGAGGGGACCGATATAAATATGAGTGATGACGATAAGGAAACTGATTATGACAGTGCCTCAGATGAGATAAGGTTGATGGGACAAACTGAATATGACATGGACAACAGAACAGAAAAGGAAACGCTATTATCACCTGACACAGCAAGTGACCTCTATGAATCTAAAAGCAGGAACGACACAGTAGGGGGCAATACAGTGCCCCTTCAAAATACACAATAAAATAAAATTAAAAAACAAATAGCCAGACAAAACAAAAATACACAACCATAATAAAGCTGAAAAAAAGTAAAGTGACAACATAGACAAAAGACAACAATTGGAGGAAAAAAATTTCCGTTTGCTGTCTATAAATGTAAATGATATAAATAAGGACAAACTTTCCAAACTAAAAACCATAGACACCTTTGACATGATTTTCATACAAGAGACACACGACAGACTAAAGGATGATCTAAAATTAGAATGTGAAATAGAAATGGATAGTATGATTAAAACAAATTACATTATAGGGAAAGATATAAGAGGGGCGGTGGCAATAAAAGTTAAAAACAAAAAATTGGTTATATGGGAAACAAAAAGAAACACAATTTAAGGGAAATTATTACATATTATTATGGGATGGATAAATTTCATAAATGTATACGTTCTGGCGAATAAAAGAAAAATAAACAATTTATGGAAGAATTAGAAAAATATTTGGAAAGATATACGATGGAGGATCTAATATTAGGAGGGGATTTAAATTGGGTTGGGGATAATTTAGACAGGACAGGACAACTATCATAAATGACATGATCTTTAAAGAAAAGATAGAAAACTTAATGAAGACTCAGAAACTGATTGACATGTACAGAAGCCTTAATATGCCATGGGTGGAATATACTTTTGAATATAAAGGGGAATAGGATAAATAAATTCTTGAGGACCAATTTTGGAAAAAATAAATATAAAAGGCAAAGATTACAGATTTGAAAGTTTTGGACCATAAATATAATATACTTAGAAATAGAAACAATAAATAAAACTAAATGGAGAAGGGGATCATGAAAAATTAACAACCAAATACTAGAAGATATGGATTTAATTAGAGAATTAAAAAAGGATATTCAAAATTTCATAAATCCTGGCAATTTGGACATAATTAAAGCATGGGATAAATTAAAGGGGTTTTCAAAATTAAAGTTCTATATTACTCAAAATTAATGAGACGGAAAAGATAACTAGTGAAAGAAGCAATAAAAAATTTAATTAAAATAAGCAAATCACAAAAAGACAAAAACACACAAAATTAAAAAATAATTAAAATAAAAAGGGAGGAACAAAAGGGAGGGAAATTAAAGCAGGAAAATTTACAGGGATATATAAAATAGCAGAGGGAAAATATAAAAGGGAATAATTAAGGGGGAGAAAATTCTAGAAGCCCTACAAATTGAAGGGGAGGAAATTACAAAAGACAAAATAAAATTCTAAATTACATAAAAGACTACTATGCTGGTCTCTACGAATCACAGGACATAAAAGACGAACAAATTGATAAATATCTACAAGATACAAAATGCGAGATGATATCTCCAGAACATAAGGACTTATGTGATAGTTTCATGTTGCGAAACGAAATTATTGAAACTATTTGCAATCTAACCAAAGGGAAATCGCCAGGTGGAAATGGACTCTCCGCAGAGTTCTTTAAAATTCTGTGGGGTGCTGTCACCAGGATTATAATGGTTGTACAATAAGATCGCATTAAGAAACACAAACATTACAAGCAGTATGTGGGAAGGGATTATAACACTAATATACAAAGGGAAGAGAGAAAGAGAAGATTTGAAAAACTGGAGGCCCATCTCCCTCCTAAACATAGACTATAAGATTATCAGTAAAGTACTAGCGGAAAGGGTAAAAAATGGGTTAGATAAAAAAAATTAATATAAATCAGATATGTGGAGCAAAGGTTAGGGATATACAAAATAATATACTTAGCGTCAAGATGATAATAGAAAACATTAACATCTCTGGCCAAAGAGGTACCATAATACTCTTTGACCAGGAAAAAGTTTTTGATAGATTGGAACAAAAGTATCAACATTAAACACAGGAAAAATTTGGTTTTGGAAACACATTACATAAACAAAGAAACATTAAAAAAGAACGGGAAAGGAGGGGGGATTTATCCCTTCCGTGCCATGTCCTGAAAAATACACCAACATGCTTAACAACAAATTAAGGCGGAGCCGAAAATACCTTTGCAAGGGCTCGACATATACTATTTTGAATTTCCTATGAAACAAAGTATAAACATATACACAAAGAATAAATTAACAAAATTACTCAAGGTGCCAAAAAATTAAGGCCAATAAAAGAATTATTAAATAAATATAGAGATAGTAGGGAATGATGGGAAATTGATACAAAAACATCATACAAATGGGCAACAGACAACACAATACATAGGGGGAGAAGCAGAGTAAAACATGAACACATAAACATTAACTGTGATCGGCCTGAGGGCATTTCCAAAAAACATGTAACGGTGAAATGTGTGAAAACTAGACAAAATGGAGTAGATTTAACAACAATTAGGAAAACACAACCATATAAACACCAACACATACAATACATTGACGGCAACAACAAAAAAAAAACACTATACAAAGTCACTAATTACATAGTGGATACAATGAGGGCATGCTGCCAAATTATAATAATTGGGAAACACTATTAGAATAAGAACATTTAGAAAGGGGACAGGGACCCTCAAGTGGAAAGTACGGGATTAGGATGTCATGGGGCTCAATCACAGGGCTATACGAAATGAACCGGTCTGTTTAAGGACAAATAAACCATTTGGAAATATTTGGGAAAGTAGTTAAATAATAAATAAATAGAGACGACCAAATTGGAGTTCAGAGCAGTACAATTTACAATTTAAAAAATGTACAGACCTCAACTCAAACACAGTCGGACTCAATTATAAATATATATATATATATATATATATATATATATATATATATATATATATATATATATATATATATATATATATATTTATATAAAATACAAAGATGCCACAGAAAATATACTCTCATTAAAACAATAAGTTTGTTTCTATTTGAAAACGTAGTACATTAAACTGTGCACAAAATTCAAAAGTAAATAAATATGAGGAAAACAAGAAAGAAGAGTGATATCCAACTTTGAAATGAAAATCACTAAATAACACAACTGTGAAGAAAATTTGATATATATATATATATATATATATATATATATATATATATATATATATAGATATATATATATATAGATATATATATATATATATATATATATATATATATATATATATATATAGATATATATATATATAGATATATATATATATATATATATATATATATATATATATATATATATATATATAAATATATATAAGCAAACATACATATATCACCAACACAAATAGCATACATGGGATATAGGTGACCTCTAGCCAAGGTCAACAACATGAACTAGGGAATGGACTCCGAGGATAAGTAAATAAAACCAACTCAGATGAACAGCCCTATAGAAACACTAGGGAGAAAAGAAAGTAAAAATGAATTCAAAATTCAATATAATCCCTATGGAAAAAAATTAATTTAAATGGAAAATAATCAATAAAAAAAACATAACTGGGGGATAACACCACCACTTAAACACTTTTTTCCTAGTTTTTTTAAAAAAATGGAGTGTGGGACATCTATGTGTTGCCATCGCCCCATAACGAAAAGATGTCTCAAATGGTATGCCCAAGTATATTGATTGCTGAAGATATACAAGTAGATATACAAGTATGATGAGCCAATAAGCAAAACCTGTTGTAAAGCTGATTTCTTTATTAATCATTTAAGCACAGGTAAATTTTGTAAATAGACTATCATGAAATAATGCTGTTCAAACAATGTAAACAAGACAGCATTACATAGTCCATGCATCAGTAATTACACTGCATGATTAAAAACAGATTATGTCTCACATGAAAGAATGCACAATCCACTCACCTAATTTCTATACTCATTCACCTGTACAACATAAAGTTAAACTGCTAAGAGGAACATATTGTTGTCGAATTTAATGTAATTTTTCAGAAAAAAATAGGCTATAACTGGTGGCCAGTATAAATGGTGGAGGAAGAATGCTAGAAAACCCCGGATAGAACCACCAACCAATAATAAGCTACTGGCAAGCTGAGACTCGAACTCACGCAGACATAGGTGAGACAGCAGTGATCCATAATGGTGAGCACATTAGAAGCTGCATAGTACTGAGGCATTATCTAATTTAATATATAAATATGAAATTACCAACAACTAATTAATATTTATTACAATAAAATGTTTGATTTTTATCAGTTTTAATTAAAGAAGTTATATTGCAAATAATGAAATGATACTGGGTACACAGCTTTACTGTAGTATATAGACAATAACAAAGAGTAACATATTTCATAAGTGACCATGTGGAGTTGGATTATTCATGGGCAATTAGAGATCTATCACTACTGTATATAACTGTCCTTTTCTATGGAAGGAGTTGAAAATCTTTGTGATACCATCATCATTGGTGACTTAGTCTCGAGAGACCATGCGGATAGTGACCTTAGTGTGTTGTCTGTCTCTGGGATGTTGGTATCGTCTGTTGTGGCTGTGCAGGCCTATGCGCGAGTGACAGTCCTTCTTACAGTTGGTGCAGACATAATGGGAAGCCTGCATTACTGTGGTTGCTGCCACATGGTTCTTTCTTACACATTTTTCTGTCGCCAAATATCCTCTCCTTGTATAAGGGACTCATATGCCCTTACTTACTGTAAGTCTCCAGGTGTCTCAGTCCTTGGCCAGCACTTTACAGCCATCAGGTGAGATGTCCCATGTCTTCATGTCCCTCTTGCACACATCCTTGAAACGGAGTGAGGGACAGCCAACACTTCTTGTGCCAGTGGCCAGCTGTCCATATGTCCTTTGGCAGACTCCCATCCTTCATGCATCGGACATGTCCCAGCCAATAAAGTCAACGTCTGCTCAGCAGGGAGAACAATATGGGGGTATTTGCATGCTGCAAGATCAAACTGTGTGGGATAAGGTCTTGCCAGCTGATTTTCAGGATGTTTTTATATGGAAGGTGTTGAGCCAGCACTCTTGCATCATGTAGGTATTCCAAGTCTCACTTCCATTAGAAGGGTGCTGAGTATGCAGGCCTAATAAACTTGGACCTTGATATGCTCTGTAAGCACGTTGTTTACCCACATCCTTGTCGTTAGTCGTGACTTGATGGTGTTTGCCTTTCATGCCTTCTGTCCAGCTTATTATCAAGCGAGAGAGTGTTGCTGATGGTTGACCCCAGGTAGGTAAAGTTGCTGACTGCTTCCAGGGTGACGCCTTTGAATTTGATGTAGGGGACAATGATGATATCTTGCAAGCTGATTTGTTTTCTTTTCCAGGCTAATGGTGAACCTAAACTGCATGCAGGCATCAGCAAAATGGTCTCCCAGTCTCTGGAGGGCTTCATTGGTGTGGGTCACAAGAGCTGCATCATCTGCAAAAGCATCTCCCTGATGAGCACAGAACTATCTTTGGTCTTTGATCACAGTCGTACCATGTTGAACAGCCTGGTGAGGTTAATGAACATCATGTAGAGTGGTTGATCTTGCTCTCTGCTCTTCTCTTGGAGTTGTCATAGGGAGAAGATCATGTTTGTTGTCGACCTGTCTGCTCTGAAGCCGCACCGGGATCCTGGCTACACACAGTCTGCCAGCAACTGCATCTTGTTGAGTATGATGCGGGCTTACAATTTACCAATGCTGCTCAGACTTGAGATCCCTCTGTAATTATTACAGTCACTGCAGTCACCCTTGATTTTGTAAAAGGTTACAATTGTGGTATCGAGCATGTCATGGGGGACTGCTCCTTCCTCCCAGCAGAGGCAAAGTAGCCCATGCAGTGGTTGAAGCAGTGTTGGTTTCCCACGTTTGATAGCTTTGGGCAGGATGCTGTCACTACCTGGTGCATTGTCATTTGGGAGGGAGTCAATTGCTTTGCTGAGCTCTTCTAAGGTTGGCACTTTGTTGAGCTCCTCCATAGTGGGCAGATTCTTTATGTTGTTGAGGGCTGCATTGGTGACTGACATTTCTCGGGAGTATAGCTCTGAGTAGTGCAACACCCATCTGGCTATCTGTTACCCACAGTCTGTGATCTTCTCTCCCATCAGAGATTTCAGGGGAGCTACTCCTCTCACTGTAGGGCCTAGGCGTAGACGTTGATGATGTTGACAGGACCTGCAGCAGTGGTGAGGCGAATGTACAAGAGACGTTCAGTGCCCTCTCAGACCAGAAGATTATTTTTTATGGCGAAGCCCACTCCATGCTGATGGGGCTCCTCAGATTCTCGACCCTTCCAGACGAGGGTGTAGTTTTCCTCTGGTGAGTTCTCTATCAATGATGGGTGTCGTCCACTTCAGTGAGGTCATCAGAGATGCCTGTGCACATGGTGAACACATTCCAGCTTGCAGATCAAAGAGCTGGAGCAGGCGGTAGTTGGCCAGTGGGACACGATGATCCCTCTCACCATCAAAACTTACCTGTGGCGCCCCTTCCCTTCCCTTCCTCACAACAGCAGCAAGACTGGAGTGACCATTCTAGGGTACAAGCCTGGGCGTGGAATATGGAGATCCTAGTCTGCCCAGACGTCAGTATTCTCCTCTTGTTCTTGCTGGTTGTGTCCAAAGGAATGCTGAATATGACATTTGGTACCATTTTGGATGCAGAAGCTGCCGGAAGGAAGTCGTAGTCAACACCCAGCTGCCTTGTTGGCTTCACTTTTGATTTTCTGTCTGGGTTTACTCCCGTAGCCTTTCCTTCTCCCGAAGATATCCACAAGGCAGTGCAGCCATCATTCAATGGATGGGAGTTGGTGGGTTTTGAATCAGAGTTTCCTTCTCCTAGATAAATTGCCTTGACAAGGCTAACAAGCTTCATCTGTCCCGGTTTGGAGTCAGAGTTTTCCTTCTTTTAGATTGGCTGCCTGCCAAGGCTAATGAGCCCAGTCTGACCAACCAGTTATACTTCGTTATGACATTAGAACTACTACTGTATAATTGGAAAATTGATTCAAATGTCCTACCTAGGCTTTTAAGTTAAAACAAAAAGATGATTACAGGTCTATTGATATTTAATGAACGATCAAAACAAAAAATAATGTAAATCATAGATTTCTCTGTTGCATTGGTAAAAATTTATCAAGACCTACTGACTTACATGTTTCATGTTTTGAGGAAGGACAACATACAAAAGAATAACATGCTAAAATTTTATATGGTCATAAGGTAGATTAAAAAACGTAGTCCAAGCCAGTAAAGATGAAATAATGGTCACAAAGAGTCTCTTGTGTTGTAATAGAGTGATAGTAACAGAGATGCATATGCATCAGTTTCACAATTATCGTATGAACAATCATGAGAAACATCAAATGTTTTAAAATCCAAATCAGTGAAGGATAAAATACAGTTAATATTGTTTTTTTCCCCCAACAAGATTACCTGCTGTGAGCATGTCAACAGTATACTGTACATTTGTTCCTTGTGATGTAATATTGTATGGCTCCTTGCTAGGCTGAGTCTGTTGAATAGTAATAATATATGAAATAATATCTCCATTGGGAAGCTGCGGCTGTATCCATTTTAAAGTGATTGCCCTGTCTGTGGCATCTAAGCAGCTGACGTTTGTTGGAGGATTGGGAACTGAAAAAAAAATAATTAAAGATATCCCATAAAATCTTGTATTTCCATTCCTTTTCTCCTGCTAAAATTATGTGATGAAATGAAGATAACACAATGATGTAAATGCTAACATTTACCATTATAAACAATTAAAAAAGGTTTCTCAGATTAAACTGGCAGTTACTGAAATTAGTAGCAGCCGTTTCATGAGCTCCATATTCTTTTATTCCACCCCCTTTATTTGAGTAAAAACATCACAATTAATGTGATAATACAAAGAAGGCCAGCTTTTACTTCAGTGCATAAATACAAGTACTTCACTAAGTCAGTAATCAAAGAATGGTTCGTACTTAATTAAGTATTCAGAGACACATTATGCAGACACAGTTGTTACGGCATATTGACAAATTTTATGTTTAAATACAGATTGCATTTAATGATGATTAGACTCAAGAGGAACTAAACAATAGAAATAAAACACAAAGTTCAAATTAATAAAATTATTTAACTGGCATTGAAATATTAATGCACAGCCTACACTACGTATAACTGACATTTTCACAGATCAAAATTTCCTTGAACTTCTTTAATTACAGAGTACTAAGAACGTACTTTGGAAAGAAAATGTAACCAATTTTATCACTTCTACTTAAAAGGTTTTTTTTCTTCAAAATGTTGATTAAAATTTCCAGGTCCTATCTACAATTTCAACCATAAATGAGCAATATATCGACATTTCAGTTATCAATTTTAATCGCGATTTTCTTCAGGTTCAACAAATGGGGATGATTTGAGGAGGGTTCAGGTATTCTCTGTTTTAAAAAGTGAGATCAATTTGTAATTTAGTGTTATAAGTGGGTTTGCAAGTTATCGGGGCATGAGTTATCGAGGGAGTGGTGTAAACCAAAATTAATAATTTGCTAAATTTAAATTAAACAATGCAATATATAGTACAAGATTACTTTTTTTAAAAATGTCATATTAATTGCTTAACATAAAAAAAATTTCATGCTGCTTTAGATAAAGTTAATTTTTATTTTATTGTCTCTCTTACAGATTCTGAACTGAGTTCATATTATGTTCTTAATTTTGTTAAATTATATAGTTTGACACTAATAAGAAAATGGATCAAATTTGCATGTACAACCGATCAAACATGAAGGCAATATATGAAGAAAATAATAATACAAAGTTATCGGGGCATGAGTTATCGAGGGAGTGGTGTAAACCAAAATTAATAATTTGCTAAATTTAAATTAAACAATGCAATATATAGTACAAGATTACTTTTTTTAAAAATGTCATATTAATTGCTTAACATAAAAAAAATTTCATGCTGCTTTAGATAAAGTTACTTTTTATTTTATTGTCTCTCTTACAGATTCTGAACTGAGTTCATATTATGTTCTTAATTTTGTTAAATTATATAGTTTGACACTAATAAGAAAATGGATCAAATTTGCATGTACAACCGATCAAACATGAAGGCAATATATGAAGAAAATAATAATACAAAATTTTCTTTGCTTGAATCTGACAATCTCTAGAAAAAACAATTATACACTTCAAATAACTAAGCAAAATACTTCAATCAAAGGAAGCTTTTTGAAGCATCATATTCTATACTCCCTTTTGTCAATACATGTGCTGGGTGCAATCAACAAAAACAAGAGTACAGACTGTATCTGATTCTGCTTTATTTTAATTACGTAATAATTGACCCTTTCATTAAGTTGACTTATATAGAATTTTACAAATAGTTATTTAAACTATTTCTATGAAACTTATGTTGATTTTGATTGGTGGAGTCATAATCCAAAAGTTATGGATTTAATACTTATCCTGACCAGTCTAGGTGGGTTATCTCAGTGAAAGTCACTTAGCTCCCATTTGGTTAGCATAATCCAGCTAATAATGTGTGCTAATAACCAATAATTAAATAAACATTGTGGTGCAAAATCCAAGTGGTAATGATTACTCAGAGTAGTAACAAGCTTAGCTAATCATGTTTAAGATTAACTAATTAAGATGTGTATTGTTTGCTTATAATATACCTAATTTGTCGTCTTCATATTGTCAGAATATATAACAAGTTTTTTTTATCAAAATCTGATCAGAAAACAGATTAGTAAAGTTTTTTTCCATCAATATAAACCATCATTACAAAGTCATCGTATGAGAGTCATCAGTATTGTGATGTCCCTCATTATAAGGCACCTCAGTTTATTATCACTCACTATAGATTAACTCAGTATAGTGATGTCCCTCATTATAAAGATTCTCAGTTTACTATTACTCTCACTATAGATTAACTCAGTATAGTGATGTCCTTCTTTTTAGGGTACCTTCTTTTATTATTCCTCTCATTATAGAGGAACTCAGTATAGTGATATATCTCACTATAAGGTACCTAGTTTAGTAATACTCTCACTATAGAGTAACTCAGTATAGTGATGTCCTTCATTATAAAGAATCTCAGTTTACTGTTACTCTTACTATAGATTAACTCAGTATGTTGATGTTCCTCATTATAGGGTACCTTCTATTATTATTACTCTCACTATAGAGTAACTCATTATAGTGCTGTTCCTCACAGTAAAGCACACGAATATGGTACTTTTCAAACCATGTCTCAGTATCGAGCTGTCCTGCACTATAAGTAAATGTTTACACCTCACTATAAAACATTTCATGGATCTCTATTTTTAAAAAAATATAGTTTATATATTGAACACTCTTTAATAAAGGGGACACTTACCTATATTATGGATAATTCTCATAGGTTCTGAACACAATACAGTGATGGACTGGTGAATAGATATAATGATACAACCAATGCATAAATAATGCCATTATCATTGTTAACACAAAAAATAAATGTCTGTCTGCTTAAATCCTAAAACTATACCTTGAACTTTCGTTCTGATGAGCTGGCTATAGATCTCACTGTATAATGTCTTCGTATCAGCATATCCAACAACTGCCTGTTCAGTAAAATTGTACCATGTTCCATTTTTCAGTCCTGAAAATGTCTGACTAGGTATGATCCCTGATGTGTTGAATGTCTTATTGTATATGAACAAGGTGGTGTTCTCTAGGTGGCCACCATATCCAGTCACTACACCTATAGAGCTATGCCACTCAAGAGTGATGATGCCAGAACTTGCGTCTATGTCCATGTTTTTCACAAGGGCTCCTGGAATACCAGGCTCTGTAAAACAGAATATTACCAACAGTTAGCTGAAGAGTGGGTATTGTAGGCTTAAAACATTAATTATTAGCAAGAAATGAGAAGACTATTGAGAACACATTGTCGTACATGACCAGAAGTCTGAAGTAAACATGCAGTCTCCATGCCCTTTCTCAGTTATCACTAACCCTTGTACTTATGCATTAGTGTCTGGATTAGAAGTCCATTCATGTGTCATAAGGTCAATTAATGTCTGTGATTATTTAGCAAGATAACACCATATCTATCCACTATACTCAGATTAATTTATTACAAATCCTATATACAAAAATACTTAGACTACTGTAATGTTACCTTGGAACACTTCTGACAGAAATATTTACAAATTATTCTACTAAAGAAAAGCTTTCAAACATATCTAAGATAATGCTGAAAATCTCAAATACAATGATATGAAAATGTTAATAGTAAGTGAACAAATGTGCTTGAGAAAGGCTAGGCTTATGCACAAAGCTTTAAAGAATATAACCTATTATATCCCAATGAAACATTTCTTGCTAAAAACAATGCAATACCGGTAATACAAATTTAAGATCAATTTCAGCTAACTACCTATCGATCAAAAAAACCATATAAAGAACTCTTTAAGAAATGTTTTCAATAGTAAGAACACTAATTTGGAACAGAATCCCAAAGGAAATTAGAGAAAGTAAAATACAGATATAAATGCATTTAATTATAATCTAATTCAATGGATGAGAAGTGTAACCATTCTGATTTGATTTTTTAGCTATTTACAATTCTCATTGCAAATTAATAAGCTGCTTCTTTTTTTTCTTTTTATGCGTCTTTTTCATTGTTACTATTTAAATAAATATAAGAGACAACAAATATTTAAATATGAAAAACAGTTAAAATGACGTAGAGAATACCAAACATTAAGCATGGTCAACTTGCTGAACACTGAACTCACAGCCATTTACTTACTGACAAGTATACTGAAACAATTGGGGATTATAAACAATTCAAAATAGTGAACCAACAATAGATAATTCAAGCATTTAAATGTATTTTCGGTTGATCTAAGTCATTATTATGCTTTAATTTACATAGCTACCTACCATACAATATGTTTATCTTCAATTTTTCTCTTTCCTTTTTCCATTGGTCAGTCTGTCTGTAAATTTTATGACCACTCATAGGTCCAGAGACATAATTGCATGACACAAAAATCCATGCTGCTTGTTTCGTTTCATTGATTTTTACACATATTTTGTTATGATGGTTTACAGAAGGGGAGAAGGGGGATTGCTAGTTGGAAATTTTATATTAGGCTTATATTTTATTGTCCATCTCTATGTTTCTCTGTTAGTACATTAGTTTGCCACCTGATGAACCAACACAGTGTGTAAAATACAGGGAGAGAGCAACCTTCTGACATTTTAATATTTAAGAAAAATGTTTTTATAACCTTCTTATATCTTTTTAAAGTATGTATGTGCAGTTTCGACAGGCAATCACAATTCTGTATCATCGTTATCATGAAAACTTTAGACAAATTCCATGGAAATTGTACACACATACCGTTATTGTTGTTGTTGTTGTTGAACGGTTTAACGCCATTTTTCTGCACACAATAGGCTATACGTGGCAGCCAATATTTTTGGTGGAGGAAGAACCCTGGAAAACCCCCAAAAAGAACCATGACCCACGAGAAGCTACTGGCAAGCTTTCTCACATAACTACATTAGCCGAATCTTAGACTCGAACCCACGCAGACAGAGATGAAATGGCAATGATCCGTAATGGAGAGTGCTTTAGACCACTCGGGGCCCCATATACCGTTATGACATCTAATGTTCTTGCAGGTTACTTAGTTTAATTCAATTTCCAAGATTGCATCATGCCCAGTCTCTTTTCTCTCTCGCTTCACATATTTACACACATTTAGTCCATTATATATGAGAGAGAGAGAGAAGGAAGAAGGGTTTTAAATGAACATATTTGCCCAATTTTCTTTGTCATGAATCAATGGAAATTCATCACTGATCTAAAGAATATAAAAGTGATAGCCTGTTGTTGAATCTTTATAAATATCTATAACTGCACTATTGGTGGTTCACAATTTAATACCCCCAACAGTCCTGTTATATCAAATTGTTTTATACCAGCACAAAAAAGTCATTATATTTTTAGTGCCTGTGTTCTAAAGCACTACACATTTTCCATTAAGCATAATAATAATGCGTCCTACACCTTTTTATCTTGATGTAATATTATCTTTGTTGAAAATCTAATATCAAAATAAATTATTACATATCTATACTGTACATGAACTGTCTAGTGAAATTCAACTTATTAAAATAGATACAGTGGTCCTCATTATGAATGGTCGCCCTGACCAGCAGTCACCCATTTTTGACGGACAGAACCCCTTGGAACCAAAGAGTTTGGATTTAATAGTACGTCTCAAGAAAGGTAAATCCTCTAATGTGACTAGAAACCAGCATATTTGTGCTAAAATGTAAAATGTATCATTCACATGATGCCATATTTTATTTCAATATATGTCCAGAACAAATATTTAATTTATTTGGTATGGTAAGTAAACCAGTTATCTTTACAAATATATGTTTCCCAAGCTCAGATTGTCATTACTGGAAGAAGAATTAGCTAAAGTACATGTACAACTGAGTTTAATATTATACCATTAATGCCAATATTTAAAGATAATTGCGTCAACAATGTTGTGATAAAGTTTTGGGCATCACACATCAGATGGACTTTTTTTTTTGACTGGATGTAATTGTCTTGATCATAATATGCTAAATGTAGATTCAGTGGATTAAAAATTAATAAGAAATTAATCTTGAATAAAACGGTATTAAACAAAGACTGAAAATCACGTGACAGTACATGTATCAATTTTTTTATAAACAAGGCAATTTTAGTCGACTACAAAGGTTGGTCTGCATGATTAAGTTGCAGTACTGAACAATTTGCAACAAAGGAATAAATTGTTATAAAACTTTAACATGTCATCACATCAACGGAGAATTAATACTTTAGAAGAAAAGTAAAAGTTATTTGACTTGATGACAATGGGAAGAGTTCAAGAGTTCTTGCCAAAAAATCTTATTTTGGGAAGACTCGAATATACAACATTGTAACAGATAAGGAGAATATTCTTCGGCAGTGGAAAAATGGAGTAAATGGAAAGATAATTATTTTAAATGCCATTACAGTGGATACTTAATATTCTTTTTCTCTAAAACAAAGGAAACCTGCAACTTTAGTTAAAATGGGAAGGAGAGATTGTTAATACAAACCAGGCATGAAAGTGAGAATCTGAATTGTTGTACATGAGGAACACACTGTGGTCTGACAGCAGATCCCAGTGGTTGTCTACCAAAAGTAGAAGGAGACACTGAATCATGAGTACTTGGGTCACAGGTGAGCTATCAGGATTCGAGATGTAACATCTATGTCCTAATTCTGTTAAGGCGTCATTCTCAAAGGTGAGATGATGTAGGCATTCAGACAATCTAACCTCAGATTGAAAGTGTCAACCACTAAGGAGGACACATAATGAGTAAGCTCGTTATTCAATATCATAGCATGTAGGTCTAAATTGACTCTTTTAGACTGTCCCCAGTTGAAATAAGCTCTATGTGGCTGTCTTCCAGGTTATTTCTCTTTCCAAAATTGTGGCATACTATTGAGAGTGTTCTCCATAGAAACTATCCAATGAAAGAAGATATTGACCTCCAAGTAAAATGGGGGATGAGTACCCTTTGATAACTGATACCAACAACAGTCAACATACTGAAATGTTATTTCAGAGAAAACTTGTTGAATGGGGAATATAAATAAATAGTTCACTGTCTGCATTTTATTTAAACCAGGGAGAACTGGAAATAACATCCTGGATTATGACTGTCTCTTCTTAGAATTGTGTATACTTTTTTCATCAATAGGTGACATCTTCCTCCTTTAATTTAAAATATACTGAGAAACCAGAGATCTGGAAATAACATCCTAGACTGTCTGTCCTGTACAACTATGTACACCTCATTCTTCTGGGATATTTGTGAAATAGGGATCCTTGAAAGAGATGCAAGGTCCCACAATTAAAGTCAGTAACCCAAATTTTGCATTGCCTGTAAGGTCTGATCAAGCCTCTGAAAACAAGAAAAGTCTGGGACCTAATGGGAGAAAGAGCATCAGACTTGAGAATTAACAGACCTCCCTCCCCTGGATCTTCTGGTGACCTCATTATTTGAAAGATGGGCAGGTTCTTTCATTGTTAAATCAATTTAGTGGTTTTGCTCTGGCCCCTAAATTTAAACCAAGACTGGTGATTAAAGATTAATTACAATACAAAAATGTATACGACTGACTGTACAAATGACAGAAAAACTATGTCCCAGGTATAAATGTATGATATTCAAAATAACAAGCATCTAAGGTTTGATACTAAGATGGTCTTATTTTTGTTCTAGACTCCAGTTATTATTTGGAGGAAGGCTTATTCACCTTGCACCTATTACTAGAAAAAGAGAGCTAGCAAGGCAATAGTAACATATATTGTATTAATGACACTGACATTAATGAAGACAAGGCAGATCTAAATTATGTTCATTACAGTATGATGTCATCAATATGACATCATTATTTATCACAGTGAGGTATAGTATATAAATATTTTGTCTAAAATTTTAATTTCTACATTTCACAAGCATTCATCCTTACAGTAGGAGTCTGGTTCTTATAAATGACAAAAACATTCTTACTGTATGGAAAGTATATTTTCTGAATTCACCATATGATTGAAACACACACACATACACAACATTAGAATACAAATGAATCTGTACTATTCTAATGCAGTACTGAATTAATATACCTACATATTACACTGATAACTGATAGAATTGTTTTGACCAATACATACTTGTAGTTTGGTTTTTTGTCAATGATGTACTTCGTTCAGTTAAGTCCGTTTGTGTGTTGACAGTGAAAATTCTTATGGAGTATTTTTTTCCTGGATCAAGGTTGATGAGATCAAATGATGTCTGGTTACCAACATTTTGTTGATTATTAATTGTTGTGGTATCTGCTGGCCAATACGCCACACGATAGTGTGACACTGCAGCTGTATCATTTGGGGGAGTCCAGAATATTGGAATCGTTTTCTCAGTGATTGTACCATAGACAATAGACATAACTTGTAAATTTGTAACTGAAAATAGATAAAACATATTAACAAATAGCTTCAAAAATACAAAAACTATGAAACATAATGAACTCCTAATACATCTGAGCTAAATATAAAAAGCATAATGAGAATGTAACATTACAGTACAGCTTACATGTATTTTCAGAACCCCCACACATCATGGTGGGGGATTTCATCCCCTCTATTTTGCTCTGCAAAGTATCAATAAAATATTTATAAATCACCGCTGTGCCTTGGGCTGGCATGCAGATGACATCGCCACCATGGAATGACTAGTGGCATTACTGATTGACATTTGAGCAGCCAATCAATGAAGACCATGCATGGATAGACTGAGACATAGTGAGTGATTAACAATCAATTACCATTTAAGCAATCAGTGATCTTTGATAAGGATAACTGAAATTAATTTTAAAAGTCTTGTATATTTTTTGCATTTAGAAAACTTATGTGCTGATTTGATATGAGACCTTATTGAGCTTCTCATGAACAATGTAAATTTATCCTATTGTTCAAAAATGAAAAATAATCCTCTAAGGCAAGGACAATTAAATTCCAGATTTTAAACACAAAAACACCAACAAAAAACCCCACTGAATTTAAACTTAAATGCAAACCACATGTTTAATTATTCACAAGTAATGGTACAGTTACTAGATTCAATATAGCAGTACACAGCTATCAACTAGTTCAATTCTGAATGCATGCAAACTGTTAGAAACTGGGCATTTAATTTTATGGGGCTAAATTATTATTTCTGACTGGCATTTTTTATCATTTCATTCCTCATAAGTTTATTTCAAGTAAAGCAAAGAATGTACATTTTTATACCACAACTCAGAATAAGACAATAGTTTTAGAAACTTAAATTTTCTCACTCTAATAAAGACTTTATTTGGAAGATATTCAGTAGAAATTAAGGTGGTGACCAATGTAAACACTTATAAAATGTCAGCATTCAGCAGATGTCAATTTCAGCTTGGGAAAAGTGCGTTTCTATCATATAAATGACTTGGCACGTTGCACTTAAAACATGTGTGTCAAATTATGATAAAGTCATTAACAATGTAAGTTTTACTAATTGATATTTGAATAGTCAAGGAATGATGACCACCATTGTAAAGACCGAAACATTGTATCTGACTAAAGGTTGACTCTCCCTGCCAGCCAACCGCTTCTATTATACCACTACTACATCAGGTTGGAATGTTGAATTCGAACACAAGGCTTACAGAGGTTTTGTGAAACTTCTGAACAGAAATCTAGGCCAGACAACTCTGACCTTGCGAGGTGTCAGAGTACAACCCACAAAGAAAGGGTATCCTATGTTCTGGCTAACAGTGATTGCTTGACCAGACCACACTGGAAGGAAGAAGCATTGGCACATGCCATAACATGTATTTATGCACTTCAATCTCGTTCTAGAGAGTATGAATAGGATCTTGCATGTCTTCTGTCCTCTGCTTGGCTATAGAAGAGAGCAAGCAATGGTAACTTATTTAGGGCTATGAAGCCCAATGATGTTATGAGAACCACAGAAACCTCTGATCTTAACTAAGGGAATATGGGTCTACAAAAAAGGGGATATTACATTACCCTTTATGCAGAAACAAATGCTATCAGGAAACATGATCTTTATCTTTTGCCAAGTGTAGGCTAGAAGTTTGAAGTTACAAATGAAGGATATTGGTCAAATGAGACCAATAATGTTTAAAAGATCCAATAGGTCTCTATCCCTGCAAAAACATGTTTGCCATGATGCTGGAATGTGTCCAGTAATATGGGGTGGTAGCCATCGGTAGCATTGAGGACCAACAATTTCTCCTCCAAGCATCAAATAAAAATAAGCCAGAGATATTGTGGCACTCAACGGGATGATGTAACGGATCTGGAACCAGTCCTAAACTTTTGCCACGTTACCTCATAAGCCTTCAGAGTGGATGGCCTTCTTGCTCTTGAGATTTTCTACACAATTGAATGGTTTAAATTCTTTGTCTTTCAACGCTGACCTAATAAGAGTCAAGTGTGTAGAAGATGGTCCACCCTCGCCATAGCTAAATAAGTAGCTTTGGATTGGGAAGCATCTTCCTGGGTAGATCTATCACTAGATCAAGCACCTCAGTAACCCAAGATTTGTCCCACATGAGAGGAGCGATCAGAATCATCTTGCAATTCTGACACCATAACATCTGGATTAATTTTGGCATCAGCACTGTGGGAGGGTAGGAAAAGGTTTGCAATCCTCCATACTGATTGACAATGCTTCCACAGTCCAAGTGTATCGGTCTGGAACTGGAGAGACAATAGTGGGTAACTTGTGATACCACCACGATGCAAAAAGATTGATCATTAGGCGTTCAACAAGGGCACATATCTGAATGAAGACCAATGGATAAGGACTATTTTGCCAGAGGGTTGATTTATCCAGAAGTGAAAGACCTTGATATAGATGTGGATTGAACTCACCAACTCTATCTTGAATTGGCGACTATAATGAATGACTGAAAAAGAAACAGCCTTGAGTAAAATGCTGGAGATTGTGGCCTTTGTACATGATCTAAAGCCTTTGTAATTTTGTTTTATGAGTGCCCATATCTCCTGCTGTAGAAAGGCATCTGTTCTCCAATCTGATGATATATTTGAGAAGAGGGGAGAGAGCATTTTCGATGAATGAAACATGAAGCTCCTCTGAATCATCTGGTTACAGCCACCCACACTCCTACTCTTGGGGGAATGGGGAGGTCATATGGATCACTAAGATCCCCAGATGAAGTAATTGGCTAGATTATTTCAACAAAATGGTCACCATTTTGCTGGATGGTTGGTTTTGACAAGACAGTCAGTGAAGGCTGGAGGGCCGGTAAGGGCAATCAGCATTAAATGTTGGATCCAATGGATCTAGAATGAACCCCATGTGCCTGGCCTGAAT
Source organism: Unio delphinus (assembly GCA_029339505.1). Lineage (NCBI taxonomy): Eukaryota > Metazoa > Mollusca > Bivalvia > Unionida > Unionidae > Unio > Unio delphinus. Next base: position 8,021,803 of record JAQISU010000155.1, read on the forward strand.
GCCATGCTTGAACACGTGGCGGGACTTAAGCCATATGGCTGCCTAAAATTGGGGAATACTGTTTAATGAGTAGTATCGTCATCAACAAATTAAAGACTATCTTCCTTGGTTTATTTTTCCTTCCCTCCCTTTAACTGGATGACAAAAAGATGATCAAAGTGATCATGCATTTCATTCATATAAAAAATATTCTGCTTGAAATGACACATTTAGAAACAAAGCAAAAACTAGCGTAAATTGTCAAATCAGTATGTATATAACTATGTAACTAAAAGAGAAGCCAAGACTTCCACCGTCAACAGTAACATGGACGCTGAATATTAGAAACAGTACACATACATTGTATAAACAAAATAAGAGTCATGGTAAACTTCCATGCTTTCTTTATTGACATAAACAGGGAGAGATGAATTTTTATTTTTTAGTAGGGCTAAATTTGTGTATTAACAGGCTAAAATTCCTAATTTAATGTGATTGGGGAAGGCGAAAGAAGGTGAAAACATTGCTAGAGTGCAGACAAGATGCAATTATAGTGCAACATTAATCAATGGTTCTGACACACTATACCTTGTCAATCACATATTTCAGTTGATAAAGAGTCATTAATATGAATTCATCATCAAATCCCCACTGTTCTCATTAAAACTAAACTTCATGGCAAGATAAAGGATAAAGCTATTAATAACTGTGGAATGTATATTGTAAAAAAGCTATTTATTTGCTATCTCAATGCATCAAAGTATCTTATTCTGTAAAAATGCTATGAATATAGAGATAATTGAATGCCTTTAAACAGTTGTTGAGAGAAAAGATATTGAGCCAATATAACATAGTAAATATGGATATTAAGATACTCAAAGGCCATAAGTAAAACCAATGTTGACACAGACTAATTAATATATCCAGACAGTTGTATGCAATGTTGATACAAACTTACTCGGCTGACATGTTCCAGCAGGTAAAGCACCATTATTATCATAGTAGTTAGAACCACATGTACATTTGCCAAAACTGCATGCAGCATTAGCATCCTTACAGACTTGCTCACCAGTAACATTGCTACAATTGGAACCTAAATCAACCTCTGCAAATAGAAAAAAATGCATGCCCATCACATTACACACCCATGCACATGCACATACATACATACATACATACATACAAATATATATATATATATATATATATATATATATGCATTGAAAATGTGTATTTGGTCTGCGATATTATCCTAAATACTGATTGCTGATATTGCACAGTTTTGGACAGCTCAGGTGGTCTAGTGTTTAGGGCATACATGTCAGATACAATGATTTGAATGTTCGAACCTAAGCCAAGTCATCCGAACAAATTACAAATATGCTACTAACAGCTGCCTCGCTCAGCACTCAATATTAAGATGTTTGTGCAAGGACTGCTCAGTCTGGTGTCAGGATGATGTAATTGGGTGGGATATCATGCTAAATGTATGTAGCATGATGCCCCAGTGCTAGATATCAATATAAACTGCAATAGTGCAGACTTTGTAGCGATATGACTGCAAAATTGTTAAAGCTATCTTAAAAATCTAGACCAGACAAATACACTGATCACTTCCTGCTGTTAATCAGGATGAAAAGAAAATGTATTTTCGAAAACTGTACCTAAATGTGAATAAGGATACTTATCGTTAAATAACTGTTACTGAAAATACTGATCACTACTATTATACTAAAAATAAAATGTCAATTTAGTTTTTAACAACTTTTTGGAGAACAGTTTGAATGCATGTAGAATATATCAAATCTTTTAGAACTCTTCTCAAGATGAAGCTCCCATGTACAACTGTTGGAATTCTAAAAATAAAATTTGGACAATAGACTGTTCAAAGTTTAACAAAACAATCGTTGTCAGATTAAACAGCTTAATACTCGGACATAAGTGTGATATAAATATTATCATCAATTCATTACATCTGCTGCTAAAATGAAGCTTCTAACAAATGTTCTTCAAAACTTGAAATAAATGTTGAGGATTTGATAATTATTCACATAGAAGTGCATTAACAATCAGGATGCTACGATGATTAAGAGCCAAACATCCTTCAAATATGGACAGAATATACTCATCAGCAAGGATTTTATTCTTTGACAAGCTCAAAGCTAGGCAAAATAGATACCAAGCAATTACAAAAACCAGAAACATAGAGTGTCCACAAAGATGCTAATTTCTTGTCTCAGTGCTAATAGCCAAACACTGTAACTTGACAAAATGTGTATTTGAATGAAGATATGCTTGATCTTTGAGCAGAGGATGAGTGCAAGCTTCTGAGCAAGTAATTTTCAATCTAATACTATATATGAAAATTATTATAATCACAAAATAAGAATGCAGGAATAGTATTTGTGATCCAGAAACATATTTAGTCTGAATAACAGAATACACTGACATTCAAGGAGAGTTATTTCAACGACAAGTAAATGCTGTACAGCATTACTGTTTCAAACTTGTACCCAAATGATGTAATAAAGATTAAAAATGTAAAATGGATAGGACAAAATGTAGAAAAAGTGAATTATGATCGTGAACAAGGACATTTATGATCAGAGCAATTTTACTTAAAATACTAGTCACTACATGAAACCAAAATACATACAACTTCATTTAACACAAAATTCAAAGTTTCCTATTATTTTATAACAACCATATAAAGCCTATATCTCAATTTTTTATTTATTGCCAAGTTAGTATATTTGATCAAGAGACTATTTCACAAATTAATCTTCCAAGAAAAAATTGACAAGTGTCTAAATGGTACCGAGATGGATCACTCGCTTGATCACAACATAATCCTCAAGTAAAATGTTTATAAAGAATTGGTATACGTTTTTTACATTGATCAAGCCACACCTATGGAAGAATCGGAAAAAATACAGCCATAATTGAGCTTATCTGAGACCTAGCTGTGGCAAATGTTCACAGGCAACATTCATGAAATCAAAACAGTGTAAACGCATCAGCGATTCAAACCCATATGGATGACTGTTCAGAGACAATCAAAGGTGGTAACTTTTAGAAAATTATTCACAGACTGCTGTTTGTTCAACTTTTCTCCAATTCTTATTCAAAAAAACATTTATTGAAAAATGCGCTTTAACTCAAATGAAAATGTATCGTCTCTACTGTACTGACAAGATTCTGTATCAGTTCAAAGGTACCTAATGGCAACAAGGTTTCAGTAACATCGCCAACCTTTTATTCATCATCAAAACTCATTAGAATTTCTTTTGTAATGAAGCATTCCATTAATATTCTCTAGCTTATCATGTACAAAGCTATTATGACAGAAATGGGATTATATATATTTTATCAAGACAGCAGCTGTAGAAATGAAGATCACAGCCAACTTTCTTTTAACTCTTGAAAAAATGTTCAAGCTTGCATCTTCACAAGGCTGTTAGATTATCAATCAAGATGTTAGAATGATCCAGGTCTTTCAAACATGTACAGAATATGCTCATTATCAATGTTCTGTGTCAATGTCAAGATTATATTTCATGACAAATAAGATTCAAAGCTATAAAGAAATGTGGAAGGTAAATTTTTCACAAGCTTGTGGTTCAAATCCAATAATCAAGAAGGATATAATGTAAGCTCAACAGTTACAATATCTATGTCATCAGGTTCAACAGCTATTAAGACAGTTGTTGATGTAATAGGGTTTAACGCCATTTTTGAGGACACGATAGGCTATACATGGCGGCCAGTATTATTGGTGGAGGAAGAACCCACAAAAAACCCCAGAAAGAACCACTGACCCACGAAAAGCTACTGGCAAGCTTTCTCACATAACTACGTAATCCGAATCTTAGACTCGAACACATGCAGAGGTGAGATGGGCAGTGATCCATAACGGAAATCGCTTTAGACCACTCGAGCACTCGGGGCACCCTATTGAGACAGAAATGTTATGTTGTTCAATAGCTTACAAGGTTATTCATTTCCTGTTAGTACTAATACATGTATGGTCAAACAAGACAAGTCAATAAAATAAGTACGCAATGTAGACATTCTTGATCTCCTTTTAGCTGTTAATGAGCAAAAATAGTTTCTAATGTGAATTTAGAACTAGAATATTGCATCCTGAAATGTATATGTTTTGGGTAACAGAATCAGCACACACTGAAACACGAGCCAAAAAAATGTTACACAGTATTGCTATGTCACCTACAACATGTTGTAAAAAAAAACATGAATGTGTGGACAAATAGTTATAGAATAAGGGAATTATGACAGTGAGCAATGACATTTCTGATCACAGTCAGACAATACCAAAACATTTGTTTGTAACTGTGAGTAGAGTGGCTCTAACACCATCATCATCTGTACGTTTCATGCTTAACAGAAATTTTCAATATAATAAACGGGCATGCTTGAAATACATCCCAAGTTTCTGGACAAGTCCATTGTTTAGCAATGGGGTTATGTGTTTGGTTGACTACAGATGTGCATATGCCGTCTGCTTCCAGTAATTACATAGTCGAATTAAGCAAAGGAAAATAATAAAAACAATAAATATGCCTTTCACGTAGATTAAAAAAGTGGTTTAATTTCTATGTTCATGTGTGCAAAGTGATATACAATATATACTCGCGCAAAAGGCAAAAATATTTGGAAAAAAATAAGGCCTGGAAGAAGGGGATCGGCTTATCTGCGGCCAAGGTCCAATTAAAGTCTGAAATTTTAACGCCTTTTTCCATCACTTTCCAGTATTTATTGTTTCTGTCAATCACCAAAGATGAGATCACATTTCTAATGATACCATATGGCTCATAAAATCTGTGCTGTAGCGAAGTGAAACAAATTTTATTTCTAACTTAAATGGGACGGTAATGAATGAAAAATATATTTTAATGTACTTGATGTCTATTTGACAGATGTCCAACCATCAGAAAATGCAGCCATACGTGTTATTTGAGCAACGGTGATACATGTATTTTCCAAAAGAAAGCCATATTAGTTATCTCTAGTCAAGTATTTAACACTCAGCTACTCAGTAGTCATTAAACTCTACGGTATCGTACAAATGCACGCTAGCTTATTTCAGTGTAAATATGAAAAGAATCTACATAAAAAATTGAAATAATTACTATACTGAAGGTATATATGATAAACATTTTGATCGAGAGTAGAAATACATGTACGATAGTCTTAAAGGAACCATAGTGAGAAGCTCCATAGGGGTTTGTTGCGCGCATGCTTAGGAAGGGGAAATAACAAAGCAATATACCAGTCAGCGTGAATAAATTGTAAAACAATATAATTTGTGGGATTTCTTTGACAGGTGTTTTAGAAGTAATCGGCAGCCACTTTATATACTACTGTTGTTTAGTTCTTTGTAAAGCAATGGGGTTTGTTACCGGTTGTACAATAGCTACCATATGCTTAATCTGTGGTAAATGCCTTCAATAATAGATTTGTTTTGTTCCACAATGCCAATGACTTTGCTAATAATAATTAGTGAGATATGGTAGTGGACATAGTTTCTGCTCAAAGTTATAAACTGTCACAATACTTGACAATGACAACGTATATGATGAAAGCATACCCGTAACAGAAGCCCAGTTTCGTGAACTGTTTGTTGAGTCTGATACAGAGCCCGATTTTGAAGTATTCTATAAGTGATTGAACTTTTATAATTCATGATTTTAGAATGAGGGTTAATTAAATTCCCATTAAGACTTAACACTTTAGAATTGTTTTTTTTTATTTTAACATATAAATTAGCTTTCTTACTTTCATTTTCTTTAATAAGGTGATTTGCTTAAATAAACGTATTCAGAACTCACTTTGTGCATCTTGTGATGTACCGGTAGTCTAAAAATTATGGGTCATGGGGGGGAGGCAGCTTATACGCCAAAGGGCTCATATGCGAGAATATATGGTAGTCCCAAATTCTCAGTGTTTTGGTAATTTACCGAATAGGATGAACTATGTCATTATGCTGTCTGATGGAAATTAAACACCCCATAGAGTATTTAATATGGCACATGTTAGTATGGAAAGTATATTCTTTGCAGGGGATGCCACTGGTGCCATTCTGATGGCAGGTTATAAATTATATTCCATGATTGAACTGACCTAGTTATATGCACTTTATATCACATTAAATGTTTTCATTATTTAAATCAGTAGGGGAGTAAAAAAGGGGATGTATAGTCATACTATACTTTTTACCATCCTGAAACAAAATTGCATACCAAATTATATAACACAATTCAAATTGTCTTATTATTTTAGAACAACTACATGATATATCAAATCTTGCCGATATCTCAACTGCCTAGTTATTACTAACTTAGTATCTTCATTTAAAAGAATATTTCACAAATTAATCTTTCATGCATAACAAGAGTTTAAAATGTACTGAGATGGCTCACTTAGCCATAATATAATTACCAATACAAAAGCAGTTGTCAAACAAATCAGTAAGCAACAAAACAAAAAGTGTTAATCAAGGTTTTCGTTTCTTGATCTAGAGTCATAACTACATTCCAAAGATAGTAGTTTGCTGACAAAATTCTGTGTGGATTCTAAGATCAATAAGTGCCATTTGTCTAAAAACTATTAAAATATTGTTTTCATCATCAAACCTCTTTGAGCTCTTCTTGAACTCAGGCTTCAATGCACATTTGTTGAAATCTAATAATACATATGGGCAACTGACTCTTACAATTTTTGCTCTTGCTGTTTCTTCCTTATAATGTTCAGCGGTATAAAAGAAATGTGATAGAAAAATTTATCATCAAATCAAGACAGCTGCTTATGTAATGAAGCATCTAAGCAGAGTTTCCCTCAACTCTTGAAATAAATGTTACAATGCTAATATGGTGAAGGTCTTTAACTCTGAGACCCCTTTCCTTGTCTGGACACACATGGCAGGTTCAAATCAAGGTGTGATAGTCGAGTAGGTATGGTGGTGGTGGTGGTCTGATGCCTCTTCCCATACCATGAGGTCTCTATGCATGTAATAACCACTGTAACGTTGGCAATTCATAATTGTTAGTGAAGTGATTAAAAGTCTATGATTGGGTAGAATTTATCTAACTTTGGTATTCCAGCTTGTGTGCACGATTTGGTTTTGGGATGACAAACATCATTCATTTTAATAAACTGTAAAAAAAATCTGAATAAATATTCAGAAATCTCAAAGTACACAGTTAAAACACACAAAGTCCATGTCCAAGCTGAAAAATGTCTTAAGTCCACAGTTCTGAGCTATGTCTGAGATAAACAATGACTAAGTTCTTATTTCCTAGGTTTTTCCGCACTGAAATTTTATTAAGTTCTCATGTCCAAGGTTTTGTCCAAGGTATTTCCGAGGTATCTTTATAATGTTGTTGTTGTTGTTATAAGGTTTAACACCTTGTTTCAGCACAAGATAGACTACATATGGTGGACAGTATTAATGGTGAAGAAAGAAGTCAGGAAAACCACCGACTCATGAAAAGCTACCAGCAAGCTTTAACTATACCCACATTGACTGATCCCGAGAGTCAAACCCAGGCATACAGAGGTGAGATGGCAGTGATGTGTAACGGTAAGCGCTTTAGACCTCTCGACCACTCAGAGCTCACCCGCCCCCCCCCCCCATGTCATGATGCATCACCCCATCAAATTTCATTATTCCATACATACCAATATGTACACAGGGAGCAATAACCAATGTGGTCATAAGCTACATGCAAAAACTTGATCTAATGCAGTAAAGTATGAAATATAGGTCACCATGACTTTCTTCTGTTGAAAGGATGTGATATGAAAAATCAAGTAAAACAAGAGGTTATAAATCTGAACTATTTTGCTGAAAAACTTGAACAAGATTTTCTTCATGTAATACCTCATACTAACTTTCATTTCATTATATGAAGTACTTTAACATTTGTACCGAAACAAAATTGAAGCCAAATATATTGAAGGTTTTAATTCCGTGCCATTTTTCTTGAAGAAACAAAAACAGAATTGAAATAAATCTTCTTAATGAAAGCCTCATTCAGAATTTCAATTTAATTCTCTACACCCTTCAAAAATTATTGAGCATAAACAAAATTGGTGATATGACAAGATGGGATGGGATGTGACAAGATGTGACAGGATGAATGATTATAGATACAGAAGTCACTATAATTCACCTTCACTGATATGGTGGACATTTTTAAATGTTTGAAACCCATAATATCGCTGTTCTGAAATAATACTTTTGCAAGTTTTCTGTACAAATATCTGTAATTTCTTTTTCTAATAACAACATATTCAAGCATATTATTATTATTATTATTATTATTATTATTATTATTATTATTTATATTGCTATCAGTATTATTAATGTTAGTATTAATAATATTATTATTACTATTATTATTGCTATTATTATTTTTAATATTATTATTATTATTATTATTAAACATGAATTGTACAACAAGTTCTGACAACTTATGGTACATTCAAATGCTGGCTTGACTCAGGTAATCTTTGAGGAGGCCACTGGGGAAGCATCAGCTGTCGATACATGCACATTTACTGCATTTCACAGAAGCGCAAAACAAACTGTAATCAAATACATTCTTTCTTGTCTCTTTAGTGCTGTAATATGTTACCAGCATTTCTACAAAACTTTGAATACCTCAGCATTTTACATGCAGTCGTAATTTTTTAAAGCTGTCATAGCATATAAAAAAAGCTTTTAAGAAGAATAACATACGGATTAGATACTCCACTATCTAAAAGAAAATTCTGGGTTTTCAAAGAAAAGATCATAAGATCATTTCTTCAGTTTTAACTGCTGAGTGTTGAAACCATCTTGGATAGACTAGATCAATTGTAATTTAAATACGCCATTGGAGATTAGTCATATTAGATGTAAGATCAGCACTGTTTTCATTTAGAACAAACTAGGGAGCATTAGAAGACTTTCAGTGAAAACCAATATGACATACAAATTATGGTTAAGATATTCATGCTGGCAACCATACCATACACGTATGTCTGCAAGGTGCCATTTTTATTTATGGCCAACATTATATCATAAAGTGTCTTTGGGTGAAATCCCTATGTCGACATGACCACCAATTCTGGAGGAATAGCTATAACAAGATGTCCTATATGGCTGCCACAGTGGCCATAATGAACCTCAGCATGCGTCAGTTTTGTTCTCTGGAGTAATTTGACCAAAGGATTCCCTAGAAGACTGTCATAAACTTAAGAGTAAAATTTACATAAAAGGTAAGTTGTGGCCAGCATCGTAAAGTTCTACTGACATGAATGCCTCAAGCATTCATAAACAACATGTTCCCAGTGAAAACTATCAAGTAATAAACAAAGGTTTATTACAATATATAATGAATGTCAGACTGCACAATTTTCATTCTGGAGTAACGACCAAAGATTTACTAGAATACTGCCATAGATTTAAGAGTAAAATTCACCAAAAAGTAAGTTGTGGGCAGAAACATTTGCTATTGAAATGAACGCCTAACACCATGTTCCCAGTACCAAAATAACAAACAAGTAATAAACATAGACTTATTACAATATATGTTTGTTAAGTTCCCATATCAAAAAGGGAACTGAGGAAGAAATTCTGTTTTGTTATTCTTGTAGACTCACCATGATCCCACATCACAGCCATAATAACAGACTTTAATCAAAATTTGCATAATTCAAATGATGTTCATGGTCAGCAACTAACCTCTACTTTCTCCTAATTTCCAATACTGTTGTAATCCTATCTATTTGTAATGTCTGTAATCATTAATTTCTGGGAATTTTTTGTGGGTGATGGTCAAAAGTATTTCAGAATCACTTTTTATGGTTTAATGTTTCAGGGATGTCACATGCATGTATGGAATACAACCTTTCTACCTGGCATAAAGCTTAACGCAGAAGGTAGGCAAAAACTGTCATTAAATGAGCCACATGTTTAGAATATATAATGGATGTAATCTTTTGCATTCTATAAATTATATATGAAACGTCTTTATTTATTCCAAGAAGTGGTTTAGAGCACAACTCTTGAATCAATGATTTACAAAATATGATGAGCTTCATTTTCTAACTTGTATTTAGGCAGAACTAAGCTGTTTCTGATTTGTGTGTGCAAGTGAAATACATATGGACACCTTAATCAAGTAAATTAAACATGCTGCTTTCCTGTGGGTTCTGTTAAATATAAACTTTTGATTAAGGATATTATTACCAATGGATATTATTATATAGATAACTCATTACTAAACAATCAATCTTACATAATTTTGGTGAATGTAAACGTTTTGATAAGCAAGTGAGGGTGAAAAGATCTGGAAAGCAATCTGCTGAACTCTGTTTAAAATAACTATAGTTAAAATGACTACCAAAAATGCATTTTCTTTAACAAAGAAAAAACATAATAAAAAGCCCATTGTATAATAAGATCTTTGATCATAGAAAGGGACTGCAAAATAAATATCTACTAAACCTTGACTGGCCACCCGGTTAGACATATCACAAAAAACAGAACTAAAGTTAATTTTAAAATGAAACTAATTTAATCCCCTATTCTTATTCTGTCAGTACTATGCAAAGCTGTCATTACTGTCTGATCCAAAATGTTGATTATGGGAGTAAATACCATGAGGAGTAAATGGAAATAGTCTAGTCGATACCCTTCTTAATAACGTTCGAGCATCAGGCTCAAAATTCCTAAATACATAGCTGGTATATATTGCATTCATGTAACAAAACATGAAACAAGTTTGTAAGAATATAGAAATTTTAAACAAACAGCAGCTCCTACAAGAACACTGCTATTATCAAAGGAATTTTGTTTCAGCTAAACCTGTAAAAATATGAAGAATACCGTTAAAACATGTTATGTTGTTCATATTAAAGAAGCCATTCTTGCACAGGCACAGGTTGTTGATACACTCAGTGTTGTTCAGATGTGCGCAAGTCGAGCTGTTTACACAATGGTCTCCAATCAGAGGGGGTTGAGTAGTTGTTATCGTTATTTTTGTTGCAGTTACGTGTTCACTCAATGATTGTGTTGCTGCCTGAAAATGAGCATAAAGTTCATAATAAATATTCTTACCATCAGTCATCAAAAGAAAACAATGAAAGGAAAATCTTAATGCAAACTTTGATAATTGTTACCTAGAAACCAAGGTCAAATGTGCATATTAGCAAATGATTCATTTAAACTTCATAATGTTTCCTCCATGTAGGAAGAAAATCTATAATCAAAATTTTTTTTAACCAAAATCTTAATGATAATTTTCTACAACTGTGATTTTGACCCCAAGGTCAAAGGATAAGTGTGCATATCGCCAAATGAATAGCTTATGTATTACAAATGCAAATATTTTAATAAATTCATTAATGCAAAATTTCTAAGATTTTGACCTTGTCCAAAGGTCACAGAGGCGAGTGAGCATATTATAGTAAGAATTGTTTTAGTTCCTGTAGTATGATGATAATCTTAACCTCAACAATGCTGTCATTATTGCTACCACTGTCACATAAGTGGCTGCTATATCGTTCTTCCTACTAATAATGCTGGCTGGAGTATCCCAGTTAAATGGAAACAATGCAATCATGCAAAAGCTACACTAAAACCACATGAAAACTCCCATTTTAGATTTGGAAAGGAGATGCTACAGTTATCCTATAAGACCTTACGCATTACAGTCTGAAAGAAACAAAATTGCACTATGCTGTAATTTTATTGTTTTCACTTTGATATAAAATTTTGAAAGATGTTTTGTAAATGATAAAGCATAAACAAAACTTTCTTATTGTTATAAAATTTGCTAAAAAAAGTTCATTGTACATGATTAGTTTATCGAAAAAATTATTTTTTGTCTGTAAACCAACAACCAGCATTATCAGTTCTAAAGTCTTACAATGGCTACACTATACAGAAAACAATCTGTACATAGCTGCATGAACACATATACCACATCCTACTTTATGACATCCCAAGATGACCTGGTAAAATAATCTGCAGTTTTCTATATTTAAAACAATCCTGAGATATCTTGAATTCAGTATGAAGACACTTCATTAAAAGGTATCTAGATATATAATATTTCCTCAATCAGCTATAGGAATCTGTTATGATTTCAACAAACTTTATTCTATGCAACTCTTTCAGACCTCTATAGATGAAGCTCACTATCATGTCTTGTACTGGTCCTAAGAAGAGTAACAATCAGGTTTTGTGCGTACAGTTTTAAAAAGAAGCCTCACCCAAAGGTTCCAAAGAAGTTTTAGTTAGAAACTACAACATTCATGTAAGATTCCATCAAGACATTAGCGAGTGAGTGATTTGTATTTTTAACATAGCTTTTTAACAATTGTCGAGACATATTGCTCCAAATGTCTGTAGTGTGGCAGTATATAGTGATGTCAAGCACACATGTATCATTACGTCCCAGCCAGTCATATTATCCCAACACCAGGCTAACCAGTCCTGCTGATCACCAAGCGAGGCAGCTGTTAGTACCATTATTTAAGTCATTGGTATGACTCGGCTGGAGATCGAACCCATGAACTCATTCGAACTCTCTTAAACCACCAGACCACCGGAGTGGTCATTCGTGAGTGAGACATTGGTCTCTGTAACTCAAATTAACCAATCAATATGAGAATCTGATCCAACAGCCAGCCCATGTAAACAGTTTAGTGTGTAGGAAAGGGCTGCCATAGTACCATTGAAAGTGGAAAATCAAGAGCACCATCTCTTTACAAATGTAAACAAGAATATCCTCCTGTACCAATTGCAAAACATTCCCACTATATATGGTTTGCTAGTAGGTCGAGAAGATTATTCTAACACATTCATTATGGCCACTGAGGGGCTATCAAAATAAGCGAGGCGGTGGAGGACCTCACCTTTTTAATACTTGTGGGATCATTGGTAGGATGTAAGTGAACAGACAATCTCACTTCTGGTTGATGTTTCTACTGGCCAAACTCTCTGGTCTTGGACTGGGGAAATGTAAAAGAGGAGATTGTTGCTTAACCATGTTACAAACAAGTGTATCCAGAGTCTCCTCCCAAAATCTGAACTGGGAATCTACTATGGGCTAGTACAGAAATCTTTCCATGAAGATTATCCTGTTAGACTGTCCACCAAAATGTTATTCTTGTCGGGAATGTCACAATCTCAAGATGGTAATTCAATAGAGAAGGTTTCAACCTTCCATGCAGAGACCAAGAAGGGCTTGAATGCCTCACTATTACTTTTTCAACATCAATGTGTTGTCAGATAAGGCCATCATGCAGTTATTTTTTTTTGTTGATACACCCATAAAGGGCTATGAACACTGCCTTCATTTCTAAAATGTTCATGCGGATTGTAGATTCTTTCCTGGATCATAAGCACAAAGGAAAGTACCGTTAGTTGAGCAACACAACTGGAATCTGACGTATCTGTAAACAGATAAGTCTGAGGTTCAGAGGTGTGCTTTAATAGAAACATCTTAATCAATTATATTATCTCAGTCTCGCTGTTGGGACAGACTTGTGGGTAGAAATTAGTATGATTTGTAAGTTTCAAACAGCTCAAAACGTATTTGAACTTTCATTTGTTTCCATTTTTGAACACAAGGAACTTTAGCCGTGGTGCTCAACTTCTCAGACCATCTACTTTTGATCTCAGCATTTTTGTCTCAAACCTCTGATTTCTTGATTTCGTTCTCAGATTATGTTTGTAAAGGTTCCCGCTGTTCCAGCAGCCTTGTAATATCTTCAGCAAAGACAACCATCTTGATACATAACAAAAGACATCCATCTTGATACATAACAAAAGACAACATCTTGATACATGCCAAAAGACAAACATCTTGATACATAACAAAAGACATCCATCTTGATACATAACAAAAGACAACCATCTTGATACATAACAAAAGAAATATATCTTGATACATAACACAACCATCTTGATACATAACAAAAGACAACCATCTTGATCCATAACAAAAGACAAGCAACTTGATTACATAACAAAAGACAACCATCTTGATCCATAACAAAAGACAATCATCTTGATACATAATGCTTGAATATGAGTTCCATTTTTCAACAACGTTTTATCCAAATAATACATTGACTGTCTAATAACTCATCCATGTTCACAAGCATTCTATCCTTGTAAGATGGCATGAACATCCACTTTAGTATACTGCGATATTCACTATAAGTACAAGTCCAAACATCTTTAATGCCACCTTTTGTCATGGATGCATTGCTGGATTCAAATGCAACAATATTCCAGTTGACAATTCTCTTTTTCAACTCAGCATCCAAAAATGTGAAATTATTTTTCCCAGAAAAGCTCCATTACATTTTAAATGACAATAAAATTCAGTTACAATCCCCTATAAGTGATCTAAATGTCAAAAATTGGGTACAACTTCTCATAATCATTAATGAAATGTTGGGGTGAAATATTTATACACAATGTTGTTTTTAACTGACACAGTATTGTGACACAATTGTATTTGTTCTACCACTCTGACAACTATTATTTCTGATGATCCAGGAAAGAATCTACTCAACTAAAAAGCTAAAACAGACACTGGTCCTTATGAAATTCAATTCTGTTTCTGACACTAACAGATCGCATTGAGGTCAATGACTTATAGCAAGATTTCATTCCAACATATTAATGATGTTTTCTGCATGATGATGAAAATCACTGTGGTCAAGCTAAAGTCAATATGACATAATATGCAATAGATGTAATGTTTGCCTTTTGTGCTTTTTTTTTCTACACAGTATCTGAATAACCCTTTTGTTATATTTCTGTCACTAAGTTTGAGCATTTTACCTTACTGATTGTCCTCTGCATTCAATACATTTTCACTTAGATGTCATTTTCAGATGATTGAATGATAAAACAAAAATGTAATTCTTGCATGAATTACATACTGGTGTATAATTATTTGATGCATTAATAACTTTTATGACCTTATCTATCTGTATGTTCCAGTGGTCTCATCATTAGAATATCCACCTCAGAAGCAAGAGGTCGTGGGTTCAGCCCCAACCAAGACATAAGAAAGACGTATAGAAATGGTAAGAACTGCTTCCTCGCTAGGTGCTCAGCATTAAGAGGTTAGTGTTAAGACTGGTCTGCCAGGTGTCAGGATAATGTGACTGGGTGGCACATCATGCTACGTGTCTGCTACATGCTACAATGGCAACTCCTTGGTATAGGGGATGGTTGACAATTTAATAACCAAATAAATGAAGACAACCATGGGAAGAATGAGTAGTAAAGAGTTATTTACAACTAGATACTTCTATTAATAAATATCCTAATACTAAACATATATACATAATATTTTATCTATGTATTAGTTGCTTACAGAATTTAAAACATCAATGATTCAGGTCAAGGAATGAACTTGATTTTGGACAAGTTCAAAGTCCAATATTAACAACAGCATATAATGAAATTTAAAAGAACAAACAAATAACTAACAAACAATACAAATTATATACACAATAAAGTATCAAAAAGAGATAACAATGTAGATAAATCAGTGTATTTCTCTCTCTGTCTCTCTCTCTCTCTCTGTCTCTCTCTCTCTCTCTCTCTCTCTCTCTCTCTCTGAGCCGCTTTAGAGCATGTTTATTTGTGTGGCTCTAAACAGTAAACTATGTCCATATTATCAAGACCATGACCACTCCACCATTTGGTTACTTCAAGTGGTCAGTTTTCCAGCTAAGTATACAAATGTTTTTTTTTAAACCAACATTACTGTATTGACTGAAAATCAAATAAGGCCCTGAATTCATATTTAAGCTCAAAACCCAACAATCATATGAAACCTACATTTACATCCTTTAAAAATAGTGAAACAGAAGTTACAAAGTTACTGACATCTCATGGATTCAGAAGTTAAAAAGTTACTGACAGCTCATGGACTCAGAAGTTACAAAGTTACTGACAGCTCATGGATTCAGAAGTTACAAAGTTACTGACAGCTCATGGACTCAGAATTTACAAAGTTACTGACAGCTCATGGACTCATAAGTTACAACATTACTGACAGCTCATGGACTCAGAAGTTACAAAGCTGCTGACAGCTCATGGACTCAGAAGTTACAAAGGTGCTGACAGCTCATGGACTCAGAAGTTACAAAGTTACTGACAGCTCATGGACTCAGAAGTTACAAAGTTGCTGACAGCTCATGGATTCAGAAGTTACAAAGTTGCTGACATCTCATGGACTCAGTTGTTACAAAGTCACTGACAGCTCATGGAATCAGAAGTTACAAAGTTGCTGACAGCTAATGGACTCAGAAGTTACAAGATTACTGACAGATCATTGGCTCAGAATTTACAAAGTTGCTGACAGCGCATGGACTCTAACTCCACTCTCATCAATATTACATGACACAATATTTTAGGATTTTAAGACTGAATTTCAATTCTGTTTAAGGTTTTAGAAAACATCATTTGAGTCCATAACATTCTAATAATTCATAATCTGATTGCTAAAGACAGTATGATGAGTGTTAAAACGTTTTTTATATTCAATGTATTGCATTGTCTGTAATCTGTAATATATCATATCCTTAAATATTTTACACACCATTATTGCATACAAAGTACGATTTTTTTGGTCCTCTGATATTTCATACAGTAACTTGTTCTTATTTAAACAAATAAGTATAATTCAAAACGTTGCAGAAAATTATAATTAATATTTTTACAGACAATTATCTGTACCATGATAAAAATAAATAATAAAACACATGTTAAACAATCAGACATAATATGTAAAATCTATTTAAAGTATTTATTATCTGGCTTCAGATGAAAATCAAAACCATCATAGTAGTTATTATCTGGCTTCAGATGAAAATGAAAACCATTCATAGTATTTATTATCTGACTCAGATGAAAATGAAAACCATCAAGAAAGGTCTGATGTAATTACAGAGAACAATACTAAGATGCAATGACGAGTGGCAGATTCATCATGGAAGTTAAAATTATTATTTTCCCTTTTTTTCTTTTTTTTGTCCATTTTCAAAACTATGGGCCAACGTTTAATTAAACTCTGCTTAGAGCATATGATCTGAAAGTTAAGTTTTTGATGGTTTCCCAAGTAAAATGTTCGGATTCGATATTACCCAAATATATCAAATGTATTTGTTATGTTTCCTTTTTAGCCTCTGTAGACTATCAATTGTTATCTGACTAGGAATGCCTCTTTTGAATCTAGATACATTTGAATACTACTGTATTTTCGCTGCCTCAATATAAACATTTTATCTTTCACGGCAACCAGGCTTATGACAGCAACATAATGTACACCTTTCCACACAGTGTTTAATAGCTCTCTGTTAAAACACTATGGCATTGTTGATCCTGAATATAACTGAACTTTGGGTATCAATGACCAAGACCTTTTCTCTAAAGTAGGTAAAGTGCTGTTGAGAAACCATGATTTTCTTCCTAAACTTTATATGATCATAACCTTTTACCTTTGACCTTTACACTCCAGAATTTATAGGTTTCTTTATTATCCATACTGCAAAACCATTACAAAAATAAGGAACTTACTCTACGACAAAGTCATTCTGCATATACTATCTTTCTTTGTCACAGACACATTGACCTTTGGACCCAAAATATATATTTGTCAAAGTTCTTTCAGTCGAAGTGATCATGACTTATGACCATCCACTTCAAGCCATGCACATTATGACTTATGACCATCCACTTCAAGCCAAGCACATTATCCTTAGCCTTAGTATATGATGTACGACTATTTTTTGTGTGGAAACCGTTTGTATTCTTTTTGCTGCAGGGACTTGACCTTTATCATTTGACCACAAAATTGATACAGGTGTTTCCCTTGCAGGAAGTGCAAACTATCCATAACGTTTTATAACTATGCATGTCAAAAATGAATTCATGAATAGATATCGCAGGGTGAATATGCTGTCTTATGGCAGTCATCTGAATTGCAATTACAACATTTCCAATACTTCTAAGCAAACCTGAGACAAATGTTTGTTTGAAGACGTTATTTCACCAAAGTTAAAACATTACTGACCTCCCTAACAATCATTTTTTTCTCCCAGACGTTAAACATGTGCAAATGTTGTGCAACCATAATTACTGTATGTATTTTAGCTACATTTGCTTTGTAGACTTGTGTGAGTGAAGTTGGTCGCTTGTTCTGATAACTACATAATATATAATACCTTTTAACGATATCCCCTCCTGCAGATTTTGAACCTAACAAGCCTCACTTCAACAATATTCCTCCATAGTTGCCTATTAATGTGGCAGAAAATAAATTCATAAAACATGTGGTCAGTTGCTGTCACTTTACAAGTCCTAAGCAAACATGACATCAGCATTTCAAAAGCCTTGATTAAGTGTAGTTTGATTTTCAGTTTCAATTTAGTGATAACATTTGGAACTTCAAGTAGGTAAAGATATTCAAAAATGTCTGATAAGGGAAAGCAAACACGTACATTGAAATACAATATATAATAAAGCAGAAAATTAACATGATACCCATGTGTGGGTTGACACTACTGACATCTGCCTAAATTAATTAATACAACAGCAGTTGGCCTGGAAATCAGAGTTAGCAGAATGCTTTCTGTCAAATTATATTGCAATGCTTCTGATTGAAATTGTTTTTTTTTTAAAAAAAACTGAATATTTCAAGGTTTCTATTATTTTTATGTCCAATCATAGCTGTCACAGGATCAGTTTAATTTGTCAAATATAAAGGTTTTCAGTTATTGACCAGACAATAAGCTTGTGATATATGGACACAGGTAACACCAGAAATGACCCTTCAGTAAAGAGGTTAATATATAGGTGGTGGAGCATAAATATTTGCATCACTGAATGACATTTAGTAGGGTAAAGTAGACAGGCATTGTACACACCTTTCTGATATCATCTGAATACTCGATGCATAGTGATTAAAGTATATTATAAATTAACATAGGTTAGCTTGAGAACTATCAATGTCACTATACTGTTAAAACATGTCTTATTAACATGGAAACCTACACATTGCTTCCTTGAAATTGTGAATGATTTCTAAAATCTGATCTCCATTTTGTACATCCTGATATGCTAGTATAGTTTCCCAAGTATAACAATATCCTAGTCATGAAAAATGACATCCTCATCTCCACTTGATGACAATACTTAACAGTTCAATAGGTCAAATATGGAAGAAATATTAAAAATGAAAATTTTTCATGCTCTTTCTAGAACAAAAGTGTTGAGTATAAAAAACACATCATTGGTAAACATGACTCCATCTCAAATTAACATATGCACGACATCTAGCCTGACTATAAGAAGCTGATTGCATATATGTGTACTTTTTCGTTGTATTTGTCATGGCTGTGTTGGGGGAAGGACGTTTTGTGTGACATCATTGTTGAATAATTAAACTGGAGATTAACTAGCGAGGTAGAGATTACATTGTCATTTATAGAAAGATTGATGGTACTTGAACTATATACACTCAAAATACATTATTATAAACATTAAAAGGTAATTTTATTTTTCTAAAATAAGAATGACTATTATCTCCATGTACATATGTATTGACCCATCTGGAGAAACAATAATATCTGTCTGAAAACTAAAATCAGACTATTGAGAGAACTAGTCATCTCATTCTTTCTGTATTTATGTGAGGCGTGTACCCTGACAGCAGAGTTATAATGAAGTATTCAGGCAGTTGAAATGAGATGCTACAAAACCATTCTTGGCATCTTTTACATAGACCACATCACAAATGAAGAAGTGCGTAACACCATCAGGCACAAAATAGGCCATTATGAAGACCTTTTCACCACTGTCAAAAAGAGAAAGCTGAAATGGTATGGACATGTCACTTAGAAGCCAACATTATATCCACAACAGTACTGCAGGGTAGTGTCCAATGTAGTAGAAGGAGAGATAGAGAAAAAAGTGGAGTGACAACATCACAGAATGGACCAGGAAACGTTTTGTGGAGACACAGGCATTGGTAGAGGGTCGAGACAAGTGGAGGGAACTTTTCAGATGTTCAGCAGCACAGTGTCTTGACACTAGGTCAAGGGACTGATGATGATGATGATGATGATGATGACATATAATGTGCTTAATCATCATATGGTATACAGAATGTGCTTAATTATCATATGGTCCACTGAATGTGCTTAATTATCATGTGGTACACATAATTTGCTTAATTATCATGTGGTACACATAATGTGCTTAATTATCATATGGTACACATAATGTGCTAATAATTATCATATGGTACACAGAATATGTTAATAAATATCATATGGTACACAGAATGTGGTTAATTATCATATGCTACACAAAATGTGCTTAATTAACAGATTCTTCCAGATAAACAGACACCTGCTCATGAAGTACAACATTTATTTTTAGTGATGGTACATATTGTATTTATGTTACTGAACACAGAAAACACCTACATTTCTTCTTAAGTTTATTAGAAACGTACTGGACATTATCTGTAATTGTGAATGGATATAATGGAAAATAGAATAATTTGTCTTAAACATGAGTGCAGTGAGATCATATTGGATTTAGGAAACAAATACATTTGAGCAGTATATTCATGGATAAGACATGGGGTCCTTTTATTGGGTCTTTAAGTCTGTAAATATTTGTATTCCATACATAAAAACTAACAGCTAGTTCACTGTATAGAATTGCCATTTCCTTCCTAATTCTCCCCATGGGGTCACATCAAAATCCAATGACATCTGTGTACAATTAAAAGTCAGTCCTAGTGATGTCACAAGGTTCAAGTCCCTGCCAAACAGTTTGAGAAAAGTTAACATAACACTTTGCACATGGAATGACTGTGATGAAACAAAAATCATGAGATTCCTGTTTTCTTCAAAGCGGCATAAATAGGTACATTTTTATATAAAGGGCTCTAAGACTAGCTTTTGACTATAAATGATGACACAATTATTGATGTATTCCATCTTCTTTCACCTAGTAAGATAATTTAGTGCACTTGCATTCTTTCTTTTCTCAAATCCTACCTGGTGAATGATCAAGAGAAGGAGCAGGCAGAAACTGGTATGTAACATGTACCATTCCATCTTCATCTTTCTACAACCTGAAATTAGAGTGAGAATCTAAAAACAGTCACGTACATGTCTTGTAAAAAAAATCAATTTAATTTTTTTAAGATGCAAAATAAAAATAAAAAAGCAACCAAAAAAAGCATGTAAACAGCATAGGTTGGGATTTAAAGCTACTATGGTCTCTGGGGTTAAATGTAATTTATCAGCACAAGACAGACTGTATATGTTTGATATGCATCCTGCATATCAAGATGAAGTTTTGAAAATGTATACAAAAACTACAAAAAACTAAATACTTAAAATATTTTTTTTGCTAGGAATTATTCACATGCATATTCCTGAACAGGTACAATGGATATCACATTAAATGATCTTATTTTAAACATTTGAAATAGTTACAGGTGTTATTAACCATCGATATAGTTTAGGCTATCTGGTATCATTAGTAAGCCAGAGTC
Organism: Unio delphinus; assembly: GCA_029339505.1. Classification (NCBI taxonomy): domain Eukaryota; kingdom Metazoa; phylum Mollusca; class Bivalvia; order Unionida; family Unionidae; genus Unio; species Unio delphinus. Next base: position 8,043,399 of record JAQISU010000155.1, read on the forward strand.
ACGGCTAAAATTGTCACATATGGTATTTCAGATTCTAGGTGACATTTTAGAATAAAGCAGATAAATCAAAGTAATTAGTAACACAGTTGCAAGATTTAAACAAATAGTCATTATTGGCCAATGAATAGTTTAAATATGCCACCCAATTAAAAAACTGAACACAACAATAAACTGATTTCACTTATGGTGTTAAGGTAGGAATAAGTAATTTTGAATTAATCTACGTTAATATAAAAAGGTAAGACACATTAATAGAGTCTGGATGTAGGCTAACTGTGTTTATAAGTTAAAAGAAAGTAAACATACTTCAGTTAATAATGTTCTGAATATTTAATCTATAATTATAAAGATGTATTAAATATGTATTATGTTGTTTATACAAACATGTCCCTAGTCAGGTCGACTTTTGTTTTGGACAAAGGTCAGTTACAAAATAAATATGCATAACATATAATCATGGAGACAAGCCAACAAACAATAACATTTTAATATAGGAAACAAAAGCATCAGTTCCTTCAAGGACTTGCCTACCGTATAAAGCACATGAAAATATGTGTTTCGTAATGCACCGGTTTTAAAATTAGGGTAGGTTGGTAGTTTGCTTTGGTTTCATGTATATGTGTATATGTATATGGTACTTCAAGAATAGGGACAAGCATGCTCAATGATGTACACAAATTAATTTCAGAAATGTGTTTGGCATTAATTTTTTTAAATTACTTTGGTGGAAAAAGTACTAGTGTCTGTTGTGAAAAATAGCAACTGTTGGCTGACCTGAAATATGCATTATGTTTGGTGGAGTCTAGTTTCAATATATTTTTCCATGATAATGGGGTTGTTGCCTAGATCAAGTAAATAACAAAATAAAATATGAAATTAATTGAAAATAAAAAGAGATCAGAGCAAAGCCGCATATGTAGAGAACAGAGCAACATGAGCCCCATATGTAAAATATAACATTTTAATCAAAGCAATTGAATATGATTTTTTGAATACATGTAATACATTTTCTTTTAGAAAAGAAATTACCAAGCTATCAAAATGCAATTAGCAATTATATTTATACAGATAAGACAAATTTCATTATGATATCGAGAAAATGATCAAACTCAAATTGCTCAGCATGCCTGCATAACCTCGTTGCTTTTGGTCCTTTTAAACAGAACATTCAGGTGACAGGTCAGAGTCGCTGTGTTCGCTCTCTCTCTCTCTCTCTCTCTCTCTCTCTCTCTCTCGTCATCCATCTTAACTTGGTTGTCTGATCTGTTCGCCCACTGCATGGCATATATGGATCATCTAGCCAAATATAGATCATTTCCGCTGGCAATCATATTCCCTGAAGACAATTCTTTTTTTCTGGGTAAATTATTTTTTTTACTAAATCGGAATAAAAGGTAAATCAGTAGGGCAGCAGCAGTAGATTAAATTGAAAGAAAAAAAATAGTATTATGCATCTAGATTAAATGCTATGGTAATTCAGGCTGCTAGAAGTATTATATAATTCAGGTACAGTGGCCTATACAAAACCAAACAGCATGTCAGAATATTTTAATAACTCACTAGGCTGGTGTTAAGAAACTTGAATAGTTGATTACTTCGATTTATAGGGAATCTATCTGCTATACTGCTAAATGTCCATGATAATGGCTCACCATGTTAGTACCACATCCATTGTTTTAGTTTTGAGGGACCACTCCAATGGCCTAGTGGTTATTACATCCGTCTTGGATGTGGGAGGTCGCAGGTTCTAACACCAGTCGAGCCATACCAAAACTTATAAAAATGATAATAACAGATGCCTCAATAGGCACTCAGCATTAAGAGTTTAGTGTTAGAACTGGTCGGCCTGGTGTCAGGATAATGTGACTGGGTAAGACATGATGCTACCTGTCATCGGCATAATGCCCAATGCTATGTTTCACTATCAGCTGCCACACTGCAGACATTATAGCAATATGACTGAATTTTTTAAAGCTACATTAAAAATCAAAATCACTTACTTGCGTTTTTAGCTTCACATTCAGGGCCAGTTCTACTTTGTACATCCAATAAAGCTAGCTGTGTGGATGATAAGTTATTATCACAAAATTGGACAGCTTCCAAACCTGAAAGTAATCTGACTTGTTTGTACTGTGTCTTTACCCTTATCTTGATGAATTCCATTGCTACCTGGCAATACTGTATGTTGCTCAATTAGACCCTGCTGTTTTTAAATTTATTGCAGCAAGACTATACCACTGATCATATAAAAATGACTTAGTCTAAGACACTAGACTGCATGAAAATGAACTGAATAACAATCCAACAAATTATGCTTACTATTTATTTTCTTAAATATGCAAGTTCTTTGGTTTGAGCTCAATATAATAATTTTGTATTAACATACCGACTAATTACAACTGTTTGAACAAAATTAGTCTGACTTTACCAAAACAACAAAACCAGAGAAACTGCATTACAAATCCTATGTTTCTCATTCTGTAGTTTCTCTGCCCACCTCACCCACTTATACTCTCCACTTCCCATACAGTGACCAGGGGTTATAATGCATAATCTGTGAAATATATTATTCATCTTTATTCTCTAATGACACTTTGTTAATTTGACCTGTGACCCTTTCACATGAACCACAGGTTGTGAACCACGTGTGACATTCTTTTTTCAGATGTTTAGCACAGGAGTGGACTCACTGCTGCAAGTTCAATGCAGCTCACAACCCAGCAGCTTATTCACCCAGGCCAGACTAGGTTATCTGCCTCGAACATTGTTTGGCCAAGACACTTAGCTCCTACTTCGGTCACATGATAAGACAATAATACAGATTTACAAGGTTTGATAATCGACAAGCTGATGGACAGAAGGAGGGTATCACAATCTTACCAATGCATTTTAAAACGTATGGGGATGGCATGTTTATGACTATGGTAGTAATACAAAATCCTAAACATAGATTTATTGCATAATTGTAACTACTACTGACAAGTTTATTGGGTAAAATAAGGGAGCTATAAACCAATATATTTTCCTCATTAAAATCCAACACTTTGAACCTACAACATTTTATAGTTAATATAAAGGCAAAACAATAAGTCCTGTATTCTTGATTAAGAACAATATATGATGCTCAAATTGAAATGCAAACTGTATGATGATTCTACAGCGTGATGTTGAACATGCGAATTAGGAGGCTATTTTTTATCTATAAAACTGACATCATCTAAAACTCAGCCATTTTTTCAATGCACTTTTATCATTAAATAAGCACTCTGAAGGAGCACTGTTTTAAATAATATTTGACCCAAGATGTCTGTTGATCATTATTTAGACTAAGAATAGTGATGCATTTAATTATAAGGAAAATATCATAATGATGATTATTGTAAAAAAGTGGTACCCCATTATAAAGCCCCTCAGTAATGGTGATGATTTTACAGTGGACCTTTAAAATAGAGCCTCTCAGCTATGCTGTGAATATCACTACTAATGTCCCTCATTAAAATGCTCCTCAGTAATAGTAAAGGTAGTAATACTAACAGTAGTTCCTCACTACAAAGCCCCATTAGAAATGAAAATGAGGGTAATACAGTAGTCCCTCACTATAAAACCTCATTAGAAATGAAAATGACTGTAATACAGTGGTCACTCACTACAAAGACCTCTTAGAAATGAAAATGACAGTAATGCAGTAGTCCAGCACTACAAAACCTTATTATACATGAAAATGACAGTAATACAGTAGTCCCTCACTGCAAAGCACTTTAGAACTACTGTTGATAGCAATAGTGGTTTCTCATTAATCAGCCCCTTAGTAATGGTGGTGGCAGCAATACAGAGGTTCCTCACTTTAAAGAACTTTAGCCATAACAGCAATACTTTAGTGGTCCTTCACAATAAAGTCACATAGTAATGATGATGATAACAATACAATAGTACCCGAATATAAAACCCCTTAGTAATGGTGTTGGCAGCAATACAGGAGTTCCCCCCTATAAAGCCCTCAGTAATGATGGCAGCAATACAGTAGTTCCCCACTATAAAACCCCGTATTAATGGTGATGGCAGAAAAATACATAAGTCCCTCACTTTAAATTCACTCATTAATAACAGCAATACTGTAGTGGCCCGTCACTATAAAGTCACATAGTAATGATGATGATAACAATACAGTAGTACCCAACTATAAAGCCCCTTAGTAATGTTGATGGCAGCAATACAGGTCCCTCACTTTAAGTACCTCAGTAGCTAACTATGATAACAGCAATACAGTGGCCCTTCACTATAACGCCCCTTAATAATGATGATAAAAATACAGTGATCCTTTACAAAAAGACTCCCAGTACAGAACACTGAATGTGTGTATTATTAAAAAGGAAAACATTCAATTTACTGTAGCATTTAGGGTGATGTTATTGTTATTTTCAAAATCATTCCTAAAACTAAAGTTTAAAGTGACAGAAAAACATAATGATATTCCTTCTTAATTTCAAACTCCTAGATCACACTAGTACTCTTAACAGCTCTTCAGAAAGAGGAGTCCTGGCATTTTCAATTGTAGACCTCAAGAGTTCCCATTTTATATCAGAAAGTACCTGGTACAAATTCAGGAGTCCCTCACTTTCAAAATAATAGAAGGGACAAATAATTTAATGTTCTGAGGCAAAGGCCTGACACCTTTTTGTTTAATTTGTGTCAGAAATTTGAAACATATATTGCTCAGATTCATAGCAAAATAGCACTATATTAGTCAATGAGAAAATATTTATCAGACTTAAGAAATGATGTCAGTTCAGTGAGGAAAATGGTGCATGATAATCAACTACCTTAAAATGAGGGTGCAGCCCGCTATCGCGGCGCTCTACTTCCGTAACAAGATGGCACAACCTACCGTCATGGTGCTCTACTTCCCTAATGAGAAGGAACAACCCATCATCATGGTGATCTACTTCACTAACGAGATAGAACAACCTGTCATCATCGGGCTCTATTTCCTTAATGAGATGCCAGAACCTGTCATCATGGTGTTCTACTTCCCTAACAAGATGGAACAACCTGTCTTCATGGTGTTTCACTCTGCTAATGAGATAGAACAAACTATCATTATGGTGATAGACTTCCCTAATGAAATGGAACAACTTATCATCATGGTGCAATACTCCACTAACGAGATGGAACAACCTGTCATAACGGTGCTCTTCTTCCCTGATGAGATGGAACAACCTGTCATCATGTTGATCTATGCCCCTAACGAGAATGCGCTACCTTTCATCATGGTGATCTACTTTCTTAATGAGTTGTCACAACCTTTCATAATGGTGCTCTACTTTCCTAACAAGATGGAACAACCTTTCATCATGGTGATCTACTCCCATAACTAGATGGAACACCCTGTCATCATGTTGATCTACGCCCCTAACGAGAATGCGGAAACTTCCATCATGGTGCTCTACTTTCTTAATGAGATGGCAGTATCTGTCGTCATGAAGTTCTACTTTACTAAAAAGATGGAATAACCTGTCATCATGGTGCTCTACTCACCTAATGAGATGGAACAACCTGTCATAACGGTTCTCTACTTCTCTAAAGAGATGGAACATTCTGTCATCAGGATGTTCTCCTTATCTAATTAGATGGATGAACCAATCTACATGGTGATCTACTCCCCAATGAGATGCAGCAATTTGTCACCATGGTGATCTAATTTCCAAATGAGAAGGAACAACCTTTCATCATGGTGCTCTACTTTCCTAACGAGATGGCACAACCTGTCATCATAGTGTTCTCCTTCCCTAACGAGATGGAACAACCTGTCATCATGGTGCTCTACTTCCCTAACGAGATGGAACATCCTGTCATCACTGTGCTCTACTTCCTTAATGAGATGGAACAACCTGTCATCATGGTGCTCTTTTTCCGTAATCAGATGGAACAACCTATTATGGTGATCTACTCCCCTAACGAGATTGAACAACCTGTCATCGCGGTGATCTACCTTCATGCAGAAAGATGACGGAAAGGTCTCATTTCCCTTGCAGGATGAAGTTTAAAGTACTGGTTGCTCCTTTCTGTTTGGGAGGTAGAGTACTATGACAGTGGGTTATGCATTCCTATTAGTGATGTAGAGCGAATCCAGAGGCAAAATTGGGTAAAATGTTCTACCATCTTTATGAGGTACACCTGGAATCAATTAAATTCTAGGTGCTAGAAGACTACAATTCACAAATTTTAGATTAGTTTTTTTTTGCTTGCGTTTGGAACTTTTGACGCTGTGTGTGTGTGTGTGTGTGTGTGTGTGTGTGTGTGTGTGTGTGTGTGTGTGTGTGTGTTTGTGTGTGTATGTGTGTATTCCATGAGGACTTTTTGTGGCCACTCTGTCCCAGACAGTTTTGATGATACTTTAAAAAAAGATGGATGTCAGTGAGACTTGCCTGGTTGTAACACTAGCGGTCTCTTTAAACACCCCAAGACACCCCCAAAACACCCCAAGACACCCCAAGAACACCCCATTATTACATATATTCTTCACCAAATCTCGAAAAAACACACCAAGAAGCGGAAAAAAGAAAGGAAAACAAACATGCGGACATTGTTAATATCAATTATTTATAGTTTTGGTTGACGGCCATATTTCCGATAATCTTCGAAAACGAACTCTTATGAATGAAATATCTGTAAAAATGGATGTCAGTGAGACTTGCCTGGTTGTAATACCAGTAGTTAATTTCATCCCTTGTTGCTGCGAAATCCCCAACTTAAGCACAAAAAATGGAAATTACCTGCAGTATTTTCTATGGAACGAAATAAGATTTTCAACTTGTGTATTTGTTTGCTGCAGTCAAATGCTAATACTATGTAAACACGAGCATGTAGCAAGCTAATAATTAATCAAGTTTGAAATTAAAATGGAGGAAACGGCGTCTTCAACATTTGAGAGGGGTCTTTAATTGCCCAAGAACACAGAGGCTTACCGTTAAAACAGTCTATATTTACATAAAATTGTATGTCTACCACCACGGGTAGAACACATAAGGTAGCCTCAGAATTCTTGCATATAATGACGTTCTAAGGCGAAAAAAAAAGAAAGGCTACGATACGGTTTTTCTCTTTAAAATGAACGGACAGTTGTATCGCTGACAATATTTAACTCTAGAAAGAGGCTAATTCCAGTATAATTTAGTTGTCTACGGGCTTAATTTCTCTCGTCACATGGCTGACGTATGTACAATATGGAATCTATATTAAAAGAAGAATGACACGTCTACCTTCTGCGATGTTTGGTGTCAGTTGGAAATACCAGGTTCATATGAGATCACATATTGTTCAGAATATGTTTGTCAATCTCAACTAAATTTCTTGGATGTAGATTCCTTGACATATTCGCAAACTTATTGTTGCTACTTATCTGTTGAGCTATTTTGCTATGAATAAGGAAAACATGATCATTAAATCGTAACATAATTACTCAGGAATTACCATACATTACTTACTGATGGCAAACTGACAGTGAAATAGTACAGTGGTAGATACACTGGAAACATACTGCGGTGCACAGCAGATTGAACTCTTTTCAAGAAGAATTCAAATACACATTCGGTACTTGTACTCAAATATCACCAATCAAATTTAACTTTCATCTGTAGTCTTCTTTTTTCATCAGATGTCTGATACCCAAAAGATAAAATAAAAAAAATAAAATAAAATTTGCTGGTTTAAGGTTTACAAGTCAGATTTCTATTCTGCACTTATTTATTACTGATACCATATTATTATTATTATTATTATTATTATTATTATTATTATTATTATTATTATTATTATTAATTTTGATAATTTGACAATACTTCCAAATCAAACTCTAAGAACGTTTTGATTACATTCAGGATTTGTTTCATGACATCATGAATTTTAATTTAAACACTGTTACAACAAAGCAGGGCATCATTTATTTGCCAATCTACTGCATGTGCTTTCATACACACCCAATATAACATGGCTTCTTTTAACTATGATAATTGCAAGGATAAGGATTAATTGTTTAATTAGTCGCATTGGTTTCATGCCTATTTTGATTATGCCTAGGATTTAGTTTTTGTGCTGTCTAGCCACAGGTGACCACAATATAAAAAAAGTGAGTGTCTGGGAGAAAATTAGATGTCGCTTAGAGAAATAGTGCATTCTTTGTAAATTTAACGCATTTGCACTTAGAACCTTAGATGCTGAATGTCTGAATGCAACAGATGTAATAATAATAACTCATCTCCCCCAAAGGCACTAGAAATAGGATTTGACCCCAAAAAAATTCACCACTTGTTATAAACTTCAAGCAGTAAAAAGGGTAAATTCAAGCCATGGAATGTATTAATTAAGGTACTAAAATTAGACAAAGAATGGTTACGATTATAAGGAAACTATTATGAGGCAAAATAAGTCTGTATTTCTAGTTGGCTAACTATCCCTGTTTTTATGTGCTGACCCTAGCACTTTCTCCCCAGAGTAAAATTAAAAACATTAATTTTAAAATATTTTGAAATTAAATAGATCTCATCAATGTATGGTTTATCACTTGCATAGAGTGGAGAAAACTGTGTTAAAAACAATACTTTGGAGTACTTAAATGAAATAAATGTGTTTTTGACGTTTACAGGAGTTATGTTCATAATGAACAAGATTAAAAGTCAACACCATGACACTAGAGTTCATTCCACACAGCGTGGTGAATTGTATCCTTGCTGTATCTCTATACATTATCAGGGGGGCATCATTAAATGTAGTTAGAAGTGCCTAATTCATTTCATGTGAAGTATTTAAAATGAATTTACTGAGTTAATGATTGGATTCGAATCGCAATGCTGTATGGAACAAACAATAGTGTTATCCCATTCCAATATCATCACTGAGACTGACCAGTTTAGTCCACACACAATTAACAATTTTGTTTCCGACTTCACTTAAAAAGTAAATAGCTAAAGTGTTTCCATGAAATGTTTAGTTTAAGTGGCTTGGTGTAAGTGAAAGCGTTCAACTTTGCGTGGTTCAATAACATGACTTACAGTCGTCAATACGTGTACATAGAAACTGACACAATCCGAACAAAGCTCTCCTCCAGTAAACAAGCATGCAGTTATTACTTTCTTTTCAACAGATGTAAATAAAAGCGCCAACCGGGTGTACAAGAAAAGAAAAACTAAACTCCATAACAAAGAAATATAACAATATTAAAGTTATATTTCCCAACTTCGAGATTAGCAGTGATGAATTTCATGTACGGAACTGAAATATCTATTTTTTCTCATTGAAATGGAAACTGGACAATATCCAGAGTTTCTATTGCTAATAACATCATTTATTTTACTCGGTTTTGTGTGCTGAAATCACGATCATCCTGTAAAATAGTTAGTGGAATAACCAGTTCAGTAACTGCAAGTTCATCAAACCACGGGAAAATGTCAACATAATTTATGATCAATCTTGCATGACAAATACAAGTTTTGCTGGCCATGCTCACTGAGAGTCATTTTCATCTGCTGAAATTAATTTAGTTTCTCTTCTTTAAGCACTAAAGTTTAACCTGTTCGCCAGTTGATGCTATTTTCTTGTCCAAAAAAGTCTGCAACTCGCCTAAAAGCCTAACTGCTGTAATCATGATTGCATTCACTCTAGCTGGTAAATGGGAATCATTCAACACATCATTGTTGCTTGTAATGGTGTCTATATCGCTTCCGAAAAATGTGTTATAAGACTGTCAGTGTAACAGTGAAAGAAGTCCATTCTCATTAGATTAGAGCATGAATATTAGTTTGGTTTGTCCTTGTATTTTCCATCAGCTGCTCTAAACTGACTTTCTGATGGTCGAAAATTAACTGTTAGATTGCCCAGATCAAGGATTGTGTACCGGTAACTAACCATTAGCTTTATGATGCTCCAACTGACTGACTCCTGTTGAAACACTAGATTCAGCCTGTTCATGACTGCCAAAATAGTAGCTAGCAGGTTCATGGTCATAAAGAAGGATAACAAAAGTACTTTTACCCTAGTCCTTTGGCAATGATATTCTTAGTCGCTGGGCTTCATCTCCAAGCTCCAGAATAATTGCAAGCCAAGTTCCTTTTAAAGATAAAACAGCTCTTCCAAGAGATTGACATCTCACATGAAAAGACTGCTTAAAACAAAATTTTTAACCCTCAAATATTATGTTGTTCCTTTTTTTCTGAATACTGATAAACCTTGTAGCCAATGGCTGGCTGTGTTCTTGTAATATGCATTAGATCCATTTTGAGATGCAGGTCTAACACAACTCCGAACAATGAAGTGTAAGAAAAAAGTATCGTCTTCTTGCAAACGTTTTTTTTGCGAGTCATGCGTTGTGAGACACATTTTATTAAATCATTCGAAAATGACAAATCAGAAACCGCACTCCAACTGAAAGTTTGTCTTGAAAAATATAAAACTGTGTACTTAGAAAAACTCTTTAATCCACTGCAGCAGCACCTCACTAACATAACCCTTCTCCTGCACATGTAAATCCATTCTTTACTGATGGTCAGCACAGTGTGTCATTCGCACAACCGGTAATCTACTATTACCTGTGGTGAGAGGTATTCTTAAAAAGAATAAAAACTGGAAATACATCAGTTTCAAAGTAACTTGGCACAAGGTTGAGTGTGTGTGTGTGTGTGTGTGTGTGTGTGTGTGTGTGTGTGTGTGTGTTTGTGTGTGTGTGTGATTTAGATTTGTAATGTAGCATTAAAATTTGTTTAGTCATATTGCCATAATATCTATAGCGTGGAAGTTTCGAGATGTCTAGTACTAATGTATCATGTCAGAGACATAATGTATAATGTTTCACCCTGTCACATTATGCTGTCACCAGGCTGATATGCTGATTGTCAAGCAAGGCAGCTGCTAGTACTAGTTTTATAAGTCTTTGGTATGACATGGCCAGAGTTAAAACACGCAACCTCCATCATCTAAGGTTAACGCTCTGACCACTAAACCTCCCAAGTGGTCTGATACGTGGTATATAATTTAATGTAACCACTGAAATGGGTAAAGTAGATCACTGTGCTCATTTGCATGCGGTAACCCATACAATGAATGAATCCATGATTGTACATGCAGAGCGTGATAGAAACTATGCTTAATGAAAGAAAACAAAACGTAAAGACCCAATGCTATTATTATTAGGAAACGTTTTTATCCAAAATTTTCCTGATAATACTGAATCTTGAATGATATTGGTCCTAAACATCATTGGTTCCATTAAAACCAGAAGATATCGATATTTCATCACAATGTGAGTCATGTAATTTCTTCATCGATCTTACATACCTTGACAGTTTCCATATATGTACGAAGTTAATCGATATTCATTGGTGACATCCGTAGTATGTCGCTTTCTTACTACGTACATTGTATATACTTCTTATAAGCAATTTAGCTTATCTTTGGAAAGGCAACCCGTCCTCATATGGTCTGAGTGGTATGCAAAATGTCTCAAATGTATAATTTTCAATGCTTACAATTTGCTGAAACATTTATGATTCATTAATATTACATTCATGCCTAGTAACCAAGTGAAAACAATGTCAAGAATGCCGACTTTTCTTATCAATAGTCCTATAATGTAAGGCGCTAACTCTAACACACACGATCGAGATCGGGGAAATTTTTTTCATCATGCATATCAGGGACAATGTTTGACACTACAGACTATACATATAATCGGCTGAATAAATACCACCTTGAGATCATTAGATTAGGGAAACAAAGACACACACACATAATGTGTCGTATTTTTTATGAACATTCTTTACCATCATTTTCCTCCATACTTTGTGTAAAATATTTAGTATGATAAAATGGTCATGATATAACCAGTAGGGTAATTCCGATCATAAACATTAGGCTTCCCAAGAACCAAGTCACCACCCCACATATCTCTCTCTCTCTTCTCTCTCTCTCTCTCTCTCTCTCTCTCTCTCTCTCTCTCTCTCTCTCTCTCTCTCTCTCTCTCTCTCTCTCTTCTGCTTGAGTTCAGAAGCGGCATTTATAAAATGTTTGACTTAGTACACCAGTCAAGCATTAGGTTTGTATAGCTTTCAGTAATAGAATCATTATTATCAAAGCTTTAACCTAATGCATTATCTCTAAAATGTACAATCTTCAAGTTTTATAACAAAAAATATTATACAATGTTTTATATAGTGGTCGGACTCATTCCAGGTTATTTTACATAACAGGGCAAATCTGACCTAGAACACTTGCTAGAGGGCAATTTAGAACTATGACGGGTGTCTAGGGAAATATGTAGATAAACATAAATAGAAATATAAAGGCTTGAATATTAGAAAGGAAAGAAAATTTAATTCCACAAGTATGTGTGTCATGGTATTAAATTTCAATTGTCTATTTTATTAGGGAAAAATCTTCAAAAATATGAAAACCATAAGAACAAAAGCTTTTTAATCTGTAACGATGAAACAAATATATTTTACAGATGAAACAAGTTTATGTACAGTCCATGCATTTGATCAAAACGTATCACTGGGGTCCAAGGCAACATCAGATTGGGAATCTCTATTATTTGAAAATTGAAGAAGGTAATTTTTTCAAACAAATGTTTTATCAGACAAAGCTATAACTATAAGCAAAATGTGCTGTATTACCCTGAAAATATTCCTAATCAAAGATGTGATATAGGTTTCCAAAAAAAAAAATACTGAATTGAGATTACCTTAAAGAATTTATGTGTGGATTCTTTCTTGAAATCGTTTAATTCTGAAGATTTTTAAAAACAAGTCTAGTGTGTTTTTTCTCAGTTCTTTCTCACTGAAACCTCCCGCTCACCGCTTACCATTTATCTGCTACATTATTTTCCCAGAATGCCCAGAAAATCAAAAACAAAGCATATACAGTATCATAAGCATAAATCATTTGACGCAGTAAAAAGAGCATAATGAGCTACCAGAACGCAAGTCAACAATTTGTCATTCCTATGACGATAAATAAGGACCAGGCACAAGGAGATCAGCACCTTATTGAAAGCCAGGATGTCTGAAGACAATTTTCGCCGCAATGGAAAAATATATTAACGATAACATCACTGAGACCTCTGCAAAAGTGTTCGGCATTACCTGGTACCAACTTATCTCTGCAATTCCTTAAACTGAAGACACTTTCAAAAATGGCATCCTAGGGGACAATTTGTGGAGGGGTGTTAAATCAAGACACCCTGAGTTAGTATTAATAAATCGAGTGGTTCCACGGATTATTTTTAAAACACTGTTGTCCAGATATGTCTCAGTTGATTGTTGATAGTTAATGGTCCTATCAAAAGAAAGCATGGATATGGGCCATGCTTTGCATTGAGAGGTTCCAGGAATTATTTCTAAAACAGTGGGCCTGATAGGCTTCGGTTGATTGCGGATAGGCTTTTCATTGCATGAAGTTTTGTATTTTATAGAAGAAGTCAATATGAAAAGTATTCACATTCAATCTCTATGATCATATATTATATACAACACATTTCTTACAAGCTCTTAATTGGACAGTGTTTTGTCCCTTCAGCAAATCATACAGTCACGCTTGCACCAAGCTTTTAACTGAAAATTCAGGCCTGTTCATGGCGATGGCTATTTAGGTATGTCTGGTCAGCAGCATTTATGAACTAAATATCAGCAAAAAGTATTAGACTTCTATAGTATGTCCGTTAGATGTCTGATATACCAGAGAATGTGTATCAGCCATACATAGTGTTCACGTGAGAAAACACTCTAAATTCGCTTTCATACCAAGCGTCTTCTTCATCAGTTTCTGACCAATTCCCTATCCCTGTCTATGTTGCTAACCAACAAGATGGAAAAGGATAGCTAATCAATCTCTTTCAGCATATCATCCAGCCTATTTTAGAGCCAAACATATACTATAAACCCACCACATCATCTGCTTCTACACACAAACATCCTCCAGAACCAGCTGTTTCCATAAACAGAGATATATAAGTTCACATATAACCACTCCAATGTAATAACTGGCTTTGATTTCATCTTCATTCCATTTCACCTAAGATGGTAACGTTTACAGCAGACCACAGTCATATCGGAGCAAGCTTGGTACCAGAGCAATCAGACTGGTACCAGAGGACTTAGAAGCCACTTCTGCTTAGATGAAAACTGTTTGGCAGTCAACATTCCGCGTGTACCTATCCTGCGAGGACGCTATGATTCCCTCCCAGGAAAGTATACGTGGAGTTCTATATGGAACATTGTTCAGGAAAATATTTCCAGATTACACCCGCTGAACGAGGGAACAGAAAAAGCATTAAACATGTCAGAGACTTTTGACATCAGAACAGATTATGAAAGCAAACAGAAATGCTGATATTTGTACGTAAAAGATAGCAGCATAGAAAAAAGCTTTGAAAAAAGAGATGATTGGAAAAAGTGGAGAACAAGAAATAAAATGAAAAATAAATTAAATCAGTCGTCAGTAATTCTACGTAGTTATAATAAATTGTAAAATCTGATTTGTATTAAATTCAATTAATATAATAGAACCTGTAGCCTATATCACACATGGATCAGATCAAAATTTTTAGTTTCGGTTCAGTACCCATGAATGTAGTCCAAGTTTATTTTCGAAACATTCTTTTCCTGTTTCCTTTTGATGGTGACACTATAGTTTAATTTAGGCATTTTTGGTATGGAGTTAAAAGTAATTGTTTATTCTTTGGAATATGTGCTAATTGTATCTGTGTGTTTCAGCATATTACAGTGAGTAATAACGCCTTGATGATAATCGGGAAGTGAAATCTGTGTTCCATTGCATATTGCTTTGTTTACAGTCCAGCGTCTCAAAAAATACTGGCGATCCTATGACAAAATCTTCACTTGTGAAGTCATCTCTGAAAGTATTTTAGATTATCATATAAGTTTCATTGATTGTCACAACGGAAAGTTCAGTACTTATAAACAAATGAAGAGATGATATTTCAAAATTAGTTGTGATCAGTCAGAGTTAAACAAACGTGTCAGTATTTCCCACCAGTGGTTGGAGTTACACAGATCAGAGGTCAGAATAATCCACAACACAGTCCGATGTACTCCTGAATACATAGTAATAATAAAATTATCTTTTAGTAATACTCAAATTAAATCCTGTCTCAATAATGAAACTTGTTAAATCGCCCGACTGACTGCTCCAAACCTTTTACTCCGATATGCAGTAGTCGGCTTTCATAACATAGTTGTAAGTCTTGTGTCAATGACCGCAATGTTTGGATAAAGTAATAAAATGAAAGACCTCGCTGCTGATATTTGTTTTGCGTGTCTAGGCCATACTGCCTCAATAACGGCATAGTGTATCAAGTTTTGATCTCGACTATTATTGTAACAAAAGTAAATTGTTCAGGAATATCTCTCACAACTGGCAGCCAATAACGACTCTTGTATAATGTTAAAGTTTGGCTTTGGTTACTCTGATGTCTTTTTTGTCTAATAAATTCAAATTCCAACAAAACAAATGGACATGTTTTCGAGTTTTGTTGACCTATATTTCAATTGACAGAAGTACAACGATGTCGGGAACGCTGAAATTGGTTGATTTGAAGTATACTTCTTTAATGAAACTTTTCATTCAAGATTCTTATCATACGTTTAACCGATTTGGGTATTCAGGCTTCCTTTGCAGCCAACTGAAATGGACGCTAAATGAACTTTAAAACATGTCCATTTGCTTATGTGGGAATTTGAATCTAAGGAAAATGACATCAGATTATGAAACGTATGACTAAAATATAACTTTCATTTGTAGAAAAGCGCCTATATGGGCTGCCAAGTGTCTGAGATATTCCGGAAAGTTTACTTGTAATTCCAACGGCATTATGTGGGCGGTAAGACCTAGATACCCAAAACAAATATCATCATTGAGGTCTTACAGGACTTAGAATAGGACAAGTTTACCTTAATACAACTTTGCAAAACAACCAAATCATCTAATTGATAACATGTAGGTCTAGATCCATCTTTTTCAAATCTTAACAGAAACCATGAAAGTAACTTCAAGTTCAACTATGTCTGTTTATTAGTTGATGGAGAGAGTTGTATTGATATTCCTGTAGCTTGGTATGCAAAGCTGAGATTTACATTTGTCCCACATCATGAATCAAATTCTTAACTGGAGAGAGAGAGAGAGAGAGAGAGAGAGAGAGAGAGAGAGAGAGAGAGAGAGAGAGAGAGAGAGAGAGAGAGAGAGAGAGAGAGTGAGGCACTGGTTTTGATTAATCTTTCCAAATATCTTCTATTACAGATATGTCTATACACGCCCATAGCACCATACCTCACCCACCGTTTCATTCTATTACTGCATGATAATTTAAACAACAGAATATTGTACTGGTCTGCTGTAGTAAACATTCAAGATTTAAACACTATATATTAACAAAACGTTACCTTTTGCATGCAAAATTTGGACGTTTACACTTGCTGATATTCAGTACCGTCAGTATCTGCTACATCGTCCCAAAATCAACCCTGTATTATATTTGTGTATTTATGCGGCAACGACCAAAAAAATGTTCATTTTTCTTCCGGTTTCATAAAATGATAGCTGCAAGGTCATGTGACATGTAATTTAGTTCTCACTGGATACTTTCGTATTTTGACACCTCCCTAATATTTATTGTAGAAGGCATGAGCCTAATTATCACAATACTAGCATTTTTCAGTTCACACATAAGAACCGCTCCGGTGGCCTAGTGGTTAGAGAGTCCGCCGTGGAAGCTGGAAATCGTGGATTCAGTCCCGGGCCGAGTCATACCAAATATTTACACAATGGGTACTAACAGCTGCTTCGCTTGGCGCTCAGCATTAAGAGGTTAGTATTAGGACTGGTCGGCCTGGTGTCAGGATAATGTGACTTGGTGGGACATCATGCTACATATCTGCAGCATGATGCCCCAGTGCTAGACATCACTATAAATGGACATCACTGCAGACATCGTAGCGATACGACTGAACAATTGTTAAATATCATTATCACACACACACAAACAAATGAGCTACATATGGAATGTGGTTTAGATTTACTTTGAGTAAGGCTTGGCTTTGATTTATTGTTGTTAGACTAGCATTAGAGATCAAATGCGTAACTTGAGCTTCAAATGAGCAGCCGACTTGGCTTACGTATTTACATGTGTGTGCTACAGAGGTACATATCTAAAACCCTAGATGGTTGAATGGTGACGAAAAATATCATAATTTGTTACAGTACTAGTGAAATGTATTCATGCATAAGGCACATACTGATTCTTTTAGCTGTCTTGTCACAGGAAAATATTCCAAATAGCTCTTTCCTGTAAAAAATAAATGAAAAAGAGGGGTTAGTGGCAGAGTTCGTTCAGTATAAAAGCTACTGGTTGCATAATGAATTAACTGAAATACCTCAGTCAGAATCTTACAAGCAGCCTTTCAACAAAAAAACATTATTTTTTTATTTGTATATTTAATGTAATATTATTAAAACATTTCTGCAATAGCCATCGTCAGACGAAAATGTGCCCCCTAAAAACTATCCAGTGAGACATGAGGATCCCGTGCCTACCGAAGCTAAGGGATACAATGCGACTTTTACTGTAGTATCTGCTACTTGTAAGTGTTCATTGTGTATAACATTAACATACTGCAACTTTGTTAACTGCATATTCACATTTCTTTAAAACTGTAATTCCTTTAATTTCTTATCAAAACCAGAGACAGACTAACCAATCAAGCCCAAAGCAATATCATTCAAAACTTCCATTCCCACCCAATAATGTATCAAAATATTCGTTATCTTGTTTTGAAAAAGATGCTCTTGCTACAGAAGAATGTCTGGCAAGCCCAAACAACTCTTACTATGTCATATATAATTACCCTCTAGGAAATGAAAGAAAGCTATAAAAAAAACTCAGTACCCTTAAAGACACGGAATGCTTGTTAATTTAACTAAACTGGTTTCGAATTTGTGAAATTAAAGTTTTTACCAGGGACAATGAAAAATTCTGAAGCAAAGTCGTTTCAAATATGTTACGGACAATTTTCAATGTCTCTGAAATGTTTAAAAAAATTAAAATCCAGGAAGAGACACAAATTTAAGTTACGACTATATGGTCTGAAACAATGTAAGAGAACGTAGGTTAAAAAAGGAATAATTTGTGTAAAAATGTAACAAGTATTTCATTTCCCTAAATTACAAAATGAAAATTTCAGAATAACTTACAGTATTGTGAATTGAAGCCAAAATGATGATAATAAATGTTTTATTATAAGTTAAAAAGTATAGAATTTTTTGAAAGAATTCAAATAATTTTGATTGTTCGTATGTACCACAGTGTTATTATCCATAATAATATGTCTCTGTATGTGTCTTCAGTAATTACAGTGTAGTGTTTTAGTTCAGAAAAGTCAATGATCAGTCGGTAATTCCAGCGAATACTTTTTAAAACAAATGAATAATAATAATAATAATAATAATAATAATAATAATAAGAAGAAGAAGAAGAAGAAGAAGAAGAAGAAGAAGAAGAAGGTGAGTTTTAAGAGCACTCTTAAAAGGGACCACTGTGTCTTTGTGTCTAGATACAGTTGTCAATTCCTTCCATATCGCCGGGCCCTGGTATGCAAAAGAATGTTGTCCATGTGACTTCGTTTTCACAGTGGGAACATTGAGTATACGATTGTCATAAGAGGAGCGTAAGGATACTGTTGGTATATACACATGGCTGATGCAGGATAGGTATGTTGGACTGCAGTCTGTAAGTGAAATGTAGCAAAGAGAACACATTTTGTGTTGAATCTGTATCGAATAAATAGCCAGAGTAGGGTACAGATCAGTGGTGAGGTGTGCACTAATCGAATACTTTAAAAATGATCCGAGCAGCTGTGTTTTGAACTTTTTGAAGGTTCTAGAGTAGATATTGAGACGAACCAGACAGAATTGAGTTACAATAGTCTAGTTTTGAAAGTACTAATGAACACACAACTGTTTTAGTGGCATCAACTGAAAGCTTAAAAATACCTACGAATGGAACTGATGCGTCTCAATTCAAGATATGCAGATTTGCATATGTTCATGACATATTGGTGCAATGTGAGAGTACTGTCTAGAGTAACACCTTGGTTTCGTACTGACTGTGTGAATTTAATGTTGGTGTTGCTGACACTTATTGTCTGAGGTAAATGATATGAATGAGAAAGTCTTTTGTTGTGATCTGAATGGCCTCAGTTATATCATCATTCATCTGCAGCTTGTTACATGTTATCCATGATTTCACCTTAGAAATACACCTCTCTTCTCCTTGTATGGTAGCATCAACTTCATTTGAGTGGCTAGACTTGTATATGTGTGTTTCATCATCATTATACAATCGGTGAGACACTAGGTGATGATCTATGACACTTGCGAGGGGCTGAGTGTATAGAATCGAGAGAACATTTCCAAGAACAGACCCCCGTGTAACACCACAACACAGATCAACTGGGCTGAAGTTTATTCCATTTGCAGATACAATTTGTCTCATCTTGTCTAAGTAGGACTTTAACCACTGTATGGCAGTTTTCTGCCAAATATATGCTAGAGACGATGAAGTAATAAATTATGGTCTATTATGTCAAATGCTGCAGACAAATCAAAGAAGATGAGGGCTGTTATGCAGACTTTATATTGTGAAGAAGACTGTTGAATTCAAATGAGATACAAGCTGGGTTAGAGCAACAATTTCGAAGATTTTTTTTATGAACGGGAATTTAGAGACTGGGACGTAGTTCTTTAAATCATTATGGTCAAGTGTTTTTTTTAGCAGAGGCTTTACGATGGCAGTTTTGAAAAATGATGGGAATTCCCCCTATGAGAGAGATATATTAATAACATCAGTTAGTGACGGCAATTTTCGGTCTAAGCACTCAAGCAGCAGTGATGTTGGAATTGGATCAAGTTCACATGACTTTGTTGCAGTCTTCATCACGATTGTCCGTACATATTCCATAGAGACAGGTTCAAATGCTGATAATGGTTGTCGCTGAAATTCTGTATCATAATTGTATGTTGACGAGGCAATTGAAATTGTCTTGTCAAGCGAATATCTGTTGTTTTTTTTTACTTTTTCACAGAAGAAATTTTCAAACGGGTCCGGAAGGTCTACTGGAGAGATATTAGTTGGAAGTGGTGTATATTTGTTCCTCGACATTAGTTTCTTAGTTATCTCGAAGAGCTCTTTGCAGGCTGGAAGTAATCGTGATCTTAGTACTGTAGTGGAATAATTTGGCTAAATTGACTATGTGTGTGACGTTCTTTTTAGCAGCTTCATATATTCGTTTATGAAAAGTGAGTCTGGTGGAAAGTCAAAGCCTCTCTACTTTATGGCGATTTCTTTTAACAGTGCAAAGCTGGTCCCTAACGCTGCTATACCATGGATAACACTTTTTGAATTGATACTCTGAATTTGGTGGCTGATGCTCTTTTTTCAAGCAATGAATGCAGGCAGTTATCGAGTTGTACTGCTGTAGGATGTGAAAATGTTGTTAGGTTTTCTTGGATGTCATGCATTAATTTGGTTCTATGTATCATATGGAGATTTCTCTTAGTAGCAAATAAAGGTAGAGGATTAAGGACTCATACGACGAGATGGCATATAATGATTGTTGACCTGATAAAAGTTCGTTGGATACAACATAGTGTGGAATACAGCTGCTCCACTGCCGAGATCATTCATTGAAACTGGATTCTGCCAGAGCTTCTTATGAGGAAGAGGATAAACGTGCCACATCACCGATAATATGTACATCCTTATTATCTTAGAGTAAGTAAATGAAATTTGAATATTAGTATAAACGGATATCGTGGACAAAGCAAACGAAATGAAAGTCGCCATGAAACAATACTTTCAACAATGATTCTCCAGTGATTTGTAATTGATGGGCATTGTACGAGGGGCAGCTCGACACCGTTGACTCTGTTCGGAATATATGTTGAAAGTGGCTTTACGTAAAACTAAACATTTGAAAATAGCACCCATATTAAAGCAAATGGTCACTAGAGGATAGCATGATTTGAAAGAAGCTGCTTGATGCAAGTTACATAGCAAGATATTCAGTTGGTTGAGTTACTTGGCGGCCAGAATAACTGGGGAATAAAGAACCCGGGCAAAACCAGGGAAGAACCACCGTCTCATGAGAAACTATTCGCAAGGTTCTTCACATACCCACATTGGCCGGGCCCGAGACTAGAACCCAAGTAGACATCAGTGAGATCAGAGTGATCAGTAATGGTGAGCGCTTTCAAATGAAATGGCATCACAATAATACTTCCAGTTCAGTACCTACGAACGTAGTTCTAGTCTATTTCTAGAACTTTGTTCCGCTCTCATTTTGCTGTTGATAGAAGATACATGTTTGCTATGGATTTAAACAGCCGTCGCATTGGTATGGATTTGAAGACGTCGCATTGAAACCTTGCTTTGGTAATAAACTACATCAGTCAAGTTTCGACCATATCTATATCCACAGC
Organism: Unio delphinus; assembly: GCA_029339505.1. Lineage (NCBI taxonomy): Eukaryota > Metazoa > Mollusca > Bivalvia > Unionida > Unionidae > Unio > Unio delphinus. Next base: position 8,064,936 of record JAQISU010000155.1, read on the forward strand.
ATCCTGTATGACTAGTGAACTCATAAGCTTCCCCATTTTCTCTGGACTCCAATCGAAGATCATGTTATTTGAAATCATCCTGTCATGTCATCTGTGTGAATATTTATTCATTCGATACCAATTCTACCCATATCTAAATTATTGATCAAATTTCTATTCAGTTCAAAGACATATTATACAGTCAGATCAGACCATCTAAACCTAACTTTGCCTATAAATATTACCTGAGATCCTACTTAACTCTGTTTGAATGCACATGTCATTTAGTAACCAACATTGCTTGTATAGTTTCGCACTACAATTATGCAAGAGGATATGATTTGTGTTTTTTATAATTTAATTGTAGACCAGTTCAGTAACGAAGGATATTTCCATCTAGTAAAGTCAGGCTAACTCCGCGTGGAACACCAGTTTGCACAGGCCATCGATAACACAACGAGATCTGACATGGGCCGGTGCACGGATAATTTAAGACTTAGGCCACCCTGGCGCCCACCCATCCCCATCTCCCTCAGGGTATCATGAATTAATACAAGTTCGGCTTTTATATTTTATACATTTTATTATTTAGTCTACATATTTAATGATAATAAATGAACGACCTGATAATGTGCTTCATTTTGGCGCCTGAACTTCCCCATCACAAAATTTAAAGACATTAAATTCTCGCATCCTCAATACAGATGACAATCTACGCACACGGACCAGTTGTTCATTTACTTTTTATCGACGACGATGTAAAATATTTTGATTCATAAAGATTATTTCCTCTCAAAGACATTATCTTAGATTTTGTGAGAAAAAATACTATATCCATCCAAATTCTTATGTGAGATTACAATAACTGCAAATGTTGTGCCTGTTGTGCGTACTCTTTGATTAGCTTTAACGGAATTGTTATGGATGTGATTTATCTAGAAATGATGAAAATAGAAACGTGGTGTAATGATCTTTGTGGATTTCTATTTGCTTTTGCCGAGAAAGTAGGATTTATTGATAGCAAAATGAAATGTACCACACTGGATTGTTTTTTTAAGTCTCCTCTTATCCAGCAACCTTTTGAATTATGTAGATACGTTCATGTCTGAAAACAAATAATCTTTTCAGTTGTACACGAAGAGGATCATACTGATCATAATCGTGTACCTTCATCCTTTGTTGATGATGTAGTTAGTGTGTCATCTTTAAATACTGATTTTGCAAACAAGTGTTTTTTTTAAATTTATTTAAAGAACGCATTGCAATACCACATATCTACTGCTGTGCACCAATATAATCAGACGGAACCATCCATCTCTCAATGGTGCCTTGATAGTTATCACAGAACACCCTCCTACTGGCGGGAATGACGTTCAGTCATTACTAGATGTGGTGGTAGGCAGTCAGCACTTGTCTATGCATTTCATCCATATCTAGTTTTCAGAACTCCTTGAACCGCCACTTTGAGGTTTCGTCCTGTTATTTCAAGATAACTCAACACCTTCCAGACCAGAATAATATTACTTTGTAAATGTTTACGAAATATGATATTTGAATTCCATCATTTCACGTCGACGGCATTCTCTCCTACTTGGTTGAAATAAGGGGATATCCATCTCGATGAAAACGGGAATTATTCCTTTTGGTGTGGAGCGGGAACCAGACCAATGCTTCCTCCCTAATTTCCAAAACTATATAATGTATTTTTTATGTTTTTTGTACTCCTTCAGATGTGTTTGTATGTTTTTATTTTAGTATAAAGAATTAGTTTGGAAAACATTATTTGAAGTTTAAGTTTTGTATGGAGTAATTGTTATTCGTAATGTTGATATGACTGAAAAATTGTTAAAGCTACGTTTAAAATCCTAATGAAACAAACAAATTATTCCTGGAAATATCTATAAGGTTGTTCATCCGAACGAGGTTTCGATTACCTTAATCGAAATCCCTTCCCCTTTTACTGAAAGTGACCTTTGCTATATCAAATTTCAATGTCTCATCAGACTAATTTCTTAGCTTTTTCGTAATAGCTGTTCTTTTTCTCTTTAGAGAGAGAACATATTTTTTTTTTTTTTTGTTTGAACATTTGGACAGTAGAAAAGGTTCATTGCTGATTTAGATTTTACAATATGGATTTTTTTAATGAGAGATGCTGTGTTATTTAGAGTTTTAAAAAAATCAAGTGTTTTGAATGTGTGGTCATATGAGTCGTTTCTCAAATTAATTTGTTATTGGAATTTAAAGAGGGCTAGTTATCAGTAAGGAGACAAATTTTATTTAAAAATTTATGTTTGTTTTATCACAGTTGGTCGCTCCTTGTCTGCAATTATTTGCCAAAGGTAAACTTTTAAACTGTCTATATATAGAAAACAAAGTTTACAGAATATAGTAAAGATTGGGAGTTAATTCACTTTAGAGGATTAGTCTGTTCTATATTCCTTCTTGCGAACTATGAAATTCTAATTCCATCCTCTTTCATTCCACTTCGACTGCATTTTCTCCTACTTAGGTGAAATAGGGGCTCTCCGTCTCGATTAAAAACCAGTGGACTTCATTCCTTCTTCGACAATGGGAAAAAGCGTGAGATATTTTTCCTTCTCAAGAATGAATGTCGCTTTATCATATACCTATTACAAGAAGATACATTAATGAACTGATATGTAATTTGTCGACAGGGTGTGGATAACAAGACAAATTGATTATTGAGTCAAACAGAGTAATCAAAGTTGAAAATAACAGACATATTGTTAGCCACTGCAGAATGCCATTACAAACAGACGAAGGTAAAGACGGAATATTTGTGGCCTAGATTCAGGATACAACTTGAAAACATAATTAACTTTATGATGGATATGATTTGGAATGAACATGGATAAAGAATCTTCATATTTCTAAGGAAATGACTCTGTGTTAACAGGTTACAAGATATAGAAACAAATACAAATCGAAGGATAGGACTTGAGACACAACTAACATTACATTAGTGTATACCACTCGGAATGAACATGGATAAAGATGAACGAAAATTACACAAGAATAAACAGTGTTTATCAGAAAAAGGATTTCTATAATTCCAAGGATATCAGACATAAAAAGAACTTGAAGCACAACTATCAATACATTATAGTGTATACCAGAAGGATTCGACTCGGAATGGACATTGAAAATGCTGTAGGATTACTTCATAAGAATGAAAGAAAAGACAGTTTCTATCAGCTTCTCTATTTATCGTTTTACTATTGACTACAACTTTTCCAAACTATTCGCAATTATGCAAACACCACACAAAATAAGTTCCTTTATGTTTTTATTAATTTGCATTCACTAATGATCAGACTAATATCAGATTATCAAAAGATTTCAACATAACGTTCGCCAGAGTAGCTTGGTAACTTGTGGCTTGATTTTTCTGAACCCATAATTGTTTTATTCACTTATACTCACTAATTATCGAACTTTACCTCAAATTTACCAATTAATCTCATAAGATTCTCTACCAAATCGCCAGACTAAAGTAACTTGTAATTTGATTTTGTATTTAACACCTATACCTGATAACTGTACATAATCAGCTAACATTTGACAATAAATCTGTAGCACCTAAGCTAGCATTCACAGCGAGTGTTGAGGATGAACAGTGTTCTCTGGCTCGATGATGCGTAGCGTGAGCGCTGTCCTGTGTAATTAAGCAACCTTATTTTGAACTCATGCGCCATGTAATGGAATTTTCCTTCTTCTCCTTCATGTATAAAATATAAACAAATTTCTACATAGCTTAAATTTTTCATAACTGAATAAGCTCAAAGAATCTGATCCTTACCATCCAGTCCATACTCAAATGCAGGGTTAACATACAAAACAAATAGCACAAACACAAAGCATGCACTGGACAACATTATTCCCTCCTGGCACGGAATACGTTTGTAAATAAAGCTCTAAGAACAGTAAGGATTAAAGAATATCTAAACATTAGTGTAAAAAGGTGTACAACCCCTAGAACAATTTGTTTTTATTAAAAAAATTCAAATTTTATTAAACTGGATAAATATAAACATACACGATGGGGATGGTGGTGGTGGTGGAACAAAACCAATCAAAAACCTTTCAACCTTAGGCACTAGAGGGTCTCCTGTATGATGCAAGTCTTAGAGTTATCATACCATTGAATGATAAAGTGTTGTTGTTATTGTTGTTGTTGTAGGGTTTAACGCCATTGTCAGCATTCCCATTGCACAAGGAACACAACAATAATTGTCACGATTTGTTCCGTTGCTGGTATCAACTGTAGCAGTCACGGTTGCTCGGTAAAATGACGCTGGTGTCTATCTTATCTTTGGATGCGTTGATCCAGGGTCACATGAACTTGACATGAATATATTATAAGGTCGCACTGGACAGCTTTTATACCAAATTAATGATTTTTGTTGAACTGATGCTTGTAAGATTCTTACGGAGGTATTAAAGTTAATTCCTTATGCAACTAGTGGCTTTTCTACTGAATCAACACTGCCCCACAACCCCTCATTTTACATTCATTGTTTACAGGAAAGAGTTATTTTGAATATTTTAATGTGACAAGACAGCTAAACAAATCAGTGTGTGCCTTATACTTGAATCAAGTTCATTAGTACTGTAACAAATTAGCATACTTTTCATCACCCCTCAACCATCTAGATGTTTAGATATTTATCTCTGTAGCAGACACGTGTAAATACGAAAGCCAAGTCAACGGCTCATTTGAAGCCCAAGTTACGCATTTGATCTCCAATGCTAGTCTAACTGTGACAGGCAGTCACCAACAAGTCAACCAGTTTCCAAGCCTAACTCAAAGTAAATCTAAACCATATTAAATATTTATCTTATGTGTGAACTGAAAAAACTAGGATAGTGATAATTACGCTCATGAATTCTACCTTAAATATTAGGGATATGTCAAATTGCAAAACTACCCAGTGAGACCTAATCATATGAACTAATGTAATGCATTATATTTTTACATCCTAGTGTTTACGCAAATACGACAACAAATTAAACAATTCGACAAATGTATCTAAGAATTAATGTAAGACTTCCTATGCATAACTCAACATAGTGTTTCTGCAAACACCACAAAAAAATTCGTCAAACGTATCTATGAATTACTTTACGACTTTCTATGCATAACTCAACATCGCTATAATTCAAAAGCACATTATTATACAAATGTATTAAATGAAATCATGCAAGGACCTATAAACTCAGAAAACATTATATAAATCGCATTAACAAATTGCATGGAATTGTGACACTATACCTTTGTGTCTTCGTCACACAAACAGTTTTGGCAGATGGCCTGGACCACACTTTTTACGAATGAATTTCTTTCACGTTCCACTCGGTGTCTTTACTGGTTACACTTTTTCTCTGTGTCCTCTTGCAGGAAAAGTTTAGTCTAATTACCATTTCAGTATATGAAATCTTATGCAATTTTGTGTGAAAAGATACCCCTTATTTAACGTGACCAATCGGAATCAAATGTTTTTGCCGCCCTTTCTTTCAGAGTCGTTGAAGTCGGGTCAGTTTGACATGGTAGTTTTAGGTAACAGACTTTCTGCTGCTTCTCAATTTTGACAACTTTTCCTCGCAAATGAAAGTAAACCGTGTCCCTAACAGTCCGTTCTGGCCGCAGTATAAACCCCGGTCTAATTAGAACAAGATTCATACTATAAAGAAACGTACTGTACACGGCAGTATGGTGATATGATACGAGGTTGTCTCCATAAATCTAATTAATGGTTCTCTGGTCTCGACTAATGTATTCTCGATAGATCGCCAGAAATTTGCCCCTTGGCAGATACATAGTATGGAACCTAGTCAATTCAAACACATTTTCATAAACAAAGCAGCCAAAAAATAGAAATACGTGAAATTAAAATTGCGTATCTTAATGCTATCCTCTTTAGAAATTGTGAGTCCTAGCATTAAACCTTGTATTTTCTCACAAGACAGCAACCTGGTTCCTATTTCTTGCTTAACGAGAACTCTCTCTCTCTCTCTCTCTCTCTCTCTCTCTCTCTCTCTCTCTCTCTCTCTCTCTCTCTCTCTCTCTCTCTCTCTCTCTCTCTCTCACACACACACACACACGCACACACACACACACACACACACACACACACACACACACAGAGGAAATTTCGAAATTGACTAAAGATGTTCGACTAAGGTTGTCACTTTAAATTCACAATACTTCTAAAGTGTTATAGGATAAACATTTCCTTCGTCAGAATAGAATCTCTTAATTGCGTTATATAACACTTTTTTGGAGAATGAAGTGGTTATGTAACTCGGTCGTTCAGCTGTTTACTTTCTCATGACCGTGTTAAGATACTCCTGTCAATTTCAATGAGTTGAAATGTTGGCCCTTTGAAGTTTAATACTGACATGGTGAAAAATATGAGAAGTGAAATTGTATGCCAAGGAATGAGATCATACAATTTTAATATTGCCTTCCAGTATATGTAATATTTATTGTATATAACTGTTTACAGGGCCAAGCCAAGGTACCTTTCTAAACACACACACACACAAGCACGCACACACACACACACACACACACACACACACACACACACACTGATACACACATATATTGACTTGTCACTTGAAATTTGGTTATCGTTTCATTCTTATTGGGTATTAAACACATCTAGTAAATAGACTTTTGCTCTGGTACCCGTTTAAGGAAAGTTAGTGCCCTTTGACATTTTGCAACCCTCCTCCCCATCCCCCTCAAGCTCTGACGATCCAGCTCTGATTTGTGTTGCAATAAGTTTGAGACAAGACCACAAAATGAGAGAGAGATGAGAGAGAGAGAGAATCAATTAGTTTCTTCAAGTTTTCTAAGTGTTAAAGCTTTCAAAATTTTAGAAAACTTCTAACAGGTGTAATTAATCACTGTCAGTTAGAGGTACTTGTTTCGGACAGTTTTTAGTTTAAAAATAGTGCTTATCTAGGATGTTTTATAACCGGTCAGATAATTTAGTAATTTCTTTTTTGAGTGCCATGTAGATATTGATATTTGAAGTTATTTTTCGAGCGTCTGTGGTAATATTTTAGCTTCCTTGTTTAAAGTATCTTGAAGTGTACGTGCGGTTTCAGATTTGTGGCGTGTGCCTGTTATGTAGAATGGTACGGTTAGAAGGTTGGAAGATAGTCATATTTTTATAAATACGTGTTCTGCCAGTTTGTTTTAATAGGGGTCTTAGGGTGTAAATAAACAAAACAGATAGAGTCCGCTAAGCTCTACAAACCTATTAAGCCAAAGCGATTTAATTGTATACGATGTTATTATTATCAGTGGTGTATTGGGTATGGTAGAGGTTGATTTTTTGGGTCAGTCACAGAGATGCAGCTAGCGGCTTATTTAGGTCCCACTGGATAGTTTCGCATTCCTAATATTTAAGGTACAAGGCATGAGCCTAATTATCTAGATGGTTGAGGGGTGATGAAAAGTATGCTAATTTGTTACAGTACTAGTGAACTTTATTCATGTATAAGGCACATACTGATTATTTTATTGTAGCTGTCTTGTCACAGGAATATATTCAAAATAACCCCTCTCAGTAAAAATGAATGTAGAAAAGAGGGGTTGGGGCAGTGTTGATTCAGCATCAAAGCCACTAATGCATAAGGAATTAACTTTAATTATTCAGTCAGAATCTTACAAGCATCATTCAGCAAACATCATTAGTTAATTTGTATTTGTATATTTAATGTAATATTATTATAATTTTTCTGCTATAGGCTATTGTCAGACAAAACTTTGCCCCCCTCCCAAAAAAAATTGTCCAGTGAGACCTTAGGATTAACTCTCTGTGAGAGGTATTTCAACCAGTTCGCAAATCTGTTTAAGGTTTTGTTTGAAAGAGGAGGGGTGGGAATAACATCGTTATGGAATAATGATATATGAAGAGGGTTTGATCTGCATAACTTTTGTACAGTTATATGCAGGGCAAAGGGTTTTCTTTAGGATAACTCTAATTTAACATTTTGCCGTGTATCCTGCCGGTGTATTTTCAAATTCTGAGAGAAATGTGTTAGGGTTCGACAGTCCAGGTTGCATAGTGTATATTTAATCTAATGATGACTTAGTGGATCATATTTTTTCGTTTCTAGTTTCATTATGTTGATTACGTATTAAATAATATCAATGAATAATTTTTAATCATCTACGTTATCAATGTATTGTTATTGGTTGGTTTAGAAGCAACTCTCTGATGTTTGATTTTATTCTTTATTTATTTTCTCTGTTGTTTTGTATTCTTACAGTAGAGAAAGTGTTTTTCTCATATTGGCATATTTTGTCCTCTTCTAGGTTCCACAATTCTTTGTTCGATCTGTTTTCCATGACTGCATTTGTGATTTTGCATACTATGTTGGGAAGTTTAATTTTTTAAAAAAAACAGTTTGTTGTTTTTGTCAATATTTGGGAGATTGCTGAGATAAACAAATAAATATGTGTGTATGTGTCCGCGCGTGTGTTTCCATGGTGTGTCATAGAGGTAGTTTTCGTATTATGCTTATGTGATTCGCTTTTGGTCTTAAATCGAGCAATGGGATGTCGAGTCCAATATGTTTGTTATTCTTTTTATAGAGTCTATTTCTAAGATGATGTTCCTTATCATTCCGGATAAATTTTTCTTTATTTTTTTTTTTGGGGGGGGGGGGGGCGGTACCAGACAGATGCCCCTCCCCCTATTTTTAAAAAAAAAAATAAAAGTGTTTTATGTATGAGTGTATGCCCCCTGACATGTAGATTTTGTGCATTTTATAGATTTCATTTAATTTAAACTAACCTTAAGTTTGTCCCATCGGGATTATAAAAACTAGGAGGATTTTGGTCCTTAGTGTTTTCTATAAAGTGGTTTCCCGAGCCTGAAGGCCCATCATGGGTTTCCTGCTTTATTAATTTTTTTAAGACAACCCTGGCTAGAGGTTCACGTTATCCTGTGTCTGTTATTTGTGTTGTGCTATTTGTTTGTTGCTATATGTATACGTATATATATACAGTGCATCTTGTAAGGATAGCCTTTCTAGTTCAAATTTCCCAGTTGTTTAAATTTTAAAGACCCCTAAACGGTCTTCATTAAAAAAAAATATTTTTAATTTTATAGAATTTTGAATTTTGTTCAAGGCATGGTGTACTAAATTTTAAATTTTTGATGCTTGTTTCCAACCCTTTGTTTTAATGTTTGTTATATGTTCCATGCCTTGTAATATTCCAAATTTATCCAATATGTCTTTTTAGATCTAAAATGGATCCATACATTTTTTTATTTTATTTTTATTTCACCATTCTCGATCTTTTTTCGTCCTTTATTTATTTATTTTATTTATTCTATTACGTTCCAAAACATTTTTTATTTTTATTTTCCCTATAAACGGGCTTTCTGCATAGTTCATATGAACTGTACAGAGTATACATCAATATAGGTCACCAGTGACTTTTATGAGAGCATGCTTAGTGAACGACGGATAAATTGGTATATGATTTTCTCAAATTCCTAATGTAAACATGTCGATATCAGTGACGTAGATGGTGAGTCATGACATTATGGGCCAATGCACCTCTATATATAATTTAGGACAGGATCGAAACGGACTGGAATGGTCTACCAATCAGACTACGTGTGAAATAATTCCGTCTTATGGCTTGTCCCTCCTCCGATCGGAAGACAACGGACGTATGCTGTTACTATATATATATATATATATATATATATATATATATATATATATATATATATATATATATATATATATATATGTATATATGTAATGCGTGTGTAACATTGCAGAATAATTAGATGACATTACATATGGCTGATAGTATAAAGATGATGTGTTTGAGTACTCCTATCTCGGATACATCGTATAGTTGCAGCGATAGTACGACCACTACTGACGTTGCTTTTTGCATGTATTCTTTCAGATAATAATGATTTCAATTTGGTTTCATGTGTTTTCATATCGTCTTCACAAGATTTTTTGTCAGTGTAAGATTGTGTGACCTATGTTGAAAGTATGGTCTTAGTTCATTTTCAAAAAATTTTTAATAATGAAACAGTCGGATATAACAAGTTGTTTAATCAACTTTTTGGGGATTTTAAACGACACTACTGAAGCTGAACAGCAGCAGGGGAGAGAACCCTACAACTTTTTCCGACAAAATCACTTTAAGCCCTCAAAACGGAAAATAGAGCCTTCCTGCGAAATCTCATATTTTAACCCCCCAAAAAAGAAAGTCTCCATTTAGTAAACGGAGACGTATTGATTTCTTGCTCAAAACATGAGTTTGCGCGGTGATACTCTATTCGCGTTTTCGTTGCTTAACCGTAAAACGTCGCAGTGGTGATGTCATCGCCCCCCCCCCCCCCCCTGCTGCTATGGGTTTTACGATTTCAACCAAATATTTGATCAAGTCCTTAGGACTTTACAAACAAACTAATCGCTAACACCTCATCTTGTAGATCAATCAAATTATTTGACTGGTCAGTGACTCGGAAATTAATTCTCGTCAGCGAATTATTATGGCATCGCATGTAGACAGGATTAATTGGGTTTTCAATAATTAGAAATCCCGGAAGAGCTGTTGGTGCAAACGAATAAAGAATATATCCCTGCTGAGCTTGATTTGATTGCTCGAGATTTATTTGATAGCTTCCTTCGATAGAATCACATGTTAAATTGAGCGCAATCACCGCTGAAATATTTACATTGTGCGGGGCAATATGCCTACCTCCTCCATCTGGGTCATTATTATATTTGAGGATAGTTGAATCTAGTACTTGTAATACCTTGATAACATTCCTAACAGATTGTTTTAGTTCCTCCGCGTTGTATCCGGGAAACTTGAAATTACGCAGATCGGCTTCTGTGATATTTTAACCGGTTAGGAATTGTTGTTTACTGTCGCTGTTGTCATTAATTATTGTTTGAATAATTAGTTCATTGATATATTCCATGTCAGATACAAGCTGATTTAATATTTCAACGTGTTTTCGCGATTTTGTTTGCCGTAGTTGTTCTAGTTGTGTTTCATGTAATTGATTAATTTCATTAAAATAATCAGTGATGTCAGTTAGCGTAAATACGATAGTAACAGATAAATCAACTGTTATTTTAATGATAAAATCCCATTGCAACGTGTTTTTGTTGGTAAATATAAATCTATCGGCGATTTTTACTTTTCTTATATCAGATAAAATATCTCGATATCTGGGATTTATTTCATGATATGATTGTAGGCCTGTGGTTAAGTCGGCGGTGGCTCCGGGTGGTTTTTCAGGCCATCCTAACACTGTTCTTAACGAGTTGTTATAAATATCTACAGCGTATCCCTCTGTGCTTATTTCGATCGACGACGAGAGCGTCGGTTCATGAAGTTTAATAGCTATTTTTGATTCTTTTCCAGTGATTGATTTTATTCTACGCTGAATTTCAGCATCGATTTGCTCAATTTGGTACGATCCAGTTGGTAACGAAACAGTTTCCCACGCTGGAGTACCATTGGGTTTATTCTTATACGAGAACACCAGTGCGTTATTAGGTTGCTAACCGCCAAATGCAACCGATCTGATATTAGGCCAGCTAGGATATACTCGTAATTTTGCCAGCGCGATCTCGCGCACTGGGATCGGAGAAGGGAAGTTCACACTAAATTGTGGGGTTGTTGATGTTATTGATATCATGCTTGTTCGTATCGGAGTGGTATTCTCCGCGATTCGTTGAAGCAGTTTGAGTGACATTATTGTTAACGCTGTCTTCAATTTCCAATTTCAACATCGCGGAGTTATACAACTGGGTCATCGTGGAAAATTCAACATCGGATATGAACGAATTATCTATCGACAGCGAGATTAACTCGAATAATTTCGAGTACGCGTCAAATACCACCCGGTACCGAGCTGTATAATCGGCGAGTTTTTTCTGAGAACACGATGATAACTTTTTAGTTATCGCGGTGGCGACTGCCGCAATTGTTGTTGCCGCGGAGATAGCAATTGGAACTGCAATCGGAGCCATCATGGTCACCGTCGACAAAATAACCCCGGCGCTGGCCATCACACCGGACACCGAGTACACGGTGATGTCGATGATTGCTACGCTGCGTCGGTATTTTTTCATTTTTTCACGATAACGCTCAGAAAGTGATTTCAAGTTCGCGGAAAATTCTTTCACGGTATCATATCGATATCGATGCGATTGTGATACCTCTGAGACTATTATCGGTTCAATTGATTTCATCGATGTCATTACTATTCTAAACCTGCTAGTGTTTTCAATTATTCGCCACCGTTAAGGGGTTCAGGGCAGGCCAGGTGGGTAGATGGGTTGGAATATTGTAGGTATGGTAGCTTCAGCCTGAAAAATCATCTACAAGTTCTAAACACCAAGTTATTTTTGATCTAACGGTGTAGCTATCAACCGCGACGACATTAAAGTGTTGACCGTTACTCCTGATAATTAACATCGCGGTGCCACCAGAGTAGGTTTTACCGCCCGCGATCATATTAAATTGATCGATAGAGATCCACGTTAGCCTGTAGATACATTCGATCCCCGTTGGACTGTAGATATCATCGCCCCCCGCCTCGCCCCTCTTCCAGAGACCGGCGGACAATGTAGTATAAACGTCTCTTATCCAATCCATGGTTCCATGATCGACCGTATACACGACATTTTTAATGCTTATGCGTGGATGCGGAATCTTTATCTTTTCAAAATTTTCTTTTAGTTTAAGAATATCATTGTAAATATCTTTTAGAGTCATCGTAGATGTAGCCGGGACACCAAAAAACTTATCGACGACGTTGTTAGTGGGTTTTTGTACCTTTTCAAAATTTTCTTTAAGTTTAAGAATATCATTGTAAATATCGAGATAACTTGTCTTGATTTCGTTAGTATTTATCATCCTCACCGCCTCCTTGTTAAAAAAGAATGAAAGCAGAAGGGTTTTAAATTCATCGAGACCTTTTAGCTTAAAAATATCATTGTACATTTCGAGATAATTTGCCCCGATTCTGGTATTATTCCATTATCCTCCCATCCCTCTTGCTAAAAAAGAATGAAGTCAGAAGGTCTCTGGTTTTAAGCTGTGCTTGGTCTTTAAGATGCAGGTCGATGTGAAAAAATTTTGTCGTGATATCTTGGGGGCCATGCTCCCCAAAGAACTTATCAACAATTTCGCTGGTGAGATTTGTTCGTCAATAGCTTTTTTAACTTCAGCGAGGGTCGGGCTTATCAGAGATGTGGTTTCAGACACAGGTGTTCTCCCTAAAAATTTATCCACGATGGTATTAAGTGTTGTTTGTCTCACCATAAACATATTAATATCTTTTAGAGTCATCGTAGATGTAGCCGGGACACCAAAGAAATTATTAGCGACGTAGGCATTGTGAGTATGCTTGCCAATAAACTCGCTAATTTCAGCGAGAGTCATGCCTGCCACAAGCGGGGTTCCAAAAAACTTACCAACGACGTCGTTAGTGGGTTTTTGTACCTTTTCAAGATTTTCTATTAGTTTAGAAATATCCGTGTAAATATCGAGATAATTTGCCTTGATTTCATTTTCATTCATCATCCTCCCCGCCTTCTTGTTAAAAAAGAATAAAGATAGAAAGTTTTTAATTTCAGCGAGAGTCATGCCAACCACAAGCGGGGTTCCAAAGAATTTATGTACGACATTTTTGCGAAAAGTATTATAACCTCGTGTATACTCATCCAGATCGCGGCCGTGGGTGGCAATCGCGTCGGTGATCGTAGACACACGTGCGCCTGGTTTAAGTCGCCCGTCGCTGGAATACAGCGCAATAGAGTTTTCAGCGGCGTCGCGCTGCCGTATCAAAATGTCATCCGCGGATATATTACTGCTTTTCAATTTACCCTGGCGATCTTGAAATACAACTATTTCGTTCGGGTCAACACTTGCTAAATTTAACGTCTCAGCGATTTCATCTTCAATTATTTTTTTACATCCTTGATAGAACCCGCAGATGTTTCCGCGGTTGGTTTCGACATTGACAGAGATCGTCCCCAAATATCATTCATTATTGTTAGCGCAGCTCGTGTTTTCAATTTATTGATTCTCTAAAATTACCTTGTAATTTCCCACTCGTGTATTTATTTACAACCAGATGAGGTGGTTTCTGTGACGATGAAATCTCCGCGAGGACATTTAATACTTCACGGCCGCATATCGGTGGATCATTTAATTGTTGTGTTGGCAGCGTGGAATAAAAAATCGGAAACTCTTTGAGTTTCATCGAAGAATTTATATACCGCATAAACTCGCTTGGCGGAGCTAACCCATATGAATAAAAAATAAACAATTCCACGTGGATCAATCGCGTATGCAACCCAGTGAGTTCCCGATCCGCTGCTGTTATCAAGATTGATGATACCAGTTTCAACGTTATTTGGTTTTCTTTGCAAATGATCTCTCATAAAAACCCCTCTGAAGTTTTTATCGCTAGTTTTTTAGCAGCATCAATTAAATCAAAATTGGACATGGGAACAATTGGGTTTTCAACTAATAAACCGTTCCTGGTATTCTCAGACCCTTTCCGCTGTACCATGAATACGAAGTTCCTGGTAGTCTTAAACCCTTTCCCTTTTTTTATATCCTTTCCCAGTTGCCTTTTTCAACGTCATCCCTGCCGCGATACCAACGGCTCCCAACGCAGCCGCTTTCGCCACCGCTGGGGCAGCCGCGGCACATAGCGCTGGTATTGCAGCTAACAATGAAAATATACCACCTGATTTTATCATGTTGGCGACTGCAGCCTTTGAAAATACAATTTGAACCCCTCGCTGTTTCTTTAGCGCATCATTGAAATGTTTTATTTGACGATCCGTCAATGATATTTTATGTGTACCGCTGAACATCTGCGTTGGTTTTAACGTTATTGTTGTTCCACATTCTTTAGCGGACTTTGATCGCAATTTCTTGACCTGACCATCAATCAGCTTGACACTAACAACACTATATGGCATTTTATTGTAAAACACATTTATGCTTTCAATTGATCTAATTGTGAATCGTTTACATATTTTCCACTGGTGCATCAATAAGTCTCATTCGTCCACCAACGCCTTCAAGTAGCATTGATTTATCACTGAGAATGACAGCAACCGCTCTATAATTAGCAATAGCGCCACGAAGGACATTAGCTCTGAAGTGTATATCAACGACGGATTGCCTTGTTAAATCAAGATGTTCCAGCGAAAAATAGTAGATCGGATACAAGTTCTTAAAATCATATTGCGATATTTGCAAACCATGATCAACATTTTGATCACGGCCCATATATGACAGCATACGATGGTACACGTGAGCTGTATGGTTTTGACCGAAATTAAGTTGTAAGTCTTCGGATGGTTCCTGCTGGCCATTTATTCTCAACGAGACCTCAGTAACTCCTAATTGATCAAATATCATATGACTGTGCAATTGTGATTCCAATCTTGTCATATCCTGCAACGCAATAAATATATGACGTGGAGCTGAAACGCCTTGTTTTGATGCCAAGTGCCATGTAAATGTACCATTGATATTTGATTGCTTAACATCTGTTGTTGTTGTTAGCCAACTTAGCAATGATTTGCCACCCGCATCCATAAATGACAGTAGTCGCTGTTCTGTGGTAATTGATGGGGTCATTACTGGTATCCACAAGACCAATTTAGTTAAAATGACTTTACCAGCGTCAGCATCTGGATTTGCAGGATCCGCTGGAATTTTCCAGATTGCATCATCGTCACTACCCTTTCGCACGAGTACTACTGTATGCTTCGCTCCATAAATAACTTTTCGTACATTTCTACAGAATCCAAATATATTATGCAACGGAATCGCACATGAAAACAATCTACGTTGTCCTGCCAACATTGCTATTCGTGTTGCAGCTCCTAGATTGTACTGGTGATCAGTATTTATAATCATATCCTCGATAGCAGCATGGGCGGGAGGACCAGCACGATCATTTGGTCGTCGTACAATAAATTGAGTGTGTCCAGCAGTGTTTTTTATTATCTTTTGCAAACATCATAGACGGACCTGCTGATCTTGTATAATCGTCAGAATATCTTGCTAACCCAATTATTGTTGTAGCCACATCAACATCACGTTCTATAGACTCAATCTCTTTTCCGTCAATGAGATATCTCGCGGATTCAAATAGCGCCATGATACCATTATTGACTAAGCCGACTTTGGTACCATCTGGATACGGTGCGGGTACAGCAGGAGTATCAGTAAGTCGTACAAGTTCTCCTTCTACTTCGGTAAACGCTTCAGTGGGTAGAAAGTATTTGCTGGTATCATGGACTTGAAGTTCAATTCGCGATCGAATATCTGCTTGTATTGCATGATAGGAATAAAATTGATAATTGCCGACAGAATCGTTATTGCGTACTTGGGCTTCCATATCTAACGCGGGATCAGCTCTTCGTTTAAACATTATATTAACATACTAGTATTTTCAATTGTGAAATTCTTTGTAATCATCGTCGTTTTTGTTTTCGTTTCAAGCCACTTCCTGCTATCATGTTTGCGATATCATCTTGGTTACTGTTCGCCAGCGGCGCAGCCACGGATGACGGAGTCACCGAAGCAGCCAACGACGCTAATTTTTCTTCCACTGCGCTATCTATTGCTTTGCTGACACTTGCAGGCATCCCTGTTGTAGATGGCAGTACAACTGGCTGCTTTTTTCGTCGTCGCACCAATGATGCTATTTTATCTTTCGCGGCAGAAAATACCTTTCTGGCAAGATTTCCAACAGCGCTGATTCCCTTATCACGAATAACATCAATGGCTTTCATTGATAATTGTTTAGCTAACGGCGCCATTTTTGGGTCCATTCTTGTAAATGACCCCGCAATGGTACTGCCGAAACCATCTCCGTAATATGCTCTATAAACTATAAACAGGCAATCGTGAGTTCACCACGTAGACGCTTACGGGTTTATCATGGTTCTAGTGTATGATCATCTTGTTATAAAACTAGTAGTTTTTCAATTAGTGATCAATCGCTGTAATAACCATGGGCGTCTCTTTGATTTTTAACTAATTCAGCAGTGAGTTGTCGATATACATCAATGCCCATGATACCGCCGGCAAATAATCGTCTACAGATATCAGCTGCTTCATTAATTATCTCGACGAAGTTGTTTCCGGCTCGTTTTCGCCCGATAACTACTTCTAACCGTGATATATCACTGAGAATATTACCAGGACATGTCACGATTGCGTTGAAATCCAAAGGATTTTTAATTGAATATCCTTTTCCGCTTGTTTTCTTAAAACCGGTTTCTGCTCTTAAGTCTACTCGTTCCGGGATTGGATCCTCCGTATAACGTGGTGGTTGTGGACCGCCTTTAACCGCAGCTAGAAAGTCATCATAACCAGGGTGCTGCAACGTTGTGATTCTATCCCCGCCGCGTTTCACTAAATATATTTTTGATGCCCAAACGTCTCTGGTTTTTATAAAACTTTTAAACTCGTCTTTTAATAAATTCTCTCTTTTACCCTTTTTTAAAATTTTCTCTAGCAAAATCAGCTAATTCGGAATCAGTATGGTTTCCTCTAATTTCATTTAATGCTGCGACTGTAAATATATTTTCAGGTGAATAGTCTCTTCTTGCAGCTGCACCTTGTTGTTCTTCTTCGCGTTCTTCAATTTCGCGTTGAGTTTTTATATCACTGGATAGCTGTTGTATCCCTGCGCGCGTTTGTTCGGTCTCTGCTGCTATCTTTACAAGCGTATCAAGCAGCGGCGCCTTTGTTGCTCGTTCTTTTTCAGGAATATCTGCGTATATCGCTGCTTCAGTTAACTTTTTCACATCTTTGGTCGCACTTGTTATCGGAGTAAACAGTTGTTCACTTGACACAGAAAAGTCAGTTTGCATTTGTTGTCGCTGCTGAAGTTTTTCTCGAACCGTTATAAACTTTTTAATTGCTGCTAGCCGCTCTCGGGCTAATTTAGCTGTAAGCGATTCACCTACCATATATTGTTTGTGAACTGAGTTTTCAAATGTGAAACTATCACAATTAAAAGCTGAGTTATTAAATAATGTACTATCAAGCTAACGTATCCATCTCCGACAGGGTTAAACTGTACGACGCTATCCGCGACTGTTTCAGAAATAACATCGCTGGGGGTTTCAGAATTGTAATATCTGAGAACGGCGATGAACGATTTTTGTTAACGACGCGGCAACAACAACAACTACGTGAAAATGGAGGCGTCGCGGTGATTACTTGCTACCACAACCAGATCATCCAGTACGCACATAACTGCATGAGCAAGCCCAAACTGCTGAGTGTTCTTTCAGGAGAAAATCCTATGTGACAAGTGTAACAAGTGTTACAAAAAACGCTAATTTTTTTTTACTGTAAGCCCATTTTTTTATAGTAACGCTCACGTGGTTAGGATACTGGTTTTTCCTCGCTTAATATTTTTCTAAGATCACGAACATTAGAACTAATTTCAGCTCGTTTTTGATGCTCTTGGCCGAGCTTTTGACGTATTGCTTCAACGGTGCTAAATAGCGTTATAAATGCATTAATGTCGTTACCGTACAAACAAGCATTGATGAACTTTTGAATTCCTTTCACGAGCCTGTACATTTTAGGTAAAACATAACGACCCTTACTAGACTGATACTCAATGTCTTCATATTCCGAGGTAATCTTGTCGCAGTCGAGATCTTTAGATAATACTATCCCTCGATTTTCAATTTGAAATTTCAACAATTATAGAATTTACATCTTTGATATCCATTATTTATATAATACATTTTGTCTTTAATTTTTAAAAAATAACACTCATTTGGCAATCTCGCTGGCGTCCTATGGCGTCAGAGAGACCCAGAGGTTACTTTATTAACTTAATTAAGGACAGCACATACATGAAAACCCCATTTGGCTATCTCGCTGGCGCCTGATGACGTCAGAGAGACCCAGAGGTTACATATACGACAACACATCTTTGGAACTCCTTGGTTGCCTTCACATCCAAGTAAGCCCAAGGTAACCCGCAACATACATCTCCGGAAGGGAGGCCTAAGGTGACAAACGTCATCTTAGACCGCCCAGAAGATATGCTTGGGGGAAATCACTACATGTACTTAATTAAGTTAATTAAGGATGGATATTTACAATGAAACGATGATGTGGGACTGCACAATGCCATATATATCTCCATCCGAGTGTTGTGGCAGATTTTAGGCATAACATATACTTAATTAAGGATGGATATTTACAATGAAACGATTGATGCGGGACGGCACAATTCCATATATACTTAATTAAGGATGGATATTTACAATGAAACGATGATGGAATTTGTGATGTAATGATGTGGGACGGCACAAGACAGTACAAACATGAAACGACGGGGCGGATTTTCTACGGCCAATCCAACCAATCAAAAGCAACCAAATTAAATTAACCCGGTTGCATGATTGACAAAATACAACCACACGCCCGGGTCAATGGCGTTGGTTAGTTTTGATTGGTCGGATTGGCTTTCGAAAGCCCCAAGCTTAATACCTTTCATATGGTATATAAGGCGACTAATACAGCAGCGTTGATTTACGGGTGTGTTATTTTACTTCCTTGAATTACTTATTAATGCTGTTTCACAACATTTAAATGAGACAAAATATTTAAATAAAACACTAAACAAAAGAATACATTTGTTAGATAACAGCGTGTATTCTACCTGTTCTAATCCTCTAGACAAATGCATTACCGATTAGGTCACTGTATACAAAAAGGAATTTATAACTGCAACTCTCACATAGTGATTTTAACTACGCCCACTTACTTCAATGAATGGAAAACACTAGTGTTTCATTCTCGTTCAGTCTGAGCGAACATAGGTAACGCGTTGGATTATAAAGAACGTCTGTACTGAAAGTCACGCATGCCTGCGTCAGTGAAATACCGATCAATATAGAGGAGGGGAACAATATAACCTGACATGTATATACTTAGCAATAAGAGAGTTTTTACTGTATTTAAATGTGATATATAAAAATGCATACAGAAAAATACAGCTCGCACGTAGCAGATAGTAATTGTACAGTCACGTACACGCGTCAATGAAATACGATTGATTAGCAGTCTACATGTATGATGTGTGCAGTGATATAATTATAACGTATCTATCAGTCTATCTATCTGGTTTTAATAAGTTGTGAAAACATCAATTACGTAACACACAAGTCGATTCTAAAACAGCATGTAATTTCGATGTTATAAATATAAATCTCCACAGTCACGTGTCCGCGTCAAATAGCAGCATGGATTACATTTCAATCATGCGACATAATTCTGTCATGCAACTTTATCACCGGATGATTTATCTCCCTTGATATATGAAAATTTTATTCTGTGACCTGTCTTTTTTGAAAGAGCTGTTTGATAAATTCCTTCCGCTACATATCGTAGCGAGGACTCACAAATATCGAAATATTTTCAGGCCACGTTCAGTGATTGAAATATGTTTTCTTCGTTATTTCTAAATCAAATGATTTTACGGGTCTCTTTCCAACTGACTTACATGTCCCAGTCCTGCCTATTTTTGTATTCTGACTTTGAGTAATAACTCGGAAATTATCCAATTTGTTATTCTGAGGACATCCATCCACGTGATCGATCACAAATCCATCCTTGATCAATCCATTATGACATTCAAAAATAATTCTATGACAGAGATATGTTTTATTTCTAACACTGAACAGCGAATATCCCATATTATTCAGAAATCCAACCGGCTTCTTTAGTCTGCGGTGCCTGACAACACCATCACGGGATGCTTCATAATTAACAAGCACTGGGTGAGGTCTGAAATCTTGGCTCATTTGTATATAATACTACTTTATATCTGCTTTAATTATAAACCACTTGATATAATCTTGAGGAGTTTTTATGATTTTGTCGCTGACGGAGTCATCCGTAGGATCAATGACTATATTTTTTATTTGTTTGTCATAATAGCGTTTTAGTTCCCTGTATCGTTTGCCGCCACAACTGAGACACAACTGCTATTTTCCTCTTACCCCCACCCCACATCGGAGGCACGGAAGGGGGCCAAAGGAACCGTTGCGAACGCTTTGTAAATGATACCCACAGAATTCGCTTCTGCATGTTTTGTTACATGGAGTTGTTGATCCAATCATTCGCCACTTGCAGTGATTCATTATACTATATTTTTTTATTTAAATACTTGTTTTAATTATAACATGTAGGAGTTCGAGAGATTATCAGCAATTAAGCATTACAAAAACGTTAAATTTAATCTCGATAGAACCCTCAAAGATGTGCCAAAACGGGCAATAACTGATAGAGCCCTGATAAATAAAATACGCGATTGTATTAATGAATTCAAGCACGACGGTGCATCTCATAGCTGGTTAACATTTCGAATTGATGGCGTTGTTGATGCCACCATGAACGACAGCAACGCAGCGTTGATGTTATCACAACTTGGCAACAAAAAGTATTTTTTTAGAGTGAAATTCATTATCCGTGTAGAATCAGGCGGTTGGATTATACGAGACAAATTTGAACCGATTCTCAAAGACAAGAAAACAGTCGTTGTTAGCCGTGATTCTAAGCCGGGTCTGTTAACTGGAATTGACAAACCATACTATGAACGAGTATATCCTGAAACAGCAGTTGTGGATGGGATATATCCGTTAAATGAAAATCCCGATATAGGAAAACTTAAACCAATGAAACAGTCGTCGCCGGCGACTTTGTCGTCAGTGGCTTTGCCACTCAACTGTGTAGCAGCACGAATAACAGAACATTTTACAAATGCATCCCGAGGGAACAAACTTACCGATCTACGGCGTATCAAAATAGCTGAATGTGAGTTAACAATGAAAGACTGCGGAGCAACTATTAGCGATATAGCGAAATTAGAAACATCACTGAGATTTCCAATAACAGTTATGACGATAACTGGATAAGTTTTATACGAATCAAAATATAACAAAAATGGAGCCCCAATTAAAATTATTGATCATAACGAACACGCATGGAAGTCCGCGGTCACAATATTTCCACGAAAGACAACAATAAAGTATATACCTGACGAATTCTTACGAGAAGAATTTTCCGGGATGGTTTTCTCGTTGAAGAGAAACTATTCGATGCTATTGCGCATTTGAATATAAACGACCCCGTGTCGGTGTGGTTACTTCGCAGCACTGAAAACGACACGGATACGTTTGATCAGTTTGTAAGACCAAACGGTGAATTATACCGCACTGAAGCATTTCACAACAAAATGAAAAAAGCAGCTAGTGGGTTTTTAACAGCGATGAAATCATCTACAATGATGAAATCATCAACGATGAACGATTATTGACAAACTGTTTTACAATCCCGTCGGTTGCAGCTCATTTTGCAAGAATCAAAAACGCATGGAAACGAACACGCGTAGAATTCTTGCCAGACATTGAGGCTAGTTGTTTAGAATTTAATCATGGAGGTTTATGGAATAACAAATACGACCATGATAATATCATTTCAGTTGATATGGTTGCTTGTTATCCAGCGAGTTTTCTTGGTTATGGAGAGTGTACTGGGTATTTTAAACGATTTGGACACCCCGTACATGAAATGACTCGTGTTGCAATTAATGGACTGCTGCTTGATTTTGATTTAACTGGATTCGCTCGTGTAGTATCATTTGAGTTCGCAGCAGGACTTCATCGCTGTTGTTATATTTGGATTGGTAGACACATGTCTGAAAAGAAGTGGCTGCCAATAGCGCTATTACGATTCATGATTGATACAAAAATGTTAATTTCACTGACGGTCAGTGAAGCAATTATATCATATCGGAAACAAATCAATGTCTGGTTACCAACACCGGAACGTCTAGATAGTTTAATTGACGAATCCAGAAAACATATTGATGCCGACGAAGAATATATCATTGAGTGGTCCAAACGGGTATTTAATCAACGAAACATCGAAGCAAAAGATCTCGGCAGAAGAATAATCGGAAAATTCACTCAAGGAGGAAACAAATGCGACTATAGACGATATTGTTCACGGCTGATTATGGATACCACCGAATATGACTTTGTAATCGCGGATGCAGTATCCAAAAATATATGTGGATGGTAAAGACGCTTTCTTGTCCGATGGAACAAAATTGGATACAGTCGTTACTTACAGCGACGGTTACAGATCCCCGTATACACATTTGAGGTCGTCGATGCTGGGTTATGCTTGTATTAATTTATTTTCAATGATAAATAGATTTCCTGACACTGCGGTTAGAGTTGCCGTTGATTCATTTTACATTAACAGCGAGTACAGTTGCGCAGTTGCTGAATTCACAAATTCGGATGAAAGTTGGGGATCATGGAGAATTAAAAAAGAAATGCTGCGTGAGTATTCTGAATCAGCAGACGTTAAAATTAAAAGTAATTACTTACGCGGTGATAATTTATCAGAACGTTCTAATGCACCACCGATATCCGACCCAATTTGTAGATATAAAACAGTTTATTTAAACGGCTGTGGCGGGTCTGGATAAACGACTCGGGCGATTGAATTATATCAAGGTAGAGCAAATATAATTGTGCTGACACCGACCCATAGACTAGCGCGAGAGATAAAACAACGAAACGTCAAAGCTTGCACTTATCATAGTTTTTTTCGATACAACGGCGACAAATGGACCCCTGAACGAATGGGCGAGAAATTCATCCCTGCGGTTATTATTTGGGATGAGATATGTACGGTTTCGTTAGATGTATTAAAAATGTTTCTTGATTGGTTGCTGCAAAAGAATACAGCGGTAATAATGTGTGGAGATCATGGCCAAACACCACCATTTGTCGGCGCGGGTCCACATGATTGGTTAAGCAAGTACGTGGATTATTATGAAGAAATTGATAGCGATTACAGGTCGCTCGATAAACAATTAAGTGAGGTCAAAATATTAATCAGATTACAATCCGATAAAATACAATGTGAAATAATTCGGGAAGTGATTTCTGAAACTCCCATGGAAGAATTTTGGGAAGTATGGAGGCCGAACGATTTTGTAGTGGCGAGTAGAAAGATAGTTAGAGACAAACTTCAGCAGCAATTATTTGAGCTTCATAAAGAAAAATATCCCTTGATAAAAGTTCCATTGTGTTATAGACCCGCTGACACACGGCGGCAAAACATCGAAGTCGAAATTCCAGGACAGCGCGAAAGACAAACACTAGTATTAAATGATATTGTGCTGGTTGATATCAGTGTTGTCGAAGACGCGTTGCGTGCTAATAAATCGCCATGGACACTGGGTTACGTAACAACAATACATTCCTCACAGGGATTAACCATCGCGGATAGAATTGTTTGGATAGTCGATAATCGCATTGAGTGGTCAAATTTAGTCTATCTTGCAGTGTCTAGAGTACGGCGAATAAATCAACTTCGAAGAATTGTTTTCGATGATGACACCACAATGGATGATATTGATGTTAGCATCATTAATAAAAAAAACTCTCCGGTTACAAACAACAAGACAAAAAAAAAACAACGAGAGTTTGATATTGATGCTGAATTAATAATTACGCTGAAGCAACAACAGAATAATCACTGCGCGAGTTGCAATTGTATAATGCGTTGGCAGTATTCGGATAAAGATCCTCGCCAATTTACCGTAGACAGAAAAAATAACAGTCTCGGTCATGTCAGAAACAATGTGATGTTGACTTATCTCGAGTGCAACAGACGCAACGGCGTTAGTTAAGACCATGCGGTGGCAATTGAGTATCATCAGGAATCACTTGTAATTGTTCGCGCGTAGAACCCCGCTGAGAGGCAGTTGAATCCAATTTATAGATTGGAGGTCTACCAGTTGATCGTGTTATAGTAGATATGCTATGCGTAGTGACACTCCAAATAGGATCAGTAGCCCTTTTTTACCACCTTCGAGTTCTCCTGGTTCATATAAATATCTTACGGTGACATTGCTGAGAATTGGCTGAGAAACGCTATCCCGCTGTGGTTGTGGTATATACTTTTTTTATTGCGTTGTTAGGTTTCATATTGATTGCTCTGGTAATCTCGTTTTTTAGCACTGCAACTACCCATGGTAACCTTTTGACCCATTCACGGGATCGCCTTTCTTGGATGAATTCTTTTGCGTATTGATATCCAAATAACCGCTCAGCAAGAGTCCGATTAAATCGTTCTACAATTCCCTGATCGCGATGTAACGCAGTATGCCCCCGTCTGATGGTGACATTGTGATGTTTCATTGTAGATGCAACCACACCCTGAAATTCCTTGCCAGGATCAACTTGTAACAAATTTGGCCAGCGTAGAAGGCCTCGTCGATAAATCTTTTCAAATGCAGAAGCAACTTCAGGTGATGATTTTGTTTTTAGCGGTTCTGCTTGTTTGTATCGACTCGCAACATCAACTACGGTTAGAGCGTATTTGTAACCGTTGTCATGTGGTAAAAACAATAAATCAGCTTCATGAACTTCATTGGGTCCGGTTACATCAAAATGCGAGAAATTGATTTGTTTAGGACGCGGTAAATAAATTTGCCATATAGCTTGTTTGGATAACCAATTAGCCGCAGTGGCCTTTTTCACTTTTGCGGCGTTAGCGAGTTTATTGATTGCAGCGTTACCCCTCCAGTATCCTTTCGGAGAATAATAAATAGATTCCATATTATTAATTACCAGCGCCCATCATCAATTTGCCTTTCATAGCTGATTTAACCAACCATGAAGCCAACTTTTCTTTGAAAGATTTATCAGGAATAGCATTTAACGCATGAATTAATTTCACATCCACGAGATGTCTATGTTGCAGATTACTGCTTTTATATGCAACATCATGAGGATGACACACCTTATCAATAGCGTTTATCGGATACTCGCCGGGTTGGGGCTGATTTTGATCATCAAGTCTGATATCTAATCGTGTTTAAGCAATAGCTATATCCTGGAAGGTGCTTTTCTCCTGGAGACTTTGCCCACGGCATTCCAGGGAGTTTTACTAACTTGGCTGCGATATCACTTCCTCGTTTTTATTAAAACATCTCCGGATTTCATAGAAACAAATCTAAATTATTTTGTACCACATGTTGCACATCTACCAGTTAGTGCAGATCTGTTATTGCTAGTTGTAATCGTCGTCACATCATTTGTGCCAGTACGCGTTTTACACTTCACACAATATAGATCCATAATTTATGTATAAAGATATGAATATAATTGATTTTTCAGCGACTAAAACAAGAGAACCAGTTAAGCATCACGCAGCGCTACCAAACTCTATCCGTGCAATTATAATCGGGCCATCTGGATCCGGCAAGACGCAATTGTTGCTCAGTTTAATAGTGAGATGGATGAAGTGAAATAAGTTATATTTAGTTGCTCCTTGCGTAGATGATCAACGATGCTATGAAGTGTTAAAGGATTTTAACGAGAATGCATCAGAGATTAAAGGTGAGAACATCATTGATTTTATAACTGATATTGACGAGGCGCCATCCGTGGATGACCTTGATGGGAGCATTAACAATTTAGTCGTGTACGACGATGTGATGTTAGACAATCAAAAAAAACCAGCTAGAATATTTTCCCGAGGCAGGCATAAAAACACCGACGTGATATATGTCGCTCAACGCTACACTCAGATTCCAAAAGTGATCAGAGATAACTGTAATATTCTTGCTGTGTTTAACGGCGTTGATACACATACGCTACGAAATATTTGGTAGACATGGTGTTCCGATATGGACTTCAATCAATTTAAAAATTTCTTTAGTAAAGCTCAGTCAACCCCGCATGGATTTATAACAATAAATTTACATGATCCTCGGGCACGATATCGTATCGGACTTGATCAAATATTTGGTTGAAATAAATTATTAACCCATAGCAGCGGGGTGGGGGGGGGGGGGGCGATGACAACACCACTGCGACGTTTTACGGTTAAGCAACGAAAACGCGAATAGAGTATCACCGCGTAAACTCATGTTTTGAGCAAGAAATCAATAAGTCTCCGTTTACTAAATGGAGACTTTCTTTTTTTTTGGTTAAAATATGAGATTTCGCAGGAAGGCTCTACTTTCCGTTTTGAGGGCTTAAAGTGATTTTGTCGGAAACAGTTGTAGGGTTCGCACCCCCCTGCTGCTTGAACCTCTATTTGCAGATGTACAATCAAGCATACTGGAAGTCAATGCATCTCAATGCAACGAGACGTCTGCGGTCTCCAAATTTTAGATTTTGAAAGATTATCAGTATGAAGGGACAAATCTCTGGCGATCTAACAAGAGTACATTATTTGAGAGCAGAGAACTATTAATTAGATTTCTAGAGAATGGACGCGTATCAATTGTCACACTGCGATCTTCGGTATGTCATTTCGAGGGGAGAATGTTATCCTTATTTAAGCAATTGTTTAGACAGCAGCCAGACGTACCATTAGGGGCACAGAAAACCTTATTTTTAGGGTAAAGCTGTCACAACTGAACAGTTGCAGAAACTCTGTAATTATCAACCTACCAGGTCATGCTGAACCGCATGTTTGGCGCCACTGAGGAAGGTGCTGACAGATTTGACTGGTTGGTTACGTTAGTTAAGGGGCATATTTCCCACACGAAATTTTCTAAGGTTTATATTGCTTCATCGGAAATTTTAATCAGTCTAAGCTTTTCTGCATGAGAAACCAGTGAAGGCTCTTAAAACCTGTTGTCCTAGCAATCGGACAGACTGTTTTGAATTGACGTTTACTGCAAAGCTAGTGTGACAATTACAATAATTTGTTGATAACGTACATAATGCTTTGCTGAATTTATTTGTATTTGCATGAATATTTTAATACATTTGTATAATAATGTGCTCTATGAAGTGTAATGGTGTTGAATTTATGCATAGGAAGATGTACATTAATCTTTAGATATGCTTGACGAATAGTTTAATTTGTTGTCGTGTTTGCATAAGAATTAGGTTTTAACATCTGAATGCATTACTTTACTTAATATGATTACGAGAATCCATGGGGCTTCACCTAATTTAGAAGAATTCACGTATGATTAAGAGCGAGTGTGAATTGACCTAACTGATTGTAATGTATCTCATTATTCGCTGTGTAACTTGAGGCTGACTCAGAACCGCTAGATCTCGTGTGGTGTGTGCTGTTGAGTGATGTTAATGCGTGACGAATTAGCGATTTGACTAAATAGGGTAATTATATGACATGAGGAGTCGATTGATAGACTGAGCATCTGTTTAGCACCGATAGAAATATCCGAAAAGGCGCAGGGCTTAATGCAAAATCCCCGTTATTATAAATAACAAGAAATTTAGGTTGTTTCTACTTATATTTATTAAAAAGGGAGAAAATAGCCCCTGTGAGTGCAATCCTGAGAGTGTAACCTGAAACGTGTAATCTGAGATGTGCAATCTGAGACGGGAAATCCTGAGAGTGTAATCCTGAGACGTACAATTCTGTGATGTAATCCTGCTACGTATAAATACTGAGTGTCCTGGGACGGATTGTTGAGTTTGGAATCCGGAGGTCCAGGCGTCTGAATAGCTACAGTGGATGTCATGTGAATCGAAAAACAGGTTAAGAAATCATACGAGACGTTGACCGTCAATTGTTCACTCGATTATATGATGAACTAAATATATCCGTAAACAGATCAGATATTTTATTTGAATCCATTTGAGCTTTCCTTTGTAATTCGAGAAAAGTTTGTTTTGTAAAAGCTGACATATTTTCAATGCTTCGGATAGTTGTTTTATGTATTTGATTCAATTGTTTGTTTACCTGTACGAGGGCTCGTGTTTGTTTGTTCTATATATCGTCTGAGATCTCTTTATATTTCATCTATAAGTTTAACCACTTATATTTACTCTAACCGGGCAACTACATCGAGGGCGGTCTACCTCTAGATAACGAAACCAAATTAAACGCGACACCACTCAGTAAAAGACCCTCCCACCCCCGACAATCAGTTTACCGAGATTTTATCATATATGATAAGAATTGATTGATTGATTTATTTATTGACTTACTGACTGCTTATATTACGAAGAGTATAAACAATATTACGGAGAATAAGGCAACAAAGAAAGTACAATAATTAAAGCTGAGAAATAACATAATTACATCCGAGCATAAATAAATGAATGCATATATGGTAAAGATTCAAAAGCACTAGGGACAATTAACTTATTATACCTTCAGATCATTGTTCAACATTTTTTCTACACATTGCAATAGAGGGTTTACCATTTACGTGAACACGACTGTTACAGGTACAGTGTAGCTTTAGAAGCAATCAGAGACTACCTTTTACAAAATTCATTATCAAAATGGTGTTTTCATTTCATTTGTATAAACAGAATGAAATGGTTATCCAGGGCAAGATAGAGGGGGGGGGGTGGGGTTTCGGACAAAGACAAATATTTTCATAAAGTCTAAATATCAAAATATTTTTATATCTGAACATCTAAGGAATACCAGGGATTTCTCTTGTGTCATGTATCAGGTTATAGTTTGCAAATAAACAGAGGCATTGTAAATGTTAAACAATCATTCCTATTGCTATTGAGTATTCAGATATAAATAGTGAGGAATTATTGTTTTAAGTTATTTATTAGAATTACAAAGTGCTCTCTGACATTCTGGACTAAAATACGTCTGTATGTTTATTGAGGAGTAATTCAATGACATATTGTGTTGTATCATTATGGTACTTCAACATACTCTAGACTATTGTTACATCAACATACTTTAGACTATTGATACATCAACATACGCTAGACTATTGGTACATCAACATACTCTATGTTATTGGTACATCAACATACTCTAGACTATTGGTACATCAACATACTCTAGACTATTGGTACATCAACATACTCTAGACTGTTGGTACATCAACATAATCTAGACTATTGGTACATCAACATACTCTAGACTGTTGGTACATCAACATACTCTAGACTGTTGTTACATTCACATACTCTAGACTATTGGTACATCAACATAATCTAGACTATTGGTACATCAACATACTCTAGACTGTTGGTACATCAACATAATCTAGACTATTGGTACATCAACATACTCTAGACTGTTGGTACATCAACATACTCTAGACTGTTGTTACATTAACATACTTTAGACTAATGGTGAAGCAACATACTCTAGACTATAGGTAGAGCAACATATTCTGGACTATTCTTATATCAGTAGATTCAAGACTATGGGCACATCTGCACATCAATGCAATTCATTCAGAAGATTCTGTACTTTAGGACTGGGATAGGACACTTCGGATTATTTGGGATTTAATTAAAAATTGTCATTTGACATTTTACATTGTTTTCTATGAAAATAGATTGTTTCTTGAATTTTACTTAAGTTTTGGTTTCACTTCTTTACGTCTAAATTCGTAACACTTCCCAAAGGTTATTAGCATGCGTCAAAAACCCATAATCAATACCTGGGTTAGGAGACCTGGGCCCCGATTTAAATTCTTTTGCATGAAGGTATTGGTGTGCATCAGAAATGCTCAAAGAATCTATTAGTACAAATTGTGTCACAGTAGAGGTTGTGTACGTTTATGATCTGGATTACTGAGATATTCAAATTTAAATGCGCTTTATTGAACAGAACATGGGAAGGTCGTGATGTAAACTTAATTCGATAGATGCATATATAGATAATAATTATATTAGTCTGAACCAATTTTACCTCTTATAAGAGACTAAAAATGTACAACAATTTTGTTGTAATCATGTGCTAAGTTTTGCTCAAAACACATTGGAGTTTCGTACGAATTAACAAGAAAAAAAGATGTATGGCCTCATTTAAATGTTTTCCTTATTTGTATATCATTTCTAATGCTACTTATGCTTGTCAGAAAAGTTCTCAGAAGAGGATTTTTTCTCTCTCTCTCTCTCTCTCTCTCTCTCTCTCTCTCTCTCTCTCTCTCTCTCTCTCTCAAAGTATTCCTTTCTGCAACACATACAAGCGCAAACATTCTATTTGTATGAGCCCCTTTTAATAAAGAAATATACACTTCTGCCACCATTTGTAGCACTGATAATATGATTTAGATATGTTGTGAATTTGCAATGATGTCATTAATTTACATTTATTTAGAAACACGTTTGACTATATATTATTGATAGAAGACAAAGTTCATATAAAGGCTTATGTAATTAATATTGCTTACCTGACCTTTTAATGTCGAGGGTCATGTAATGTATATTTGATTTAAATTGTTGGTTCGTTTGTTTTACTTTTATGTCACTGCATACTATTGATAATGTGACATTGTGTGCTTGACTTGACCCTTGTCCACATTGAAGTTCATTTTCAACCTGACCTGAATTAATCATTTGGTTTTTTTTAGTGAACATGTTTATCTAAATCTAAGTCTTGACCTTTTAAACTACACATTTTATATTATAACTTTAGAAAAGACTAATAATTATCACTAAGACTTTACTTTTTAAACATTGTGAACCTTCCAAAAGGTTATTTTCCGTTAGGTAATGAATCCTATTTTTTAACGATGTTAATAGTGACATGAGTTCAGGCATAAGAATATGTAATATAGTGCTAAGGTAATATTCATTCATGATTTAAGATTTAACAGAATTAAATTTTTGTATTGTTGTGGCTGGTAGTTAATTTGGGATGGAATGTATTTCGTTAATTTCTTTTGCGCAGGTGTATTTTCTCTGGAAATACAGAAATAAGATTTCTTGGACTGAGACATTCACTGACATTTATTGTGAATTCAAACCTGAAATTGTAATACTAGCTGTGTTTCAACAAAAGACTGTTGGTATAACACCACAGTACAGGGCACCGCAAACACGTCAGCACTTTCAGTGTTCGATTCAATTTGAATTTCCACTAAAGTTTATTCAGAATATAAATATTAGAACCTGTGACTGTAATTTTAGGATTATTGGGATTTAATTTTTAGTATATTAAGTTCCTTTCTTTAATATTTTCACTTTGTATTCATGGGAGAATTTTTTTGTTGTTGAATTGGACAACGATGTTGCTTCACCCTCTTTTCTGTTACTTATTTTAAAGGTACATTCTCGTAACAATCGTACCTACCGAAATTGTGTCATCTTTTTAAAAACATTTGCTAACATTTTATGTCAAAGCATAACCTTGGTTATAAACATAGAATGTGATGGAAGATAAGTAGGTATCAGTTCGACATATCAGAGGATCATATATGAAAAAGAGAAGACGAACTGCGTTTGGGTTAAAACGTTTCTTCAGGGTCTGTGTTTTACATTTTGCAGAGGTTCACTTTATTAAGAAATGATATCCTCTGATATCTGCAGTTAGCAGTGATTGTTATAAAATAAAGAAATCTGTTTATCTTATGAGTGATTAAAGGATGTTAATTTTGACATCTCAATGATTGGGTTGATTTAGGTTTTAGAATACACAGCTATCCACGACATATATAGTGCTTCTAAAACTATTACTAGCTCGGTGTGGATATTATCCCTCCCTGAACATCAAAATATGAATTTTAGAATACACGAGCATTCTGAATAAATGTGAATGTATTTAATTACTGTTATTCTGAAATTTGCTTGCAACTTTAGTGTCTATTCAGTAAGTACAGTATAAAATAAATGGACACTACCTGTTCCAAAACCTACGTTCTATTTGATAAGTAAGGAACAAATCTATTTGCCTATGACTGTGGATTAAATCCCTTCATATACCCCATACTATATTTGTACACATTCAAAGCTGATCACCATGTAGGCAGACCGATGATGCAACTCCACATAAATATCTATACCTTGTCCGGGATACATAAATTGCGACGGGTTGTATGCTAAATTACTCAATCTTGTTTTTAAAACTATATGGTATGATTATTTTAAAAATGTGTGAAAGAAAGGGGGATATATATAATAGATATAAAAGTACATATGGTCTAGAAAAGTATTCACGGTAGAAACAACATTATTCGCCAAACTCTCTACTATTAAAGATAATACAGTATAGGATAAACGTAAAGACCATACCATTTCATAAACTTAAAACAATCTTCACTTTTTTCTCCAACAATTGTTGGCAGAAACAAAATAAATTATAGCATCCAATTACACAACACAGACCGAATTTTTCTGGTATTATATGTTATCAAAGTCAGCTGTCAACAGGAATGAAATCGTACACTGGTGCCTTGCAGGACATGTATGGGTTCTCATTTGTTCTACAGGCTAAATCCATGTACGTATCGCCTTGATTTGTATCAGTTGATCTTCGTGTTGTACGTGTTTTTCTGATTATGATAATAGTGCAGGCAATAACGAGTGTTGTGAAGGAAAAAGTGCCGCAAACTATGCCTACGATAACCGGCGTATCCAGAGACGTAGATCCAGTATTACTCTTTTTATTCGAATCGCCTGAAAAGATTGTACAAGATCATATTGAAAGATGTTTAAACATTTCTGAACGGTTGAGTACATTTCCAATGCATATTAATATATAAAATCATAACTTGCTGCAACACACACACACACACACAGACAGACACACACACACACACACACACATATATATATATATATATATATATATCACAGTGAGGAAACAAAAAATGATGGATGGAAACAAAATAATATTGTTGGTAGCAATGCTAATTAAATCATATTTACTTAGAACTTTAATATATGTAAATGTTTGAATTAACATTGTTGGGTATAATTTGGCTTAGATTTTATTTCAAACTCATTTCAAAGTACTCACCGGCAAATGAATGGCTGTTGTGTGTGCAATGCTCTACTTTCTTCATTTAAACATTATTTTCAATCACACGTATGTTTTATAATTATTTAATAGACATTCTTTTATGCTGAAATCACACATATGTTTTATAATTATTTAATAAATAAGACAGAAAATAGAAAATATACATATATACGCTGCATCTTTGATATCCCAATCATCGTCTGTTTCATTAGTACAAACATTTCAGGACTCGCATCTTTTTACTGAAATTGTTTTACATCTCGTGATATATCAATGATGCAGCGTACATACGAGACATATATTGTATTTATATCATAGACAAATACACACACTAGCATTTAAAATGGAGGTAGGAATGACTAGAGACAACTGTGTACTTAATGAACTCTTTACATCCATGTTCAGTTTGTCCACTTCAAAATTTAGTTTCCTGCTATTCATAATGTTCTTTGCAAACTGATAAGTTGTTTCTTTCGTTTTCATGCGTCAGCTTTTATTGATATTAATTAAATAAATCTAAATGAATGGATTATATGACCTTAACGAAAAGACAAACCAACATGAGGCACTTTAAACATATACATGTATTTGTATTTTGATCTATTCTGCTATAACCATGCGATTGATGTTATCTTCAATCTCTTTCTTTCCCCTTCCCTTTTCCCCTTCTTGGTCAGTTTCTATGTAAGCGTTACCACGGAGAGTTATTTCTAGCTCGTATTCCACCGATTAAGACCTCAAGTCGTCCAACATCTCTTAAGATGTTTTCATGGTATTTTAACAAGAATTCTTCCTCAGTTATGCTGCACTTACAAGTATTGGAGATAAAAGCTCAGGAGATTTAGTTCAGCAATAGGTTCAGCCTTTGAAAAACTAGGAGATATAACAGCTGGCGATACAAAATTAGATGAGTTTGTTAGTCTTGTCTGTGGATAATATTGAATCTCTGTTTCATCGATTATTATGTTCACATCACTTTTGAAAACATCTAATTCTGCTCATTGTTTCGGTGTTAATCTCGCAATTTTTTTATGCGCGGTGAAAACTAATCTCTGCCACTGATCAAAATTCATCGATTTTGGTGGGTTTAATATAAAATCATATATATTACCAAATTTATCCGCTAATCTCACTGTTTCACGATAATTTTTTAATCTGGGTTTTCATAAATTCTTTATCTTTGATAGTTTGCAATACATAACATACAATAATTTGTTTAATCTCAGCCATGAGAATGGGTTAAACAATTTGCCACCGAAACTTCTTTAATAAAATGTTCGCACTCATAAATTACAATTACTCAAGATGAATAATGCTTGCTACAGTGTATGTATATTTAAGATCGATGGTAACTCTAAACAATAGAACATTTTTATCATCATAAATATTATTGAATATATACTTGCTGGGAATTTACCCTTGCTTGACTGACGTTAACTTTTCCTGTTGTTAACTGTGCAATTAAGTTTATTTGAAAGAATTTTGCAATGGTATCACATTTTACACATTAATGCACATTTGTAACATTTTCACAATTACAGATTTAATTTTGTATAAAAGTGTGGTATATAGATATTGGAATTTCTCGCCATATAAACAATGATGTAATTAATATTATAATGAAAATTAAAAGTTATTTGGGTTTCTTCCAGATGAATACTGCACAACCTGTGAGAGTGTAGTTAGTATCCATCCAAGAATATGAGTTAATATTTTCCCACATAAATGCAGCAACCATTTTATTATATACACATTGATATTATAACTAGGGCTAAATTATACAAAAAACAAGAAACAAAGAAATTTAATTTATGCTGTATTCCAAAATAAATACACAACCGCAGATTAATCAATACACACCAACAAGATTAATGTGCATATAACTCCACCCACTCAAATCCGAACTTGGTCACATGCTCAACATCACTTTAAAAAAATTGCCACTTTGGTATTCTTAAAATGTTTGAAATTTGGAGTGACATTGTGAATAAATGTGCCTTGCAACAGATTTTCCAGTTGCTTTGGAGAGAATGGATTTTTTGGGGTTGTCGAATATACTCAAATCTGCTCTGCTGGGCTGATTATTGACAGGATTTATTTGTTTGAGCAGTGAGGAACGTGTCTTGATTCAGCTGCATGTGTGTTTCTGTTCTGTTATAGAATGTTTTAAATCATAATATGGGAAAAGTCTGAAACTCTTTCTACTGTAATGATCAGAAAGTCACACTGGACTATCATGTTCATTTTATTTTTAGTGCAATAAGAATATATATATATATATATATATATATATATATATATATATATATATATATATATACACTACAGATCAAGTTTGAAATATGTAATCAAGCCTTAGAAACCATAACAGCTCATGTATATTCAGATTTGCAGAACTAATAAATTAGATTTTGAACAAATCTAAGATGCAAAAAATTTAATTATATTGTTTGTTATTCTTATTAGATGCTAAAATTAAGACCTACTATATGCCTAGTCACTTGCATGCTTTTGTAGAGACCCCAGCTATATCATGACCTGTATGGTATATATCACTAGCATAGATGCAAAACATTGTATCAACAAAGTTAACACAGAAAATTGCAAAACAGCTAGTGTGTGACAATCCATTCACACAGCAGACATTCTTTGTCATCATGGCTTGTTGGCTCTGAGGCCCTTACATTTCCACCAACACCTTCAGTTGCACTTTATTCCACACATGAAGTTAGTACTTTACTTATAAAATGGTACATCTGTTATAGATATATGACAGATCTTACCCTCAGTATGATTTTCAATCCTATTTGTATATACCCCAGAGAGCACTGGTCATAACTTGATTCATTCCATAAACAAATAGTTACAAACAAATCTAAAGTCTATTACAATATTATATACATGGTTTGTATACAAAGTAGTTTCTAATACACTATACTATTTATAAGCGTATGTGTCATGCATGTGCATGCAATATTATTGTATTCAGTATTGTAGAATACTGCATCATTTTAACACTATAAAGGTAATAAAGAAAACAACGTAACATGAAGATTATATTTAATGCTTGACAGTATGCACAGTAGCACTGATGGAGTCACTTGGGTATGTTAGTGTATACATTAAACTCTTTGTTGATAAAAACACAAAAGACATTGTATATGGGAGTAGTTACGTCTAACCATCAAGTCATTTAGACGCCTATTATGTGAAGATTTGTCATTCGTTGTTTGTTTTTTTCTGATAAGGAGTTTAACAATATTGGATTTTATTAGCTGTGCTGTTAAATACAAAAAGAATGAAATTTGTTTTCAAATGCTTTTGAAAGTAGTATTTTGCAATCAGTCTAAGGATTAATAAGATCAGGCATGTACAAGGGTTTTTGGAGGCATACATGGACATCCCTAATCTTCTTTACAGTGAAATGAAAGAAATATTTCAGATGCAAATTAACAGCTTCAATTAGGGGGTTAATATTTTCTAATTATTTTATGCACACTTAATTACATTTGCAGAAAGAAAATCTTATAGCCTGTTTTAAATTCTAGAAGTCCCCATAATCTGCTACTCACCAAGTGTTAACTAACATAATGTCAGTAACTAGTTTTCATATATATTATATTTACTGATTTCAGTTTTAAATACACATCATTTTTTAAAATACCAAATAAATATAATAGACATGATGTTACTTATTAATAGCACACAAGAACATGATGCTACTTAGTAACTTATTAATAGAACAAAGAACATGCAACAATCATTTTAATTTTTGTGAAAATAAAAAATATTCAAATAAATAATACAGGTATTTGGTGGAAAAAAAGAAAAAAAGAAAAGAAAAGAGACCAGCTTAATACCTACCGAAGACCCAATAAGCATGGCCTAAATTATATAATTACATCCCCATTTATAAAAGGTTCCTTGATAACTCCTGTCCCTTTTTAGCATTAAGAACAGGGCAAGCAAACAATAGAGATGATGCACTTTCAGACTTTATTTATTAAATTATTACTCATTGCTATGTAATAATACTAATATACATCCACCTTCTCTGCATCTTTCATTCTTAAAAAGCTTTACTCAGCAAAGGTTACACAAATGTTTTCTTAAAAACATATTTGTTTCTGGTTTGACTAAGAGAGAGCCAGAGATTTCAGTTTTAAATATACCTCATTTTTAAAATACCAAATAAATATAATGGACATGGTGCTACTTATTAATAGCACAAAAGTACATCCAACAATGATTTTAATTTTTGTCAAAATAATAAATATTCAAATAAATAATAAAGGTATTTTTTGGGAAAAATTAAAAAAAAAAACAGCTTAATACATACAGGAGACCCATTAAGTATGGCAAAAATATAATTACATCCCCATTTATAAAAAGGTCTATGACAACTCCTGTCTTTTTAGCATTTATAACAGGGCAAGCAAACAATAGAGATGATGCACTTTCAGACTTTATTTATTAAATTAATACCCATTGCAATGTAATAATATAATACACATCCACCTTCTCTGCAGCTTTCATTCTTAAAAAGCTTTACTCAGCAAAGGTTACACAAATGCTTTTCTAAAAAATATCATTTTTTTCTAGTTTGAATAAAAGAGAGAGAGAGTCAGAGACAGACAGACTACCTGCAAGTGTAATGAAGGGACCATAACTGTTGGACAAAGTGCAGTATCCACTGGTACAGACGAATGCTTTGATACTGAAAGAAAAAATATTTTCCTTATAGTGAATTCCCATTGTTAAATTTTTTACACTTGCTGAATAGATGTTTGGGCATATTAACCAAGTCTGTTTTTTATCAGCCATCAACAAATGCAGGATACATCTTGCACAAAAATTAAAAAAAACCACACTCTTAAATTGTAGTGTCTGTAACCAATATCCCCTTTTTATACTGTCTATGACTTTATCCCTGTTTTTTTTAAAAAATGAAGCCAAATTATGTTTCCTATTACAGTATTGATGTGTAAGGCTAAATTTTGACATATTGTCTGTTTGCAATTTGTAATATTTTGGTATATTTATAGGTTCTTTCATCTAGATTTCTGATAACAGGCAACGTTTTCAGTGATTTCTTATAATATGCAATTGAAACTGAGTATTTTTGCATTCCATATCATTAGACTAGTAAATTCAAACAGAAATATTATGAGAATTCATTGAGCTCAGACTTAGTATTGGATACATTGCTGATATTGTCAAATGGTTACAGACACTACTAGACATGTGAATTGACCCGACTGTTGTTTACATTATTAAGGAAAGTGTGCAATCATTGTAAATGCTAGAACATTGAATAATCATCAGGTTTTATGCTATTTCTTTTTCAATCAGATACTTTTCTTTAAGAATCTACAGGTTATTCTAGTTTGTTTATGTATGAAAGCATACTGCGTACTCATTACAAGTATGTTTTGTAAAGTCTAAATTTCATCCGTATACATAGAGGAACAAAAATGAGAATGAAGTTGTTTGTTCTTAGGAAGCAAAGATAAGCCAGAAGAAGATGAACAGAAGATTAAAGCTAGAAGGGAGAAGACAAGGCTAAAGGTACAAGCCTGGAGAAAAAAACAGAGGGAAAATAAGGCGAAACATGAGGAGCTAAAAAGGGTTGATAGAGAAAGAAGAAAAGATGCAAGACTACTAAAAAAAACAGCAATCACTTTCCGATTCAAATCTTCAACAAGAATTAAGAAGGGAAAAACGTGAAGAAATGAAAAGGTATCGCCAGAAAAAGAAAGAAAAAGCAGCCCTGGCATTATCGGTTAATAAGAGTGTTGATTTAAGAAGTCCGAAAACTGCTGAATTAAGTAGAAACAAGAAAGAAGCTGTGAAAAGAACCCAAGCATGGAGAATGCGTATCAAACTGAATGAAAGTATACAGCAAGAGTGTATTCAGACTGATTGTGAAATAGGAAATACTGGGTCAGCCAGAGATTCACCAATGAATAAAGTGTTACCTAAAGCAACTCTGTACAGACAATTAAAAAAGGTAAAGGAAGTATTACCAAATACCCCAAAGAGAAAAGCAGTCATCATAAGTAAATTAACTGAATCTCCATCAACATCAAAGTTTCTAAATAGGAATAAAATGATAATGACACCAGATTGCAGAAAAAAAACTTGAATTGACAGATACTGTTATACAATCTGTGTCAGAGAGCATTTCAGAAGTGAAAACATGGAAAGGGGGTGCAAAGAAACATGCATACAACATCATTTGTGACGCATTACTGAAGAAATATAAAAGACACAGACTAAAAAAGTATTTCAAAGTATCAGCGAAAGGGCAAAAACCTAGTTCTACATGGTGGGAGACGAAACAAAGAAAAAAAAGAAGGGATGCACTTAACTCTCCATTAAAGAAATCTGTGAAAGATTTTTTTCTAAGTCCAGAAATCAGTAGGGAAGTGCCTAATAAACGTGAAACTGTGAAAGTAAGAAAAGGTGGTCAAAAAGAAATACTTCAAAAACATGTGATGACTATGACATTAGAAGAAGCCTACAAAGAGTACAAGTTAAGGAACCCTAGTCACAAAATAGGATTAACTTCATTTTCTAAATTGAAACCAGTGAATGTTAAAAAGGTGTCTGAAACAAGCAGAAGATCATGCTTATGCCAAAAGTGCTGTAACGTGGCCCTAAAAAGTGAGGCACTAACAAATGTAAAAAAAGCAGTGAAAGAAAATGGAGATTTGGATGAAATTTGAGTAGATAAGAAAAGCTTAAGTGATGCTACTTTTTGTAAATACGACACCAATCCAGCTATTAAATGTTTAAGAAGAGAATGCTAACAATGCGGTGTGAAATGTTTGCAGAGTTACCTTAAACCATTTGTTGAAAAGTATAGTGACAGGCAGATATCATGGCATCAATGGGAAAGTATAGAAATAGCAAAAGATGATAAAGTAAAGCGTTGCGTCTCCTGTGTGCCTAAAGAAACAGACAAAAACATTAATTACATGCTTAGAAACTGACATGCTAGAGTATCCAGAGCACGTTTTCAGGGCCAAATGGCAACAGCAACAGATGGGAATTTGTGTTGATAGAATTGGTGAGGGTTCTATTGCTATGGTCATGGACTTTAGTGAGAACTATGGGTGTGTTTTTCAAAGTGAAGTACAATCTGGATTCTTCGACAGGAACCAAGTTACAATACATCCAATCATGTGTTACTATACAGAAAAACAGGGAGAAAAAGAATTCAAGATAAAGCATGCCATTATTGGCATCAGTGAAGAAACCAAACATGATGCAGACTTAGCTATCACTTTTGAGAACAAAGCTATAGAAATTCTGAAGAAGAAAGGTGTGAAAGTAGAGGAGATTCATGAGTGGACAGATGGCTGTGCTGCCCAGTATAAGGGGAAGAAAGCCTTTGCTGACATAAGTCTGAGGAAAAAGCCATCTGTAACACGAAATTATTTCGAAACATCACATGGAAAGAGTGTTTGCGATGGTCTCGGTGCGACAGTCAAGAATGCTTGCTACAGAGCTGTAATCAGCAATAGAAAGGTGATAGGTTGTGCAGAAGATGTATATCATTTCTGTACAGAGAAACTGAAAATGGAAAATACAGATAATGAAGCTAAAACAGTTTCGAGAAGGGAGTTCATCCTTGTTAAAGATGTTGAGAGAAATAGAGAAGAAACCGATGTGCAAACACTGCAAGGTACAAGAAAATTACATGCTGTAAAGTCAGGAAGCAATGATTATGAACTGAGCATAAGAAATCTGAGCTGTTATTGTGAGCAATGCATGAAGGCTGACGGGAGATGCAACTTCAGCGAAAATGTTAATGCCTGGGAAATGAGAAAGTTAGTAATCAATAAAGATAATTTAAGTCAGAAAGGAAAACAACTTAAAGACAAGAATCCATCAACAATAGAAAATAATGACAAGAAAAGAAAACAAGGAAGTAACCAGAAAGATCATAACTCAGCAACAAGCGAAAAGCCTAATAAGAAACGGAAGTCAACAGAAAGACAAAACATTGTGACAAAGAAGATCAAAGTTGACAAAAAAGCACCAACCAACACAGAGAAACCAATAGAGAAATACCACCCTGGAGAATTTGTTGCTGTAGGACTTAAGCCAAAGAAGGGACCTCTAGATGTATACTTAGCAGAAGTAATAGACATTCTTCATAACGAAGTTAGACTTAAATACATGAGAAAGTCTGGCAACATGTATGTTTGGCCTGAAAAAGATGATTATTCACAAGAGGCTCTAGATGCTATCTTGTACAGGGTAAAAGCTCAACAAATAGTCAATGAAAGGGGTCATTTCAAGTTTAATGCAGCTGAATTGTCTAAGCTCAAGTCAAATCTGGAAAAAATCATAAGCACTTCTATTTGAAATGACAATATAAAGTCAAGGTTTAATGTGTAGCGTCTGTAACCTTAAGATCAATCACATATGGGTCTGTGTTTGAGTCAGCACCTTGGGTTGAACAATAATTTAGTGACTATGATTTATTCAACATTCATTATACTTCAATATTTTACTCTTACAAACACTATTAAACTTTCAAGTGCTATTTACCAGTTCATAATTTTAACACAAGTATTAGACATATACCTGTTACAATGTGGTTTTATCATTTTATTAACTAATCAACATTCATTTAATGAATAATTCTAGTCAATGTGTTCATGTTGAATTATTTTTGAAGTGAATTTTATGGAGATATGTATGGTTCTGCAGCTGTATTGAAATGCTATAGTTTTGTAGTGTCTGTAACCAATTTTATGGACAATGTACTTCTGACTCTTATGGAAGTTTGCAATACTTTTGGCCAGTATTAATGATTTTGTTTGTTTAAATATTCTTCTTGGTGTTAGATAAATGCCTAAATAAGATTATTCTATGTCTTTTATGTTTGTTATGCAAAAGTTTCATGGTTAGGTTTTTTCTAAGTGATACCTTTGTCATAGATGTTTTGATTTTGTTATTAAAGTGTTTACCACTTCCAGTTATGTTGTTTACTTTAAATGTTGATATCCTGTTACTGATGTTACTGTGAAAAAAAATAAAGTTTTAAAGTTTTCATGCTGTTTTTCTTGCATGTTATACACCAAGTGTAGTGTCTGTAACTGTTGTTATACCACAGAATTGAAATAATGGTTAAACAAAATCGCATGCATGTTCAAGCTAAATCTAACTTGATCTGACTAGGGGACACCCTAGGGTATATAATGAGCTTCATTGAAATGTTCTATCAAACATTTCAATTTTTTAAGTGAGTGAGACTACTCTCAGCACCAATACCGTGTTTTAGCCGAAAATATTTTAGCACAAGTATCAATAAGAAACTTGGGCTAATGGTTGGATGGAAAATGGACACTGGAAAGCTCCTCTAGTCTACAACCAGTAGAACTATGTATGACAAATTTCT
The DNA here is from genome assembly GCA_029339505.1 of Unio delphinus. NCBI lineage: Eukaryota > Metazoa > Mollusca > Bivalvia > Unionida > Unionidae > Unio > Unio delphinus. The sequence goes on from JAQISU010000155.1 coordinate 8,108,183, forward strand.
TGACATATGGTATTCAGTCATATATAGTAGTTTAAAACTGAACAAAAAATAAATTAAGTAGCAGTTGGTTAAATATTTTTTTTTACCTATTTGTACAGTAAAATCTGTCTTGAGAGACCACTGCTATGAGAGACCACCTGTTTTTGGAGACCAGAATCTCAACGCACAGATTTATTGATTATATAGCGTTATGACCTGTTATGAGAGACCACCTGTCTTGAGAGACCATTATTTTTTGGCAGAAGGGGTGGTCTTTCAAGACAGGTTCTACTGTACTCACAATACAATAATCTAGGTAATCCTATCCTAATCCTAATGCAGTGCTTGTTGAAAGTCATCAGCCAAAATACATGGTGCAGTAACCAATACGGACATAACCCAGAATCAAATTTTGAAATATTGGTTAAATGGCATTTTTGCATCACAATACAAATTTGATAAACATTTTAAAACTTGACCATACTTGTTGGGAGGAAATTTTTAAAAAATCAGACATGACTTTTACATTTCCAATAAGTGTTTAATGTGCATGGAGATTCTAAGACAACCTAAATATCCAGAAGCACAAATACTAGGGTGGAGGTAGAGATTTAAGAACTACAGTTTGTTTGTGGAATACTACAGCACTCTGTCATATAAAGAACTATGCTAAAGAAAGTTTAATTAAGTGCATTTTGCAGATGGATGGTCAGATGTTGGTAACACAAAATTATATTGCATGTTAAAAACATATTAATACTCAGAAGACAGGTTAGCCATTAATTATCTTGGCTACAGAAGACTTTTCGTAGCTGTACCTGTATGAAGTGCCTGGATATAAAGGGCCATTACATAAATAACTATCTGATTTGTCAGCACATGACTCGATTCCCACATGATATACTGTTACACTGTAACTGTTGCGCTTTCTTCTTGTCTTTGATCCTGTTAAAAAATAGAATTAAAAAGAATCATTTAACTCATGATATCTGATTAAGACTGTCTTTATGCATCTATATAACCTATTCTAGTTAGTGCATGAGAAGGTCATTTGTCAACAACATTAAATTAACTGTGAATTAACTTTTATGTGTGGAGTACCATTTTATACATAGTGCAAATAATGATGTAGTGTTCAAACAGCAAAGCATTCACTGAAAATGATCTTACCGTAAAATAGAGCATAAAGCATTAGGTTTACACTTTATAGCCCTTAAAAAATGGTGTGGGGAGGCAACGTATAGTTGAGTGGACTTGTAATAGAGTACATGTATATCTAGATCAGTGCAGTCATGTGCAAAGCACTTAAACTCACACTTGGACTATTCACTTGGACTTCTTCAGGGAGAAAGAGTTCTGTTTTCTCTTTATATTACTGATCTGGAGATTGCATTATGATTACACATAGAGATGGGCATCATTTCAGAACCAAATATGGCTTTATATTCTTTGTTATTTGCTGATGATATGCATCCTAATAGAGTTACTCTATAAGATAGAAAATATAGGTAAATATTGGTAAAACAAATATTATTTTTTGTAATAAAAGAGGTTATATGTTTTCTCAAAATATGGAGCTGTTTGTGGCCATTGAGAATAACTGTAATGGATAGGACTTGTTTTTATCAACGGAGGTGTATTTCAATGTAATACAGATACTATTGTGTCAAAAGTGTCAAAGCGATGAATGCACTTTTGAATAATACTAATGGTCTACAGTGTTCAGGAAATATAATCATAATGAGTCAATTATTTTATTCTCTTCTATCTCCAATTTTGTCTTATTGCTGTGAAATGTGGTTATTTTTGAAAGCAGAAAATATAAAATGGGTACATAGATAATATATCAAGTGTTTTCTAGATTTTAAAATGTGTACCAATGATATGCAGAGATGGGTCAAAATCTATTTTATGCAAATAGATATGTGAATGTCAAAGTCATGGTTGAAATTGCTTAACACAAAAAAGATATATTTTTGTAAAACTTATGCCATACTGAATGAAAAGGAAAGAATTATAGAAAGGTTTGCTAATGTCAGAAAGAAACTACTGATTTCAGGATTTGGAGAAATATGGCATTACTTTAGTTTAGTCATTATACCTTCCTTTTCACTGATGTTTAAGCAATTACTAAATGACTTTTCTTTTGGACTGTAGTTCAGTACGTGCTTCAAAAACTTCATACAAGCACAGATATATAAAAGATATTGTTGAAAACTGCATCCTATCTTAGAATATTTGATAATGCCAGCCACAGAAAAGCTTTAAGTAAATTAAGAGTTTCATCACACCTATTAAATATCAATACTGTCTGGTAGATATGTACTAAACAAATGTCATGAAAATAAATATAAACAATGTGTAATGAGACCAAAGACAAATACATTTTTGTTTTAATCTTTCCTCTTCTCATTTAGAAAATATTAGATTGACTGTTATTATAGGTAGAAACCAAGCACATATACACTATACTTAAAACTGAACAATGAAGATTTAACAACAGTAAAATACCAAGATAAATACTCACTGTACAATGCTTTCCTATTTTTATTATTTTCTCTTGATGGTTTAAGTTCTCTTTCTATATGTGAGTATTTATAGGTACAAAGTTTCTATCATCATGAATTATTAACTGATTCATTCATTCATACAACATATTCTATATGAATTATGTATTGTACTATGCGCTCTCATGTAAGTTTACCTTTTTCTCCAGAAGTCAAAATGGCTGGGGGCACTGGAAGTCTGTATTGGTTCAAAATTAACTTTTGAGCTTGAGCATATGTCATTATGTTGTTAATTTCTGAGGGTTTCATGACTGTAGAATTAGCTACAAGATATAATAAAAACTTTTACAGTGTCACCCCATTATAGCATCTTCCAATATAACAATTAAAGTGTGGCTCCCGAGATTTCATACATATGTATTTTTCTCATGCACAAAACAAAAATTTCTTTTTAAATGTACGAAAATTAAAATGTAAAAGGTTTATTATCATTTTGGGGAAAAGATTGTGCATGAAATATGACAATCGATGCATTGCTCCTGAAGTTTTATATGTGTGTATTTTTCTCATTCGCAAAACAAATATAATTTTATTTTATTTTTTCTTAAAAGTATGAATAATGATGAGTAAAAGGTTTATTTAGGGATCATGCTGGGCTTCACCAATGCTGCAAACTAATTTGTTTTGAATTCCTTATTGGTGACAAAATGTACCAAAATATACCAACTGACACTTGTTTTTGCAACACTGTTGGCTGTTTAAACTTGTTTAATATACAATTCTTAAGGTTTGGAGTGGAGAAATTCAAAAGCACCATGCAAGGAATTTGAAAACGAGATATAAAATGCTCTGGAATATATTTATTGTTACATGAATTCGTAACAATGCATTGTTATATCATAATCTACATCTGGCTTGAGTAATGGGTACTGTAATGCACTCCAATAGTCATGCTACTGGGAATAGCAACTATCGTTTCAAGGCAGCAATGGTAACTGCTGCAATCGATAAATGATGGCTAATTACTTTTCTTTTGTACCTAGAAATAATAATTTAGCTGAAGCTTCCAAGAAAACTGATTACTACTGACATACCAATTGTTTTGTATATATGCTAGGCAAATGAAGAAAAAAATTCAGTCTCCGTCAATGTTCTATAATTATTTGATGTTACCACCAAAATAAGAAAAATCATTTGTTTGGTCCTCCCAATTGTTTTGTATATATGCTAGGCAAATGAAGAAAAAAAAATCCAAAGCTGTCCTTTAGTGGTGACCTCAATGAAAGATGCACCCTTCATCAAAGATAGCTGACTATGATTGCAAACAATGGCAGCATAAAACGCAAATTAAATTTTCAATCTTTTGAAAACAGATCATTGGCCATTGAATTAACTAAAGATGGAATACCTAACAAAAATGTTTGTTAATTTTGTTAAATTTGTTTCCATTTTCATATCCCTTTGGATATCTTCATCCCCTTGGTAACTTATTCAAGATAATAGCTATAATCTCTAGCTGAAAAAATCTAAGCCAATTTAAGTACATTAAATACAGCATGTAAACAACTATAGCCACATTTTACTGGCAATACTGTCATAGTGAACTGTTTAGTGACAATATAATATAAATCAAATGAGGACTAACATGTTTTAATATCTGTTTTATCTGTGTTTTCTAACGGGATGTGACTTTCATGTTTTAAAGTGATCTATACTCGAATTCATTGATTTTTCATGTACATGTACAGTACGTAATAATGATGGATCGTACTATGTGAAATGTAAAGTTGTCAATATACAAGAGTATTTCATATTAGTTTGTCTTCATTTAATGAAAGGCAACTATTTGTGAATCTGCAAGTTTGTCTTCATTTAATGAAATGCAACTGTTTTTGCATCTGCTTTTATTACCCCCTCTCCAATTGTTTTTGGTACATGCATCATTTTCTTTAGCTAACTGAGTATGGTTGGTTATATCACGATTCGGTCTATAACAAGGTCAGGTTTTATAGACCCCAAACACCAAGTTATAGCACTTAATGGCGATGTATCATGATACAGTATATACATGGATTAAAGTGGAGGAAATAAAGAAAATTCATTAGCTTTAAGTCTCCTTAATTTTTTTTATAAAGATTTCCTTTTATTTTTTAGCAAGGGTAATTAGATGTGATGGTAATTAGCATCAACCGGTCTCATGAGAAAGAAATGATGATAGATCAGCATAATTTCTGTGTTAAGTGCATTCAAGATTGAATGTTTTGTAAAATTTGTTTGAATTTTGTTCAGCGCCTTATCAGTATGTATTAAAATATTTTTTATCTTCAGCAGCAACAGCAATATTTGATGACAGATTGGATTTATCAATATAGCTCTTCATCTAGGAGCAGCAATATAAATATTTTCAAAATGGCTGCAACAGTAGAGTGATACCATTTAAATTTAGGACCAACCAGACATCATATTTTAATTCTTCTGGTGAAATGCATACATCTACACTACTTTCCATTTCCAAGTAGTTATTACAAAATTTTTAAGATGGCTACCATAATATGCATATGGCTCATTAAAATCAGCATCATTTTCAATGTCATAATAAATCTTAATTTGAGAACCCTATGATTATGATTATGCTTGTGAAGAGTATTGAAACTATTTTTTGGATGGTTGCCATGTTGACCAGAATTGATGCTCGAATGTCAAAATGTTCTTTTAAAGTCCAACAAGACATCATATAAAGTCTTTATGAAAACAACAAATGCTGACACGGCCATTTATTCAGGCTGAACAAAAAGAAACTGATTGTTAAGGTGGCAATTGGTTAAATAATTTTGCCTATTTGTAATTACAATAGGTAATCCTATCAGTTATAATTATTACTACAGTATAGTTTTAACTGTCTTCATTGGAAGTCATCTGGCCAAAATACATGGTATAATGACTAAGGGCACATAAACCTTATATAAATTTTGAATTGCTGATATCATAGTTTCTGAAAGTGAATCTACAATATATAAGCTCTATCCTGCCTAATACTTGTTCCTCAGTATGGGTTTTGATGCATTGTTGTCCAAGACCAAAATTAAGATGGAATAGCTCACTATGCATAAAGATCATATGTGGCTTTGAAAAGGGCTTTTTTAAACTCATGAACAATGCCATGTTAGGTAAAACCATGGAGAATCTGCACAAATTAATTAAAGTCGATCTTATCCATCATAATGAGCAAAGCAAACTTTGAAGGCAATAGTGCTTTTGAATCCTGAATATTACTTGAGGGTGGACCTATTATCTCACAGTAAAAATTGAAAACTCCAACTAACAAAACCAATCTACATTGGATTGTTTATGCTGGACTTGTCAAAGCTGCTCATGTACAAGTTTTACTTGGACAATATCAAACCATCTTATCAGGATTGGGTCAATATACAGTAGATTGTAAGTTACCACCATTAATGTGTATGCAGACATGGCACAACCAAACACAATTTAATACTAGTGAGTATTGGAAAGAACATCCTCTGCTTAAAGAATAAAAATGTTAAAAGCTGAATACTCAGGTGAACTAACCATGTATGTGGGACTGTGACCCAAAACGTACTAGACTGTGGTCGGACCCCAAAACAAGGGCTGATCAAAGGCATTTCAAAGTTTATTTTAGAAAAGGATTGTACCTGGAATGTCTTGATGATCTTATATGATCCAGTATGATGTATGCTGATGAATCAATGTTTGTCCACACTTGATACCAAAATACTGGATACTCCCCAATGAAATAACCATTTAGGCATTTGGTAATTGTGCTGTTGTATACCATCTTATGACTGATATTGGTTAACATGTCAAAGCAAATCCTGGTGGCAGTTCCATATTATCTGGAACATCTTGCAATTCATCTTGCACAGCATGCCTGTGAGGATTTTATCCACATGGTGACAACAACCTCAATCAGTACTGTGTTGGTTGCCTTGGAATCGATTCAAAAATTGTATACATCCTGGAATGTGTCAGTGGCATGACATTATTTTCTACCTTCCACAGTCTCTCCAGGCACATAGGAATATCAACCAAATTTGACTGGTTGTACTGGTGCTGGCTTTGAAATCATTTCCTGAGTAACAGTAACAGTCTTGTGTCGAATTGCATTGGTAGGTTTTAATTCAGTTATACTTGTGACTCCATTGTCTAATGACCAATGGAAGTCATGCTAACCATTCCTCAAACTGATCTGGCCTTATCAATAATTCCTGCACTTATGTTAAATAACTGTTCAGCAAGAGTATAATAAATCGTTCCACAATATCTTGCTTACAGACACCCGTACAGAAAAATCTCACCAATTCACATGAGCTGCACATAAGCTGCACATGAGAACCATGTTAGAAACGTATGCAAATTGGGTAATTTTTGCAAGCTCATGTGTGCAGTTTGTTAGATCTTGTGAGCCATGGAAAAACTAACCAAATTCTCACATGTGCGGAGTTTGCTCACGTGAGAATTTGAATCTTCACATGAGAAAGTTTAACTTAGAAAATATTATTTTCCATTACATCTGACCATGTTTCAAAATAAGGCAGAGTTCTAATTTCTCATGTGAGTTATCACGTGAGGAATTTGGACTTTGATTCTGATCAAAGTATCGTCAAATAGACATCGTTTCTGTTTTGCAAATCTTGTTACTTTGTTGTTTTCATATATAAAAAAGCTGTCAATTTATTTAATGACAGTGCGTTAGACTCTTTACCTTGACCTAAGAATCATCTCTTTTGGACTGCAAAAGTATGTACACGTTGAAGCATGAAGATGTGGTCTTAAAAATAAAAAATAAACTCGTAACGGTTAACCGAAAAGTAAAATTCTGATGCACGCCAGATACCGGAAAACATTTTTGTGACAGCTTTGTCTCGCACATGCATAGTTTTACTCAAATTAAGCAATAACCAGATATCTTATAATTTTCTGACATTGTTTATACAATTATCAATGAATTTGTTTGAACATTGTTTATACAAGTATCAAGGAATTTGTTTGAACATATTAATGTACGTATCACTATTTATAACACAAAAGACTCTTCAAAACAAACTTGGCATTGAAGTCTCGTATAACCGATTACGGGATAACTCGGCCCATAGCAGAGTCGGCACACTAACGTTCTCGGCCCATAACGAACTTGGCCCGCCCAAATCGGCCCATAACGTACTCGGCACATTTACGTACTCGGCCCCATTACGTACTCGGTCCACGATTTATATAATAGTAATGTTGATGTAATGTTTTATTTTTCAACAGTCATTTCATTTGTCTTTTAATCTTTGTACGTTTCTTTATGCTTAGTGCATCTGCGTATGATTTGCAAACTTTAATTAACTTCACCTTTAAACTGTACTGTACTGGTAGCAACTTTTTCTCTGTTCAAGACGTCCCATTGTTGACAAAACATACGATTGTCTTCTGACAACAATAGCAACCCATAGTATGTAAAGACGAAACTCAGTAGAATAAATATAAAAGCTTCATTTTGCTAACCATTGATGCCGGATAATATTGTTGATGCTGGTGTGAAACTTAATCTCCCACTGTTAACCTATCTGATTACATGATGAAAGGATGGGCTTTTTGGAACCAATTAGAGTGTCCTGTGGGGCATGGATCATCCCATTCTACTGTATGTACATCAAAAATGAACTACAGCAATATTAACTAACTTACGAAAGACACAAATTCTATTATATAGGCAAGTTGTTAAGAAATATCTGATAACGAAAATATAATTTATTTGATTTATAAAATTAAGTCATACTTGAGTGAATATGTATACAAAGGCACGTAAAACAAAAAGTTTACGAACAGTCCGCCCTCTTTGGCGCCTCAAACGAACTCAACGGATGCTGCTCGCTGGCCTGTAGTGTACATGTAGAAGAGTACATTTGAACCAAGAGACTGAATTTTGCGCGCGGGCAACGTTTAGCAAGGACCACGCTGCTTAGAAAGAAAGTCACTTATTGCAACATGTTCGCTGTTATATATTTCTATGACGACAAGAGGGTAGACATTGTTAACAAAAGTAAAATAAAATCAACCTCTAGTGATTTCCACGTCGGTACTGATGTTAAAGTTCAGTACGAAACAGAAGACATCGATGAAAGTGGGAGGGATATTAGAAGATTTCAGGATTATGAAGGACTGGTTCTTTGCTTTGAAAAAGGTAAGTGACGTTTACTCATTTCGTTCTACTATTTTCACATATTTTATGCTCAGTGTGTGGAAAAGGGATACGATTAAATCAGAATAATTCATGCTCTTAGACCCTCTATTTTACAGACGTACATACTTTTTAAATTTAAAGCTATTCGCCATCAAAAAAGCTAATAGAAAACAAACCAAAAAACTTCTTTGAAATTTGATACATGTATATTATGGTCATCATCTAAAGCTGCACATATTGACACATCTTTGTGTTCTCATGGATTTTGTAAGAGTTTACCTTTGGAACTTGCATGGTATATGGATACATAACTTAATGCATGACGGCTAGAATTTCGTGAATATGCAGCTAACTCTCGCCGTTATATACCTTGCTGTGAAACTTGGCACGTCATACTGACAAATGTTTATACTCGCACAGCCCTCAAAACATTCTGCACTCTTGTTTACTTTACTATAGATTAATCATATCTCCGTCATTGGGTAGGGGTAGGATACGCGGAAGAGGGGTGGGTATATTTAGGAAGTGTGTATTCCCTCGGTCACCGTGTATTAACTTTTGGAAAGACTATTCGCACGGCCGCCGCGTGCCCGCAATAGAAAAGACTATACGCACGGAGACCGATCAATGCATTAGGGACGAGTCCAAAATATTCCGAATGATGTAGACTCTGCTAAACATAATATATATACCCATCAATACCATTACAAGTTTGGCGGCTGATTTATTGGACAACAAAATACCACGACCATAAAAAAAGGTTCCTTGGTATCTATTTTGTATGGCGGCCATGTACTATATTTTACAATGACTTTTCTCATGTTTGACGTTCGCTAGTTAGCTAACAATAATCGCACTGCGACCAGCGTCTGTCCCAGTTTGGATTACAATAATTATGACATGGTGTGCAATTAACAATTAAAGGCTAGTCCGTGAATTAGCGGTTTTCCCATGAGAAAAAATGTTGATAATTCGATTTTACTGTAACATTGCAGAATTTTGATTTAAATAGACAGCCAAAACATAAGTGTAGAAATATCACCACCAACATATCAGTCACTGCAGATGAAACATGTTGCAGATATATCATGCAAAAGATTCAAGATCGAATACCACTCAAATTGTTTTTTATTTTTTTCATTTTTAGAAAATATGTACAAAGGCAGCTTGAATTGAGAAAGAATTATGTTACTCGGATTTACTTTGTGAATGTACATTTTCAGGCCAAAGAAAAGTAAATACATGTTTCCAGTTGGCCGAAGTTCCCTGTTTCTCGTTGCTGACCCTAGCACTTTTCCCCACCCCCAATTTTTTTTTTAGTTAAAAAAATCACATTGCCGAAATTGATTTGTGCATCTAATTAGCCGGTTCTGCCCAGTACTTTCAAGCGCTTGAATTATTATTTGATGTATATATAACGTTTACAAAAAAAAATAAAAAAATATTTTAAATCTAATTTTAAAACCAGTGCAATGAGGAAACACATTTTTTTTTTTTTGGGGGGGGGGGGGGGCCTCAGTGTATGCTTTTGTTATCTTGAAGTAAGAAAGAATTGTTACTTAGATTTACTTTGCAAATGTACACAAAACACTGCAGAACATAAATGGTAGACAACTGACATTACTGAAGAAATCTGCTAGTTGCAAACCCTTAATACACTTTAGACAACTGACATTACCGAAGAAATATGCTAGTTGCAAACTCTTAATACACTTTAGCTAGCAAACTCGTTTAAGCATAAAAAAGAAAACGTGTTTGTTCTGAGTGAATGACGGAAAAGTTGATCGATTGGGTACCCTAGCACTTTTTCCCTGCTCACCCCACCCACCCACCCCAAAACAAACTTGCACTAAGTTTTTCATTTCAATTTCAGATTTTATTTTTCAACAGTTCAAGACAGACCCAGCTAACCTAAATTCAATGGTAAACAGGAAGTGCCTCGATTCAAAGAGAAAAATTTCCAAATGAATACTTTTGCAGACTGGCATGTGACTGTGTGTACATGATGAAAGACTCGGAAGCAGTATTGTTAATTACACGCTTCGTTTGTGTTAAATTTTCTGGAACATTGAAGAATGGTCTTCATGTGAAGCCCATTGAATTTCATACAGATTTGGAACTTTAACTTGTATAGTGTGCTTGCTAAAATATGTTTATTTGCAGTATGTTTAATGATGACCTTTAAGAACTTTGATTATTTATTGCATGTGATACAATAATTACAATAATTGAAAATTTTATATGCATATATATATATATATATATATATATATATATATATATATATACACACACACACACACGTTTTCTTTTTGCTGATGCGAGAAACCTAGCTAAAACATCCATAACTGAACTCAAAGATGCTCATCCTTGTTAGATTTAAATATGACCTTGAAAGTCTCTAATGCTATTAAATTGCAAGTTTTATGATAGTAAACTTTGTTCTTTTTTAACTTTTGTCAAAAATGTACGTATTAAATACTAGTTGTTTTGGAGTTTGTTTTTGCTTATGTGAGCAAACTCTTGCTCACGTGAGGAAAATTGTGCTCATATTAATTTCAGATCCTGCAATTTTCATGTGAGCAACATCTTGCTCACGTGAGCAACATATTAACAATTCCTGCTCATGTTATTTTCAGATTTTGTTAGATTCAATTTCTCACGTGAGTTCTACCTAATTTGCATGTTAAAATGCACATGAGACTAACCTGTGTTAGATCTCACGTGAGAATCTCATGTGCAGAAGGGTAGGCAATTTTGATGCCTGCCATGTACTCGCACATGGTGTTTGGCAGCATCACAGCCAAAGATCCGAAAAATTTGCCTGGATCCACACTTGCAACAGTCCCTATCATGTGAGTAGTTCTCTGTCGTAAATACTCTTCAGTGCATCTGCAACACTGGCAGAATCTTTTGATGTCTGGTTCCACTTTTTATATCTATTGGCCACATTGACAAAAAGTGAACATGTATATGTTGGTACATAATCAGCCTTGTTTATCATATACATCAAAGCTGTCCAACCTGCAGCCAGCTGGCTCATCAACATATGTACAAGAATGCTTTAAGAAAGCACTGACATTATCAGTGTTTTTAAGACAAGCAAGATTAAGAAGCAGAATTCATTTACATGTGCATTTGAAGAAAATAAGTAAATAGGAGAAGAAGATATTAAAGTTCAAATATACTTCCTCCATGGATAAGTTGGCTGTGCATGTATAGTTGTGAAACTATTTGTGTCCAAAGGAAATATAGAGGGAAGAGTTTATTTCAGGTGTTTGAATTAAGGTGTATAATTTAAAATCTTTATCAACACAACACAAGCTTGAGATTTTACTTGATCATTTTACTACTCACAATTTAGTGACAATTTAACTATTGAGATGCAAGTCTACTTGATCACTGAAAGGATAGATGTGGCTTTGCAAAGCTTAAATGAGGATAATTACAAATGTCGGCTTTTTTCTTGAAAAATGTATTTTAGAGAATCTTGTTTGTCTGTAGTTAATGAATAGCTGAAAAGTATATGAACTAAGTGCAAAAATAGATTTTAAACTGGTTTAAACTCAAACTGCAAATATTATTCAAAGTTGTGTCTTCAGGAACTTTGGAGGTAATTGTTTGTTATTTAAACATCAAGTGCCAACATTTTTTTGTAACATTTAATATTGTTAAAATCCCTAAATGAACTATATGTGTTTCACAGATGGAATAAGTGTTGTACAAGCTGGTAAGGAGACCAGAATAAACTCCACATGCACCCTGAAAGCAGGTGGAAGACAAGAAAGGACAACTGGATCCCTTTCTGGAATTGGATCCAGATTATCTTGAGTAACAAGAAATGTGAATTGACTGATTGATTATTTGAAGCAGGATTTATACTTCAGTCTGTACCTCTGCATTTAATTGTCTTGTGGACAGGACTAGTAAATTTCTCAGTATACTTAGTCATTTTAGCTACAAAGAAAATTGTGTTAAATTCGAGCCCTGCTTCCATATAGTCTTCCCTCTGCCTTAGTAGTAACTGATGCTTTTGTGGGAGATCACTCTTACTGCCTTATGTAGACATGATTATTTTTTTTCTCCATTTTAAAGCCGAATTCTGCTTTTCTTCTGACTTGAATCAGATTTTGTCTTGATATAGTCATATCATTTTTATATCATCTCCAATCCAGTGTTTATAAAATGGTCTTTATAGTCCCATTTCACAACAGTCCATGTAATTCTTTGCTCTATATATTAGTGAGCACACGACTCCCGTAAAGAGTATTCTCATCGGTCAAAGGTTTAAATTCATCAACAGAATCGTTGTGTAATGGACACTGATTGCAATGGAAAGAAGAAGCATTCTTGCAAAACATGGTGTCCTGAGTTGTTGAGAGACCATGACATAAAAAGTGTAGATAAGGCTTTTAACAAAATGTATAAAAAATAATGGAAATTGGAATGGCTGGAGTGAAAAGTTGACGGAAATTCAGTTGGTCAGTTTTTAAGAAAGCTGAACTCTAGAGGTATGGCATTTTGTGACCTTTGCAATAAAGATCTGAATTAGGGTAATTACACTTTCAAGAGTTTGGAACAGCACCTACAAAAGTGCAAATGGAAAAATTGAAGCTCAGAAGGCATCTGGAAAATGTGCAGTTAATTACTAAAAGAAGAAAGATTTCTTGTATGATAGAACGGATGTAGCCCAATGTCAGTATATGCACAATGCATGTCACAAATACATGCACCAGCTTGAAAGGAAAAATTCTCTCATTGAGAAGGAAAAGAAATTATTGCAAACTGAGCCAAACATGTCAGTGGTGATCAGAAAGAAGGCAAATATACTCTTTGCCAAGTCTGCTAAAAGAGCTCAACCGGCATATCAACAGGTCATGACCATTGGAGAAAAAGACAAGTAAATTTATGTGATTATTTATATATAGTTGATGTACATGGATGTTTATTTTACCGATTTGTTATGAAAAGAGAGAAGGATAATATATTTGCTGCAAAACTTTTAAAAATTATGTTGACCTAATTACGATGTGAATTAGCACTGACATGCAAATGAATTAACTTTAGAATTAAGAGTACTGGAGAATGTAACAATAAATATTGTTAAATTATTAAAGTCAAGTTGAATATTTTTGGTAATTTCATTGGGACACCTTAAGCCTTTGCCACTGCCAAGGCCTACTTCTGGACTGGATCTTGTCAATGATTTGGTAGAAATCACTAAAGGCGGTACGGCAGACGTAGTCACAGATAAATTGGGTTGTTTAGCTCGAGAAGGTCTTTTTCTCTTCGGTCGTGATAAAGAAGTCTAATACATTTGTTTCAGACTCCTTAACTCTGCTAAAATATCTAAAAGTACTATGACCGTTTCATTTTGTTTTTTCTCTTTCTGACCGTGGTCTTCTTTTTTCTCTGTTGCTGCACCTATTTCTTCCTGGTGTTTTCCTTCTTGCTTCTTCTTCTTCCCGCTGTTGAAGGAGAAACGCTTGTTCTTCTACTTTCTGTTGTTGTAAAAATCGCTCCAATTCTTCTTTTGTCTCTGCTTAAAATCATCGACGTGTAAAAAAAGAAGCAGAAGGTGACGAAGGTCCGGAACAAATTCTTGTGAAGTTAGAAAATCCACAATATTTCAGTTAAAATCAACTTCTTCTTGATGTAGATTTGTGTTGACTTTGGTAGTCACTGCTATCCAATTACTTGCTGTCTCCACTACTGGCTCACCCCAATTCATCGTCTTCTTAGTTTCCGACATGATTGACAAATCTGTCGCATCGATTGATTGCGCACAGACGCTAGTACCTCTATATAGGGAATGTGACGTCACAGACTGCTCTCTTCCGATTGGACGGCTGTGACAGACTTTTGTAATGTGTGTTTGGATTGGTGAATAAACTCAATCCATTTCGATCCGCTCTTCCCCTATAAATACCCGCAGTACACGGCATTCGCTTCACCTGTTCTCATCAGAAGATGTGGACCAACGTAGAATCCTCTACTCTTGTTTCATCCATGCTCTTTCACTCATATGACTGACACAGCCCTTTGGAAGAGAAGGATATACGTGAAGAGGCAAGGTTATTTAAAGAGAGTTCTCTTTAATGGACAAGAAGTGAGGAGAAGTTTAAGGAAGAGAAGAAAATCCGTAAGATGCCCTCTGTGTTAACAATATTAATGTTAATATTACGCTTAACTGCCCTTTTCAGGGCCACTCATATACATCGAAAAGATATTTGCTTTCTTTGCCTTCATTTCCCTAGTCGCTAGACAGACCCAAATAGTTCCCATGTTAAATTTCCCTTGTCGCTACATAGGCCCACCATTTTAAATTCCTACTGACGCTATATCGCCCCAAGCCCTTTTTGACTGGATTTCCCATTGTCGCTATAAATCTTGTCACTATATCGCCCCAAACCATTTTTGACTGGATTTTCCATTGTCGCTATATCGCCCCCATATACTACTGTTGTTTTCTACCTAGTTCTATTATAAATATGTGTATTGTGGTGGTCATTTCATACTTGGCCGTTAATCTAGAAACACAAAGAGAATGAGATTGTTGATTCTAGTGCATGGTATTGTTAAGAGAGTACAAGCTGATGTTGCCTTGACATTCATAATATAATAATAAAATAATTCCCTAACAAGTGTTTGTTCTAATATGTCTAAGCGACATATAAAGTGTTGTCGCTGTTAGTTTGGATAGATTGTAAATTTTGAGCGGTGTTCAAAAATGATCAAGTCTGTTTTCTCAAAAGAGCTTGTACAAATAGAATTCTCGTGCCAAATGAGAACTCAATAAAAATAAAGGCAATGAAAGTAGTCCTTAAAAGGGCTGGTACTCATCTGGAGTAAAAGTACCACGCTTGTCTTCCAACTCCACCAAGAAGGCAGCCGTTCTTTTCTCCTCCCGAGATATTCTTGGAAAATAAATTCCGTGGCGGGAGGCGATATAGGCTGCTGCATCAAGGAGTTGGTGTAGAGGTCTGTCTTCAAAGGCCTCATAGTAGTGTCTGGTGAGGATTTTGAGGGCGAAGTGTCATTGCTGGATTCTTGGTGGTGAAGTCTGTAACGACCGGAACCCTATGTAGGTCACCGCTGAGATGAAACTTGTAGCGTTTCTCTTGTCCTTCAAGAGTGACGTGAGTCCCAGTTGGTCGCAGTTTCCCCATTAGCTTTTCCTTTCTTTTGTCAGGCATCCGCACCGTCTTCACCGGTGACTCCCATTTGTCCTCTGGGGTAGCTTCCTCTAATTTTTTGTCCAGGTTCATTGCCACACCTGGTGAATGAGTGGGGGTGGGTGTTGATGTTTTAATCACCCCCTTTTTCCTCTTCCCTTTCTTTGTTGGGGGTGGTGGGTGGTGGTGGTGGTGATGGTTCTGGTTCAGGCTCGAGTAAAGGTGACGTGGCCATCTCCACCGTTTCCGTAGTAAAAATAGCCTGAAGTTGTGTGGATAGCACTGCTATCTGTTCCTGAAGAATCTTTATTGCATCCCCCTGTACAGTTGATTCCGTTTCGGGATTCGTAGATGCAGGTTCCTCAGGAACTTCTGGTTGTGGGGGGTGGGATACTGTGGACCGGTTCGGTTTCCCGCCGCCGCCATTGTCTACCTCTGTTTCTCCTGTACTTGAGTGCCCCCTGTAATTCCATTTTTTCTTCCTTATCCCAAACGAGAAGCAGTGTTGTTCGCTTTCCTGCTGCTCTGAGGCTCCAATTTGTGGCCTTCTTCAGTCCAATACCAAATATGGCATTAAGTGCTTGAGCTGGTATGATTTCCATCGCTAGCGTTGATAATTGCTGCATGCTGCTCATTCTTCGGTCGCTGCAGACTAGTTGCTGTTTCATTTCTTCTTGATTTTATTTCCTTTCTTGCATTGTTCGTTCAATATAATTATCTTCTGCTTGGCTAAAAATGTTAAACTGAGTAATATCTTCACCAGATTTGATATGTGAAGTATTAGTAACGACTCGATATACATCCCAAACCCAATCGGCAGATTGTAGAGCTTTAACATATATATTCAGAGTTTACATACCAATCTCTATCACGATATCCATACGCGGCAATTTTCAACAATTGATCTGGGTTCACGAGCGCGGCAATACTTTCCGGCATAAATTTATCTGTAATGTTGGCTGTAACTTTTGTCTCTGGTTGATCTTCATGTGGTTGAGGAGGTTACCGGGGTGGTGGTCAAGTTGCTCGAAGACGGCCAACAATATCAACAGGCAATGTCTTAATTGGCTTAAGTAACTTTTCTGTACCTTCTATAAATGACACCCCAGACTCTTGACGCGCTTTAAGATTTTGCTTGACAGAATAACGGACGGGGAGATATTTCTTAATTGCATGTAGTTCCTGTCGAACTAATTTAGCTGTGCGAGATTCCATGTTTAATGCAAACGCGCTCGTTATTATTATTGTGATAATTTTTTGAATACACCACCTCACAACGCGTTTCCTTTACACACACAGGGTGACGACCAACATGTCGGTAAATAAATTATACACACAAGAAAAAAACACAATTAGAGGCATCGGTTTAGCTTGTATGTTTATTTTCGTAGGAAGTTTTATTTTAAAAAACAGACTGCTCTAAAAAGTGGTATGTTCACTTTCTCCAATGATTAACATTACTGACGCTTGTGTTTTTATTTTTGTAGGAAGCTTAATTTTTAAAACAAACCCTCCCACAATTTAATTTTTCACCCTCCCTGCTGATCAATCCACAGGAGTCTGACGTTTTATCAATAAAGTACGGCGAAATGTCTGATAAAATGAAACACCCTTATCAATTATTGATAAGGCTGTTTCATTTTGTCAGACATTTCGCCGTACTTTATTGACAAAACGTCAGACTCCTGTAATCAAACTCATAACTGTTTAACAAATATCAGAACAGGAAAGCTGCTCACTCCTTGATAAGCATTTGACTCATCGATTATGATGGCATAGCAAAATCTGAAGAAAACAGACCACCAAAACCAGATGCGTTACGCTCAATGTCAATTCGCGAAACGATGTGCAAATTTCTACATATGCGCTACAACATGCTTAACGTCTTGTTCTGATGAAAGCGGGTGGTTTACTCAGTATTTAACCTCACCATTCCTTACAAGTGTTTAATTTCGACATTGTAAGAATTTCTCAAAATGAATCTTGGGAAATTTGGGGAATACGTTAAAACAAATATTTGGTTTTAAAACAAAATTAGCAGGATACAAGGATTATCTACGCTATCAAAGACAAATGTCTAAATGGATTAAAACATAATGAATCACATACTCGATCGAGTCAGATAGCGATGTTTGATTGATTGAATGCCACATATGATGTCCAGAGGGGTAGCGATGATATTTTGCGCCCGGGGACAAACTATAAAATTGGCGCCCCAGCGATCTTGTGACAGATTTATTACCCTTGTTTTCTTATTATAATGTAACGTTGCAAACCTCATTTTGGCGCCCCTGTACATTGGCGCCCGGGGACATATGTACCCCCCCCCCCCCGCCTCCCCCCTCGCTACGACTCTGATGATGTCAGGCAGAAATTTTCAGTTACTTTAACTATACTTAATTATGATAATCTGAAAATTCACAGAGCAATTGACGCGGCTATCATTCGCAACGCAATTATGTGCGATACGATAGTCATGCAATAATAGCAGATTGCGGCAGCCATATCAAATATGTTCTGATCTGATATTTCTTAACATTTGACTGCTACCTCGTTGTTGCGCTACATAACTCGATAATTGGACGACAGCATAATTTGTTAAACAGAAGTCACTTATCAAATTATCCGGCGCGCAGAATTGGCTGACATGTTAAGCAACATCCCCCCCCCCCCTTCTCTCACGGGGAAAATAATAAAAAGTATCAAATAATACCTAATCACCGGTGAGCAGACCAGGAAGAAGAAAACCAGTTTGACGGAAAATAAATAGAGCACACTTGGACGTTCTTGTGCATGTAAAAGTCCTCTAATTTCTAATAATGCTCGAGAAATAGTTTTCAATTTTGTAAAATTGTACTCTTAAAGTTTTCACGTATCTATCCAAATCAGTGAAAAACTAGGTGTGGATGATTGACTAAAGTACGGGTGGCCAACATTATACCTAACGTGATAAAAGGCCTCCTTTTCAGGACAAAGTTTTTGGGCTGGACCAGGAAGTTTTGTGACTGGCACCATGTTACGTTCGAGGATAACTATAGGAGTCATTCACGGACTTTTACTTTCGGTAATTTATTTTGTAAATTATATTTTCTTTCTCCCCCACCGCCCTTAATGATAACTGGCCTTAATTTTGATCGTTAGGGCAGTACAGACTACATGTTGGCGGGGCGATGGTACTCGAGTTGTGAAGATATGACAAAATACTTTGATAATAGTGATTTCTCATTTCGTTCAGTTTAGTATGCTAACAACCTTTTCAGCAGTATGGAGTTTGTATGTTGTAAACATCATTGTGGCCCGTATTGTTGCCTACAATATACATGTAACTGAGTTATATATACATGTACCATGAAAGAATATTATTATATAGTACATATGTATAATAATTTTAGTTAAATTATAAGTTAAGATACAAGCCCTAGTGACGAAATGAAATGCCACTGAATCTTATGAATATTCTATTAGTGGCAAGACGTAGATTTTGTATAAAACTTTGAGAAATTGAATGTGAGTTTCATTTCTGCACATACTGTTTGCAAAGGAATTTGATTCTAGTCAGTCATAAACATCCTTGACATTAGTTCCTAAATAAGAGGTAGAAAGACCTGTATTTGCAATCATATAGGGTGATTGACAGGGTACTGTCTGAATTTTGTCATGGGGGTGATTAGAGGTAATCTTGTTACTTTGGTAATATTTTTTCAATATTAAAGTTCACCTGTGTCTGTAATAAGCAGGAATTGATGATAAATTTAATGCAGTCTATTGTATTTTTGTAATTCTAATGAAACAGTTTGTATTCAAATACTTTATGATGATACCCCAAATCAGCTATCTGGAATATTTTCATATTCCCTACTAATGTCTGTCTGTACATTTATCTATTCTCCACAATTGGTAATTCAGTTGTACATGTATATACTTTATTAATTAGGAAAAAGAATTGTGTTTCTGGTTGTATCACAGTGCCTGTTTCTCATTGTCAACCCTAGACATTTTTCCACATGTATTATAAACAAATCACAAAAATCAAATTATATGTAGTTTTTAAAAAAGACTGCCTTTGCTAATTTTAAAACCAGTGCAATAGGAAACATGCATTTTTATTTTCCCTTGATGAATTTTGAGTTTAAATCCAACCACTTTCATGGTATAAAAACATGGGTTTACAACAAAATGTATGACTTTAGTCTAATATAGCCCCTTAAGGTAGACCACCAGCCACACTAAGCTGTCTCCTTGTATCCTGCTTTCTAAAGCACCCATGTTTCTGCAAGATAAGTGCGGTAGCTATGGCAAGTAGTTTTCATGATCTTCATACCGGTTTTATGAATAGACTGATGATACCCAAAGATTGGCAGGCTAATATTCACAGAACTACAGTGATCTCCTTATATGTCACCCCTTATCAGTGTTCAACTCTTATACCACCATTTTCCTTGAACCACTGTTGTATGGCCAACACTCTGATGTGGCATGCAGATAGTATTTTAGGCATAATAATATATAATTTACTCCTCACAAGTTGCTACTTTTTATCTGTGTCTAAAATTAATATTTAATTTGTATGTTAAAGTAGGTAACCTAATTATTGATGTCTGTTTCCCAGTGTCATGTTTTTGATACTGAGAGTTGTGCTGACTAAATAAAGATATTATAATGTCAATATTGTGTTATGTACAAATGCCAACATTTACAGGAAATGGGTTCAGCAATGTTGTAATAGAGTTGTGGGCTACACACAGTTGTTGACTTCTTCTGCTTGATGATTTTGATCACAGCAGACCTACCAACTCTGACGATTTTGTCATAACTCTTACGAAAATTGCTCTTAAAATACAGACTTACAACATACTAGCAAAAACTATAAAAAAATGATCGCTGCTGACAAATCTAAATAATTGGTTCATCTGTGTTTTATTTGGATTCAGGTTTCATCTTAGAATTAGTAAAATTATTCAGACTAACTTTACACCAGCACCCAGATGCTTAAAACTGCATATATTTGTTCATGTGAAGCATCTGCATAACCAAACAGTTGATGTTAGAATTTTTCAAAATCGCATGCAGAAAGAGATGTATGTTTAAGGCAAAAGGGAAAATAAGCTACTAGAAAAGTGTTAATAATCAACACAGAAGAATAAAAAAGAGTATTATGATTCTTGTGAATAAAAGCTGGAAAGGGCATAAGCTTATTAGACATCGCATGCCAATTTGAATATGTCTCATGGCAGAAGATATGATTGGATTGTGATGTTAAATGGAAAAGAAATATGTCAAGTTGAGAGATAGCAACAGCCATTTAGCTGCATATAGTGTTTGGAACTAGAGTTTGTGCAACTGTACTAGTGATCAATAAAGTCTCTGAATCCTTACAAACTTTTTAGTTGAACATAGTGTTTATTGTCAATGTCATTGTGTCAAACTTTTAATTATGTTTTTAGCTTTACAAAAGCATTTATTGATATTTTGTTACACCTTAATGAAAACTGCTCAATAATATGGTAAAAACTCAACTATCTTACTCAGACTCATCCAGATTGGCAGATCTGTCACAGGTAATTTTAATGATTTGAGCAATGGCTAGAGAGAAATGGACTTTGAACAAATTAGGGTATTAGGTAAAGACTAAAAGTCATGTCATAGTACATATTACTTTCTTTATAAACAACGCATATGTCTAAAAGGAAAATGTGGAATGTCCTGGGGATGCGTCACAGGGAGAAACAGTGCATACTTTTCCAGAAGTTCATATCTGACCTGGAAGCATGGGTTTCTGAGAACCCTGTAGATGTGTTTGTTATCTTTTGTATACCTGAGCACAAGTTACAATACCTAATAGTTATCTTATAGTATTTTGTTTTCATCCTCTTGTATCTCATAGTTAAGTAAAGCATACACAAACACATTTTATGGTATATTATAGTCGTCTTGTATCTTGCAGTTAATTTCAAGCATACTCAAGCACAACTTGTGCTATCTTGTAGTTATTTTTACAGCATTTGACATTTTATTTTTATAATTTAGGTTTTCCTGTCATGTTTTAAGCCTCATCACTACTATATTATTGCCTGGGATAAAGTAACAGAGATAATGGTTTAAAGATTGGATGAATTTAAACTGATTGGTGTCCTAGTTGTTAAAATATTTTGATGTTGTGAATCCATCAACTACTCTTATGTTAACTGACATTGTACAAATGTGATGATGTTATTCTGGTCTTCTTTCAGATTATATTTAAATAATAGAAGTTAAGATTATTTCCAATTTTTCAATATTATATACAACTTTTCACAGTGTACCACAGCTATCAATATTGGGACCGCTTTCACTTTTATTATATATAAATGATCTGCCTTAAGTGACCAGATATATAAGTAGAAAACACAACATTGCACATTTCCTTAAGTAACCTTTGACATTGAAACTGTTCTAAGTTCATTACTTAATCTAGCTAAATTATCCAACAAGTTTTTTCACTTTTTAAATTTCAGATAGCTTTCCTTAAATTTTTCATAATAATTAGCATCATAACCTACTGGATTTTGCTAGTATTGTAGAACCCACACCAAAATTGCCTACCCTTCTGCACATGAGATTCTCACGTGAGATCTAACACAGGTTAGTCTCGTGCATTTTAACATGCAAATTAGGTAGAACTCACGTGAGAAATTGAATCTAACAAAATCTGAAAATAACATGAGCAGGAATTGTTAATATGTTGCTCACGTGAGCAAGATTTTGCTCACATGAAAATTGCAGGATCTGAAATTAATATGAGCACAATTTTCCTCACGTGAGCAAGGGTTTGCTCACATAAGCAAAAAAAACTCCAGAACAACTAGTATTTAATAAGTACATTTTTGACAAAAGTTAAAAAAGAACAAAGTTTACTATCATAAAACTTGCAATTTAATAGCATTAGAGACTTTCAAGGTCATATTTAAATCTAACAAGGATGAGCATCTTCGAGTTCAGTTATGGATGTTTTAGCCAGGTTTCTCGCATGAGCAAAAAGAAAACTAGTGTGTGTGTGTGTGTGTGTGTGTGTGTGTGTGTGTATATATATATATATATATATATATATATATATATGCATATAAAATTTTCAATTATTGTAATTATCGTATCACATGCATTAAATAATCAAAGTTCTTAAAGGTCATCATTAAACATACTGCAAATAAACATATTTTAGCAAGCACACTATACAAGTTAAAGTTCCAAATCTGTATGAAATTCATGGCTTCACATGAAGACCATTCTTCAATGTTCCAGAAAATTTAACGCAAACGAAGCGTGTAATTAACAATACTGCTTCCGAGTCTTTCATCATGTACACACAGTCACATGCCAGTCTGCAAAAGTATTCATTTGGAAATTTTTCTCTTTGAATCGAGGCACTTCCTGTTTACCATTGAATTTAGGTTAGCTGGGTCTGTCTTGAACTGTTGAAAAATAAAATCTGAAATTGAAATGAAAAACTTAGTGCAAGTTTGTTTTGTTCCTATTTTTGCATTTGTGATATTTTGTAAAAAGGAATGCATTTGTGATATTTTGTAAAAAGGAACTGGTGTAGATTCACTGGACAAGGCAAAAGCAAAACACAGTTATTATTGGTTTAAATGGCACTTTCAACACATTATTGGCTATCTCACACTGAGGAAATAGGACACACTGAGGCAGCCGACTGAGCCTGACCCAAGCAGGTATTGAAAACGCAACCCTTCGATTAAGTCTGATGCTCTATGAATTGAGCTACCATGGCTCCCTAGCAAAACTGATAAACTGTACTGCTGTTCAGATGCTTGCAGATCACATCTGTATGTTCCATACTTTTAATATTTCTGGAATAATCCTCAGGGATATTTCTCCTACACTTCCAGGAGAATTTATTTTCTCCAAAATATGTACATTTGCAAGATATAAAGAAATTCATAACTTGAATTCCAATCTTTATTCTTTTTTAAAAAAACTTTTTAGAGTCTAAATCTTACATGTATCATGTGTATTACATAAAAAAAATTGAAGCATCTGATACACACCCTTTATTGGAGTCAGAATTTCGCTTGGCAATGGCGGTTTGTCAGACTTCTCCCCTGTGGCAGAATGCTGCGCAAGAAAAGCTGGTGTGAAATAATAATCCAGCAGAGCTTTCATTTGATGGCGACTAAGCTTTAAATTTAAAAGTATGTACGTCTGTAAAATAGAGGATCTGAGAGCATAAATTATTCTGATTTAATCGTATCCCTTTTCCACACACTGAGCATAACATATGTGAAAATAGTAGAACGAAATGAGTAAACGTCACTTACCTTTTTCAAGGCAAAGAACCAGTCCTTCATAATCCTGAAATCTTCTAATATCCCTCCCACTTTCATCGATGTCTTCTGTTTCGTACTGGACTTTAACATCAGTACCGACGTGGAAATCACTAGAGGTTGATTTTATTTTAATTTTGTTAACAATGTCCACACTCTTGTCGTCATAGAAATATATAACAGTGAACATGTTGCAGGAGAACAAAAAGTGACTTTCTTTCTAAGCAGCGTGGTCCTTAATTGCTAAACGTTGCCCGCGCGCGAAATTCAGTCTCTTGGTTCAAATGTACTCTTCTACATGTACACTACAGGCCAGCAAGCAGCATCCGTTGAGTTCGTTTGAGGCGCCAAAGAGGGCGGACTGTTCGTAAACTTTTTGTTTTACATGCCTTTGTATACATATTCACTCAAGTATGACTTAATTTTATAAATCAAATAAATTGTATTTTCGTTATCAGATATATATAATAGAATTTGTGTCTGGCCTATATAATAGAATTTGTGTCTTTCGTAAGTTAGTTAATATTGCTGTAGTTCATTTTTGATGTACATACAGTAGAATGGGATGATCCATGCCCCACAGGACATTCTAATTGGTTCCAAAAAGCCCATCCTTTCATCATGTAATCAGATAGGTTGACAGTGGGAGATTAAGTTTCACACCAGCATCAACAATATTATCCGGCATCAATGGTTAGCAAAATGAAGCTTTTTATATTTATTCTACTGAGTTTCGTCTTTACATACTATGGGTTGCTATTGTTGTCAGAAGACAATCGTATGAAAAATAAAACATTACATCAACATTATGAGTACGTAAATGTGCCGAGTACGTTATGGGCCGATTTGGGTGGGCCGAGTTCGTTATGGGCCGAGAACGTTAGTGTGCCGACTCTGCTATGGGCCGAGTTATCCCGTAATCGGTTATACGAGACTTCATGATGCCAAGTTTGTTTTGAAGAGTCTTTTGTTTTATGAATAGTGATACGTACATTAATATGTTCAAACAAATTCCTTGATACTTGTATAAACAATGTTCAAACAAATTCCTTGATACTTGTATAAACAATGTCAGAAAATTATAAGATATCTGGTTATTGCTTAATTTGAGTAAAACTTAAATGCATGTGCGAGACAAAGCTGTCACAAAAATATGTTTTCCGGTATCTGGCATGCATCAGAATTTTACTTTTCGGTTAACCGTTACGAGTTTATTTTTTATTTTTAAGACCACATCTTCATGCTTCAACGTGTACATACTTTTGCAGTTCAAAAGAGATGATTCTTGGGTCAAGGTAAAGAGTCAAACGCACTGTCATTAAATAAATTGACAGATTTTTTATATATGAAAACAACAAAGTAACAAGATTTGCAAAACAGAAACGATGTCTATTTGACGATACTTTGATCAGAATCAAAGTCCAAATTTCTCACGTGATAACTCACATGAGAAATTAGAACTCTGCCTTATTTTGAAACATGGTCAGATGTAATGGAAAAGAATGTTTTCTAAGTTAAACTTTCTCATGTGAAGATTCAAATTCTCACGTGAGCAAACTCCGCACATGTGAGAATTTGGTTAGTTTTTCTATGGCTCACAAGATCTAACAAACTGCACACATGAGCTTGCAAAAACTAGCCAATTTGAGAAGCTTATGTGAATTGGTGAGATTTTTCTGTACGGGAAGTCCTATGCATGCTTTTTAGAGTCTCTTGCTGTGTATTTGTCTGTTTGACTTTTAAAAACATTTCTGTCCAAATACTTAGTATTGCTTCCCTTTTATCATTTAACATGACTGAATCACTCAGGTAAGTTGTCATTTCACTAAGTAATTATATTAGCAATGCTTAGTGCACACATTAACTGCTTTTTGTATATCAAATCTTCTTTCAACTTAAAGGGGCCCCGAGTGGCCAAGTAGTCTAAGGCGCTCACCGTTATGGATCACTGCCGTCACGCCTCTGTCTGCGTAGGTTCGAGTCTAAGATTCAGTTAATGTAGTTATGTGAGAAAGCTTGCTAGTAGCTTCTCGTGAGTTGGTGGTTCTTTCCAGGGGTTTTCCTCAGGTTCTTCATCCACCAATAATACTGGCCGCCATGTATAGCCTATCTTGTGCTGAAAAATGGTGTTAATCCCTGAAACAAAAACAACTTTCAACTTAATTGCAGGAACAATATCAAAGCCTGTTGTGGGTAATTGTGGCGGCAGGTAACTTTAAAGAAATAAGAAAAAGACCTGGAACTCACACCAAAATTGTTTTTAATTGTAAGAGGATACAGTCCAGTCATATCACTATCAGCATGGTGTCCTTTTTGTTGAAATGGTCCAGCCAAATAGTTCATACCGGTATCTAGCCATCTTATCAGCATCTAAAACTGGTATACTAGTGATTTCAATGAGCAATCTGTCTGCAGGATTAATCATCTTTCTCTTTGAGCTCATTTAGGCTTTTTAATGGACTGGGAAAAACCAGACTTCTGTCAGTCCCAGAACTTTGCCTATGTGGATATGGAATTCTTCACCAACCAGAATCTGGTGTATCTGTCTCATCTTTACATTACCAGAATTCATTGCGGCAGCAGATTTAAGACTGCTCAGCCACCTCTTTATGCGCTTCTTACTGATGTCATTCCTGCATAAAAGTGGCACCTCTCACTCAATCATTTCAAACTAGATTCAAGCAGAACTAACAGTATTCTAGGCCAACCCAAATCTCCTTACACACCCATGTTCAAGGGTGTTACATCTACGTCTGGGCTATCTTCTGCATGATTGGCTCTTACCTGAGGACAACCTTCCAAGACAAATGATTTAAACCTTCAATTGTGGATGGAATCTAGAGAGCAAGAAAGCCATCCACTCTGAAGGCTTATGAGGGGAACTGTTACATGTGTATTGACTGGTGCTAGATCCATCACATCATCCCTTTGAGTGCTTCAGTACCTCAATAGGTCAACATTTTTCTCTGTCTCTTTGAGGAGAAACACTGTCACTGCAAAAGGCCACCACTGTATCAGGATTATGATATTGGATACATTCTGATATCATGGCAGATTTGATGTTGGGCATGATAAAGATATTTCAGATCATTTAGCCTGTTTTAATCTTAATCAATCAATATCCATAACCCTGTTTCCAAAATGGAATCTGTTCTGGGTTCTAACATGGCTCAACTCAAGTAAGTTCAAACCTCTGTTCCATCCTTTGCTAAAGTTTCTATAATACAAAATTGTCCTATTATTTTAGAACAACTACTTGATATATCAGATCCTGTCCATATCTCAACTGCATATTTATTACTAACTTAGTATCTTCATTTAAAAGAATATTTCACAAATTAATCTTTCATGCATAACAAGAGTTTAAAATGTACTGAGATGGCTCAGTTAAACCATTCCTCAAGCCCTTGCTTCACATCTTGCGATTATTCTACACTTTGTCTTGAGATCTCACAAGATCAGAGTCACTTCATGGAGATTACAGCTCACAAGTTTAGAACCACCTGTTCTATTCTTGTGTTCAAACATAACATTTCAATCTGAGATATTGTAGAAGCTGTTGGCTGGCATGCAGTCAACCTTCTCAAGTGCTCTCTCAGATTTAGTGTCACATATAGGCAGACTTTGTATCTGGTAGGGCTGGTGACAGCAACACAGATGGCCACCAGACCCATTTAGATTATTCAACATGACCTATTAGCTTTGTTGCATTCACTAGTGAAACTTTTGCAGTTAAGAAGATTTCAACTTCATCTTCTCAACCGTTGATAAGATTCCATGGTCAAGGAATCTCATTCAGTGTTGCTTGTGTCATTAATAAAATGGGTTATCTTTCACATGGAGAATCCAGCTATTCTTCTCCTGAAGGATACCTGAGGTAGAGGGTAGATGCTCAGCATCCGCTCCTCTTAATACTTATTTGCCTAACATAGTGTAAATGTGTAATGTATTTGAATGAGAAAGCAAAATTTTAAGTAAATTATGTTTCTCCAAGAATACCTACCTGATCACATTACTTAAAAGCTCTCCCAACCACCTCACCATGCAAGTATCCTTGTTAGTATCTCGCTCAGCTAATATCTGGCAACATCTAGTGGTATCACGGGGGTTAATGGGCAAATTTACTACCTTTTGGCTATGTAAAATAGGATAAGATGCTTTTCATCTTTTAGTAGGGATGGATTCGCGAGGTGGTAGGTTAATGTTCCTAATGTAATGTGATTGGGTAAGTATTCTTTGAGAAACATAATTTACTATAGAATGTGCATTCTATAATCTGTCGAATTCTGAATTGGAGAATATGTAGCTGTCAGAATCAGAATCAGTGATATTCTTCCAGGGTTGCAGCCGGGTATCTTTGTGGTAGTTTGCATTGACAGCATGTACTGGTGTTACATAGCATCCTTTGGCAGCAGCCCGTTTTTAACTGGTCCACCTCTTCCCAGTCTGCTAGAACCAGCAAAAGAACACACGCACACACACACACACCTTTTTTGGTATGGTAACAGAATAATTTTGAAAACTATTCTACTGGCAAGCATTACAACCCAACTTCTCCAAGTTTCACATTTTTTTATTTCCTTTGAAAGATGATCTCCAAACAAGAATGTCTAACTTGGGATCGTGAGATAAATAGATTTTGGAAATTGTCTGAGCATATAAATGTATCATGGTCTCATTGAAATATTGAATTATTCCTGCACTATAAACAGTACCTGTAAAGTTTAGAGCAGAGTAGAAAATGTTAACTTCAAAATCAAATTTAACTATTTTACCATTTTGTAAATATTTGTTATCTATAGATACATGTAAGTTTGGAGTAAATCTGATCTTTATGGCTGTATCCTTTTTTTATTGAATGTTTTTTTATATACTTCAAAATCTTCATAGAATTCATTTAGTCAGTGAAATTGTATGACCAATTTTAACAGATATTTGAAAGCTTCTAAATTTATCAGATTTTTTACTAAATCTGTATCACAAAATTATTTGAATTTGATAAGTTATCAAATCAGTATCATACATTGATTTCAGAGCCTATTATTTGTGCCTTCATAGTCATAATTGTCATTGTCAAACTCAAGAAAGTGCTGAATAGTCTCCAGTTTAGATATTAATGGTGAATCCAACTGAATTTCTTGAAATAGCAGAGTTTGACTACCGGGTATGTCTTAAAGAGTAACAAGTGATGTGATGCATAAAAAAGACGATAAAATAAAATAAACAACTTATTTTTTAAACAGCTTCTTGATTGATTTCAAGCAAATAAGTTTTTTTTTTTTTTTTTTAGGGTTTAACACCATTTTTAAGCACAATATAGGCTATACATGGTGGCCAGTATTATTGGTGGAGGAATAAACCCCCAGAAAGAACCACCCACCTACGAGAAGCTACTCGCAAGCTTTCTCACATAACTACATTAGCCGAATCTTAGACTCGAACCACACAGACAAAGGTGAGATGGTAGTTATCCTTAACGGACAGCGCATTAGACCACTCGGCCACTTGGGCAATAAGTAAAAGGGTCTTTGTTTTAAGATCTTTCACATATGTTAATTGTACTGTTTGGTGTTGAATATGACTGTAATTTAGTTAAATAAAATTTTTAAAAAATTAAATGACTATTAATGACTTGGCAGTGTTTAAATATTATGATGGTGGACTTAAATACATTTTAGAAGTATTTCAATTTTAGTGGTAATATAATTACAAATGGCTTTCCAAATTTGTCATGTTACTTAATTATATGTTATAATCATACTCTTTTGTGTAGTAGTTTGACCTGATTACTCATGGTAACTGTCTTATCTTGATATGTCAAAGTCATTGAATAGTATATACATGAGTGTATATTTCAGCTAATAAACACCATGCTTGAAGATTAGCTCATCTTCATTTTCACACAGATTTGGCAAATATGATCAAGTTTTGCCTTAATATACCTAACACACCTACTTTTTAAACACCATATTTATGAGTCCAGGCCCCACCCAACTCATAGTATCAAGGAAACAATACATACATGTTGTACATACAGTCCGTTTGTAAAGGCATGAAATAAATAGTTGCTGGCTAAGCTTGGTGTGGACTGTATACAGTGTTAACAGCTTTCTTAATGTAAGTTTTCTGTATTCCTTCATCAACATTCTTAGTATTGTTTGCAAATACAGCTGTATCAAATTTAATCAAAGGTAATTTTGTTACAACTCTGTGGCCTTTAAATAACAGAAAGAATCAAAACTAATATGTTTTGTGAAATGAACAAATAATTTAATTCTCAAATTTATAAAATTAAAATTTCAGATGAATGTACAGTTTTTGTAAATTAAATCCCAAGTAATCATAAATGTTCTTTCACATGCCCAGAAGTATAGAATGTTCTAAATGAATTCCAATATTGAATGTGCTGATGTACCAAGTCTTGATATTTCATGAAGATATAATCCGGAATGTCTTAGAATGAGTCATTAGTAATCCCATATTGGTGTATTACAGTAGTGAACAGTCAATGAGCACTTTGTAATGCCAATAAGTCATAAATAATTCCTCTTAAGTTATAACTGAACACAGCTGAAAGTGATTTCACTTGACTTGTATTAAAATAGGAATGAAAACTTTGCTGACAAGACCTATTTGAAAAACTCAATTATCTTAATAAAATATTATTGCCAAATGTAAAGAAGCTAACTTCCAGAACTTTCTAAGGTTGTAATCAAGGATAGGTCTTGAACACATTTTAAATAAATATCTCTTTTTAACTTACGAGCAAGACATAAATCAGTTACACACTTAAACACTAATGGACAAAGGTTAAGCACAAATTAGATATACATTGCACTAGTAGGCATTAGAAATCTATTCAGATTTTAATCAGGATTTAAGATGTATTACATATCAAATATATTTTACATCTTCAAGTTTGAAATGTTTCATTTGTGTAGTATTAAAGCAAGAACATTCATTTCTGAAAGCTGATTTGTTAGATTAAATATCCTTTTACTGCCCATTATTTGAAAAATTATGTTTAATGTCAGTTATCTTTATATTAAAATGTTGATGAAAAACGCCTGTGCCCATATATATATATATATATATATATATATATATATATATATATATATATATATATATATATATATATATACATATATATATATGTATATATATGTATATATATATATATATATATATATATATATATACACACACATATATATATATATATATATATATATATATATATATATATATATATATATATATATATATATATATATATATATATATATATATATATATTGCTTTTTGTGTTTGACAGTCATGTAGTATGGCATATTTAGGAATTCCTGTGTGACTATGAAATGAGACATAAGGCATAAACTGACAGATTTTTACATTAGGCATTTGATATTTTGCAATGTATTTAGATGTAGATATCAATGTTAAAAATTTCCTGCAATTATATTTTTGTGTACTTGGGGGCCTTTTTAAATTTGTAAAGCCTGTGTATTCAATAATTTATACAGTTGTGATATATAGCATCTTTTAAATTGACATCTCAAACTGAGAGACAGTTTTGAATTATAGTTTTAAAGGGTTTTATTAGCCACTACTTTTATTTTAAAATTATATTATTTTACTTCTAATTTTCATTCTCTCAGTTGTACCTCTTGGTCATCTACATCCCAGATGTTAAGGCCACTTTGGGAGATAAATGCGGTAACTGCACAGGAACAAATGAGATTTGTCCAAATGGGAATGGTACATGTGTATGTGATGAAGGATTCTATGACAGTAATGGTACTGATCCTGGAGGAACATGTGATCTAAGTGAGTACAAAGAGTATACTTTAATAGCTTTCATTTAAATAATTTAAACTTCATTGTCTTTGTAAGTCCCCTTAGGTTACCAGTATACTACCCCATAGGGGTTATGGTACATCCCTATTTTTTATATACAAATTGTTATAGTTAAGTGTTATGTGTTAAAACAGTAATGCAACATAGGCCCTTCCTCAGCTTAATAGGAATTTGTATTACCGGTACATTATTTTAAATAATTGATTAAAAATCAATTTAATATTTTTTCATTTCATCATCATCTGTTAACAGTGGTTTGTAAGACTCACATCACTTTGTTATTGTGTGTGTCTGTCTGAAATTCCATTGCCACCAAAATATGAAAATTAAGAAGCATAAGCAACTTTCAAATAAACAAGAAAAATTTAAATAAAACAAGCATGTTTGTAAAATAGAAATACTAAAACTCTGACAGTACCCAAATAAAATGATGGAGCCAAAAATGAAACAGACAAATTTGAAAAGAATCAAGCACGATGAGATCAATACTTAAATGAAATAAATGATGCTCATATGAAACAGACAGATGTCAAAAACATTGGTATAGTTATCATCACTTGAGACCTTCCACGTGCCACAAAATATATCTTCAAGCCTAAGTAATAAAGACACCGCTCCCTAGATAACTCGCGCACAACGGGGTCCAAAAACATCGACCGCACTATAAGCGATGGCGTGAGTTACCGAGGTACCTATAAAAAAAACTAATAAAGAAATAGCAGATCGACAGAGAGAGGCGAAGGGGGGGGGGGTGCATTGTTAAATACTCGTTATATAATCGTGCTGAAAATAACTGAATAAATATTTTTTTATAAAGGTGTTCGTTTTTCTATATAAATTACCTTTAATTTCTGGATAAAATATCTTGAAAAGATTGTAAAAACAAACATTATTCCACGAGGTATCTGTTCTCTTAAAAACATGTGTATGGCTAAACACATTGTGTATTACATTACTGCTTTTTGTGTTGATTTGGATACATTCTAGTTTTATTGTTTGTTCAAAATGAATGAGATTTCTTTTATCAAAAAAGATAACATTCATATCGAAAAACGACAACTATCACTAGATAGATTAATAGATAGATAGATATATATATAGATAGAGTAAAATGTAAAAAAAAAAAATTCACAAAGATAAACCATTACCAACAATGAATTTAATGGGTCTAAACGACATGTAAAAAAATAAAATAAAATAAATCATCTGATAGAATAGACAAGCCTCATCACAATTATAAAAATGGTTGTCTGTATATCCATCACAGGTCAGTATCTCTCGGAGTTGGTTGGGATAACTAGATGCAGCCAAGTGATTTGCTGAGCGTATCTCTCCCGACAATGAATTTTGTTTTATTCCATGTCGGCGCTGGAATCAGTATCCATAGTTTGGGCCATTTTCTCTGCCAGGGCCTTGAGAATTGTTCCTGAAATCGGAACACAACCAGGTGTACACAGCATCATCTAAATCTGTGTTGTTTGCAGTGCGTGCCCGTTTCCGTTTAAATCCATCATCAGAATCAACTTCATGCAAATAATCCCGAAATTTCTGCTCACCCTTGAGCCAACCTCTGAGTGTTGACTTGGCAAGTTTAAGTTCACTACAAACTTTTGATCTTGATTCACCATTATGAACCCTCTGTATGACAGTAATCTTTTCATTCACCGAGTACGACTTTCGCTTGGTTCCCTTGCTCTCCATGATCACATTTACAAATGATTAGAATAAATTACTGATTAATATATACTTTAATGACAATAAGTATATACTATTTGAAACCATGTTCAATTGGTCCAATTAATTTCATTGATGTTGAGACAAGATATTGACCACAAGAGTTTATGCATGTAGGATTTGCATTCCTTTGAACTTTTGTATTAAACGTCTTTTACCTGATTTCATACAAAAGACCAACTTAACGTGATAAAACAAAGCAGGTATATTTTAATTAATTTTTACAATGCAACAAACACTTCCCCAAGTCATCAATCAAAACGCAGCCGCACTTAATTAGGTTCTCATAGATGTGCTCATGGACATCGATGTGACGGTCAATTTAATCTTTTCATGTTTGACTATAAGAGAACATGCAACGATTATACTGCTTATACTGCAACACAATGAAA
Organism: Unio delphinus; assembly: GCA_029339505.1. Classification (NCBI taxonomy): domain Eukaryota; kingdom Metazoa; phylum Mollusca; class Bivalvia; order Unionida; family Unionidae; genus Unio; species Unio delphinus. The sequence goes on from JAQISU010000155.1 coordinate 8,142,359, forward strand.
AGATTAAAACACTAATTTCCCCTGACAAGACATATTTAATTAGTATTCATTTCATTCAGTGTTGCCACCTGTTAGCATTTACTATAATTCATTGATCGCTGTTTCGCCGTATACATATGCAGTATTATTATTTACAGTGAGAACATATTTTTTCTGATAAAATGTAACAAGATATATGATTCCTTATTAAAACCTGAAAATTTCACGATGTTGATTCTAACTTTTCAGGCACTAACCGCCATTTACGATAAAATGGGCGATATATTAAGGTTTCATTCACCAGTTCTGACCACGATTTTCTTCATTTGTTAAAAAAAAAATCTTTTTAAAAAGCGGGATCCATGCCGGACACCGCATTATAAGCGGGTTCGCAAGTTATCAGGGCGCGAGTTATTGAGGGAGCTGTGTATAGAGATAGAAGACTTGGTATGAAATCTTCAGCAACTCAGAGGGTTATATGTTCAGTACTATAACAAGATTTTAATTTGCAGTAAAGAAATTTTCTTTATGGCAAGTATGTGGAGTAAAAAAAAAAAAATTAAGTGATAATCCATATAGCTAACTCTTTCTCTCTCTCTCTCTCTCTCTCTCTCTCTCTCTCTCTCTCTCTCTCTCTCTCTTATTGGTCATTTTTTGAGGTTCTAATGAATTGAACCAAATTGATTAGAAATATAAAATAAACATTTCACTTCCAGTGAAGCACATTTACATTGAAAACTCTTTAAAATAACTATATGAATTAAGTAATGTTGCCTAGTCAATTCAAGGGGTGAGCTTGATGCTTTTGATGGCACTGGAGTCTTCAGAGTGGGTGACAGTGACCTCGATTCACACATATTGGATTCTTTTATGACATGTATCAACAAGTCAGCTGCTTTATATAACAGCATTGGTTATATCTTTTTGTCTTGCCTGATGCAACGTGTTCAATTGTTTTACCCTCTTGGCTCAACAAGTGAAGTGTCTCCTTTCTATCCATGGGTTTCTCTGTTGTTTCATAAAGTTGATCTTTGACTATTATTTTTCATTCCTTTGTCGATCATGATTTTGAGTGGTTGTTGTATATATGTGTATTTCTATATATTTTCAATTGTTGAGTTGTGCATGTTTTATTAGTTTTGTTTTTGTTCAAGATTTGTCTTTTTGTTTGAGGGTCATTGTTTATTTTAGTATTGGATTGTTATGTTTATTTAATTTGTATTATGTGTTGTCTTTTGTACATGATTATATGCTAGGCATATTTGCTTTGTAATTGACCTTTGTCCATAATTGAGAGTAGGAGTTTGGCCTCCATGGCAAATGAATTGTTATTTAAGCAACATATTTCTTAGCTGATATTTGTCTGTGATTTTGGAATCTAAAATTTAGGTTTATAATTACTTGGTGACTTATGGAGGCTGAGTTCTAGAAGTGTGTTTTTTACTAATTTAATTTGAAAATTATCCTCATCCTGGTTCTGTTATTGTGTCTTTTATTATTATATCCTTTTATATAATAGCTGTTTACTTCAGAGTGACACATTCTATATCTTAACATCAGTCACAGTGTAATCCATGTAGGATTTGTTTCAGTTAATATTTAAGAGTATTTAAATTATTCATTGGAATTACAAAGTGTTTGGTGACATTTTTGGATTATTATGAATGAATTTAAGAGCATTTTTGGATTATATCATTCTGATACATCAAGACTTGGCACATCAAAACTGTGCCAGGGTATTGATACTTCAGTAGTTTCAAAATTGGAAGTCATTCTGAATACTCCATACTTTTGAATTTTTCATAGAAGTTTTAGGACTAATTTGAATATAATTCACAATTCTCTCAGTTCTTTTTAAATTTTTCACTTTGAATTCTATGGAATTAAAGTTGCAAAAATGGATGAATTTTACAAAACTTGTGGGTTTTCACTTATTTTAAGTCCATGAAGTCATAACACATCTCATCTTTGTAAATACTTTGATCTCTTTTGGCATTTGCTTGTTTCACTTGTGCTTTGTTTGTTGGTTTCTTTTACCATCTGTGTTTTGTTTGTGACTTATTTTATTTGAGTATTGATCTCATTGGCTGAGCTAAATGTTTTTGTTTTACAAGCAATCTTATTTCATTTAAGTTTTGCCTGATTTATTTAAAAGTTACTTATTTTGTTTTATATTTCATAGTGTTGGTGGTGATGGCTTTCCATATGTCTGCATCGCTATTTGTAAATAACAATTTAACAGTTGTATACCTTTCTTAAAAGAATAAACAGGAAATTCTTCATAAATGAATCATTGCCTTGTGAGATCAAATTAGCCACTGGTAATCTCTTACAAATTGCCAACATTACACTGGTTATTACACAGAGACCTCATGGTATGGGAAGAGGCATCAGACCACCACCCCAACTCAACTATCACACCTTGATTTGAACCTGCTCTTTTGGTTCCAGACAAGGAAAGGGGTCTCAGAGTTAAAGGCCTTCACCATATTAGCATTGTAACATTTAATTTAAGAGTTAAAAGAAATTCTGCTTAGACTCTTAACTTCAAAAGCAGCTGTCTTGATTCGATGATGAACATGTTTCTATCACATTTCTTTTATACTGCTGAACATTGTAAGGAAGACACAGCAAGAGCAAAAATTGTAAGTCAGTTGTCCATGTGTATTATTAGATTTCAACAAATGTGCATTGAAGCTTGAGTTCAAGAAGAGCTCAAACAAGTTTGATGATGAAAACATTATGTTAATAGTTTTTAGACTAATTGCAATTCGTGTATCTAAAATCAACACAGAATTTTGTCAGCAAACTACAAATTTTCTTTGGAGTGATTGGGTTTTTCCTGATTTTTTATGTAGTTATGACTATAGATCAAGAAACCAAAACCTTGATTAACACTTTTGTTGCTTACTGATTAGTTTGACAACTGCTTTTGTATTGAGAATTATATTATGGCTAACTGAGCCATCTCAGTACATTTTAAACTCTTGTTATGCATGAAAGATTAATTTGTGAAATAATCTTTTAAATGAAGATACTAAGTTAGTAATAAATAGGCAGTTGAGATATGGACAGGATCTGATATATCAAGTAGTTGTTCTAAAATAATAGGACAATTTTAATTGTGTTATACAATGTTGTATGCATTTTTGTTTCAGGATGGTGAAAAGTATAATTTGACTATAAATCCCCTTTTGTACCCCCTACTAATTTAAATAATGAAAACATTTAATGTGATATAAAATTCACAGAACTTAGTCAGTTTCATCATGGAATATAATTTATAACCTGTGAACAGAACGGCACCTATGGCATCCCTTGCATCTAATATTCTTTCCTTACTAACACATGCCATATTAAATATTCTATTGGCTAGTTTATTTCCATCAGACAGCATAATGACATAATTCATCCTATTTGGTAAATTACCAAAATGTTGAGAGTTTGGGACTACCGTATATACTCGTGTATAAGCCCGTTTGCATATAAGCTGACCCCCAAACTGAATTGGCAAAACTGTTATAAAGTGCATGGCCTGTGTATAAGCCGACCCATAATCTCAAGACTACCAGTACATCACAAGATGCACAAAATGAGTTCTGAATACATTTATTTAAGCAAATCACATTATTAAATAAAATGAAAGTAAGCAAGCTAATTTATATGTTAAAATAAAAATGATTCTAAAATGTTGTCTTAATGGAAATTTAATTAATGCTCATTCTAAAATCATGAATTATTAAAGTTCAGTCACTTTTAGAATCCTTCAAAATCAGGCTCAGTATCAGACTTGCCAAACAGTTAACGAAACTTGGCTTCTGTTACAGGCATGCTTTCATCATATACGTCCTCATTGTCAAGTATTGTTACAGTTGATAACTTTGAGCAGAAACCATGTCCACTACCATATCTCATTAAACAATACATCTGAGAGTCGGCATGTATTAGCAAAGTCATTGGCAATGTGCAACAAAACAAACCTATTATCCCCGAGGCATTTACCACAGATTAAGCATATGATAGCTATTGTACAACACTACCGCTAACAAACCACTTTGCTTTATAAACAACTAAAAACAACAGTAGTATATAAACTGTGGCTGTCGATTACTTCTAAAACACCTGTCAAAGAAATCCCACAAATTATATTGTTTTACAATTATTCACGCTGACTCATATATTGCACTGTTATTTCCCCTTCCTAAACGTGTGCACAAGAAACACCTATGGAGCCTATTGCTATTGTTCTTTCAAGACTATCGTACATGTATTTCTACTCTCAATCTAAATTTTTGTCATATATACATTCAGTATGGTAATTTTTTAATTTTTTACATAGATTTTTTTTTTTATAGTTGCACTGAATTAAGCTAGTGTGCATTTGTATGATACCATAGAGTTTAATGATTACTGATTAGCTGAGGGTTAAATACTTGACTACAGATTACTAATATGGTGGTTCTTTTGGAAAATACACATACCACTGTGGCTCAAATAAGATGTATGGCTGCATTTTCTGGTGGATGGACATCTGTCAGATAGATGTTAAGTACGTTGAAACATATTTTTCATTCATTATCCTACCACTTAAGTTAGAAAAAAAATTTGTTTCACTTCACGACAACACAAATTTTATGACTTATCTTTGGTGATTGACAGAAACAATAAATACTGGAAATCGAGGGGAAAGAGTGTTAAAAATTTCAGACTTGAACCTTAGCCCGCAGATAAGATGAACCCCCTTCTACCGTGCCTTATCTTTTTCCTAAATGTTTTGGCTTATACGCGAGTATATATGGTATATCACTTTGCATACATGAACATAGAAATTAAACCACTTTTTAAATCTACATGAAAGGCAAATTTCTTGTTTTCATTCTTTTCCTTTGCTTAATTCGACTATGTGAATACCGGAATCAAATGGCATATGACAGTTTTTTGTACATCTGCATTCAAACAAACACACAACCCCTTTGCTAAACAATGGACTTGCCCAGAAACTGGGGATGTATCTCAAGCATGTTCATTTATTATATTGAAAATTTCTATTAAGCATGAAATGTACAGATGATGTTGGTGTTATAGCCACTCTATTCACAGTTGGGTTAGAAATTATAAATCAGTAAATTAATTGACTAAAGTTCATTGCACTTTTTATCACATTAAAGATTTCCATTATTGAAATAGGAAAGGGGTTACAAACAAATGTGTTGGTATTGTCTGGCTATGATTTTAGCAACATTGTTGTGATCATAAATGTCCTTGTTCATTGTCATAATTCCCTTATTCTACAACTATCTGTACCCACATTAATGTTTTCTTTACTACATGTTGTAGGTGAAATAGTAATGCTGTGTAGCATTTTTGCTCTTTATATAGCAGTGTTTGAATGTTTTCTGATTCTGTTACCCAAACGGGTGAAATATTCTAGTTCTAAATTCACTCAATAACAGCTAAAAGGAGATCAAGAATGTTTATATTCTATACGTATTTTATTGACTTGTCTTGTTTGACCATACATGTATTCAGTGACAGAAAATGTATAATCTTGTTTTTAAAGCTATTGAATAACATAACATTTCTCTCTTGATAGATTTTGAACCTGATGAGATGGAGATTGTTGAGCTTCCATTATCCATCTTGATTATTAGGGGTTTTTATTTCTCCAGAAGATGACAACTGTATTCTATACCTTTTAAAACTGTATTCTTTTATACCAAAAGTTGTTCACAAATAATATGACATTTTACTTTTTTTCTCAAGTTGTATGCAGGATAGTATCATGGTAGTCATCAGCATTTTCAGCAACATTAATTTGATGATAAGCATCCTTATTCACATTTAGTACAGGTTTGAAATAAACACAAGTTCTTTTCATCCTAACTAACAGTAGGAAGTGAGCAATGTGTGTGTCTGATATGGATTTTTAAGGTTGTTTTAACAATTTTGCAGTCATGTAACTACTATGCAGTGTTGCTGTTTATATTGATGTCTAGCACCAGGGTATCATGCCACAGACATGTAGCATGATGTCCCGCACACTCCTGTTATCCTGACAACAGGAGAACCAGTCCTAACACTAACCTCTTAATATTGAGCCCAAAGCTAGACAGCTGTTAGTACCATATTTATAAGTTTTTGGTATGACTTAGCCTAGGTTCGTACATTAAAACTCATGCATCTGACATAAATGTCCTATCCACTAGGCCACCTGAGCTCTCCAAAATGTGCAATTTCTGTAAATCATCATTTAGGACAAGGCAGACCAAATATAATTTTTGCATATATGTTTATATGTGTGTGTTTGTGTAATGTGATGGACATGCATTCATTCTATTTGCAGAGGTTACTTTAGGTTCCAATTGTAGCAATGTGACAGGTGAGAACGTCTGTAAGGATGCTAATGCTGTGTGCAGTAATGACACTTGTGCATGTGGTTCTAACTACTATGATGATAATGGTGCACCTAATAGAACTTGTCAGCCGAGTAAGTTCACATCAACTTTGTCTTGTATACATTAGTCTGGAGATATTTTGTTTAGTGCTTCACATAAATGTCTTATTACATGTGACTATTCAATACTCTATTATCCACATTTAGTATCAGATTTAGGCCATGTTGTCATAAGCATTTTCTTATTTACACCCAAAAGGATTCAAGTTATTTGTACATTGTGTACATAACTTTTAGACTTAAAACTTTTAGTGTGTTAGCATTCATGAAGCAAATACATAAGCTTGTGAATAATTTACCTTCCACTTTCCTTTATAGCTTTGAATCTTATTTGCAATGAAACTTAATCATGACGTTGACACAAAACCTTGATAATGGGTATATTCTGTACATATTTGAAAGACCTTGATAATCCTAACATCCTGATTGCTAATGTACAGGCTTGTGAAGACACAAGCTTCAACATTTATTTCAAGAGTTGAAGACAGTTCGCTGTGATCGTCATTCAACAGTTACTGTCTTGATGAAAATATTTGTATCCCATATCTGTCAAAACATCTTCGACATGATAAGATATGGATTATAATTGGAGTGCTTCATTTCAAGAAAAGTTCTAATGAGTTTGATGATGAAAAAAGTTGACAATATTACTGAGATCTTGTAGGAGTTGGGTATCTTTTAACTGAAACAGAATCTTGTCAGTACACTAGAGACAACACATTTTTATTTGAGTTACAGCAGATTTTGTCATAAATATTTTTCTTGAAGAATTGGAGTAAAGTTGAACGAGAAGCAGCTTTGCATAATTCTCTACAAGTTGCCACCTTTGATTGCCCCTGAACAGTCACCCATATCATTGAGTTGTAATAGGTCATATTTTTACACTTTTTTTAATTTCATGAAAGTTAAGTGTGAACATTTGCTTCAGCTAGGTCTCAAATGAGCTTAATAATGGCTGTATTTTTCCTGATTCTTCCATAGTTGTATCTTGATCAGTGTAAAAATGGTATACCAATGGTTTAGAAACATTTTTATTTGAGATTATATTGTGGTCAGGCAAGTGATCCATCTCAGAACCATTTAGATTCTTGTTATGCATGAAAGATTAATTTGTGAAATGTCTTTTGATCGAAGATACCAAGTTGGTAATAAAAGGGCAATTGAGATATGGGCTAGATCTGTTCACTTATATCAAGTGGTTGATCTGATATATAGGACAATTTGAATTGTGTTGAATTAAGTTGTATGTATTTTGGTTTCATGTAGTGACTAGTATTTTTTAGCAACATTGCTGTGATCATAAATGTCCTTGTTCACTGTCATAATTTCCTTATTCTACATTTTGTTATAAGCAGGTTACTTTTTAATTTATATTACACCTTTGAGGTACGAGTTTGAAAGAGTAATGATGTGTAGCATTTACTTTTGTTGGTGATATAATTGTCCTTGAATGTTTGTTTATTGTGTTACCAAGACTAAATATGTTTCTTGATCACAAATGCATTCTTTCTATTTGCAGAGGTATTTTTAGGTTTCAATTGTAGCAGTGTAACAAATGTGCAAGTCTGTAAGGATGCTAATGCTGTGTGCAGTAATGGCACTTGTGCATGTGGTTCTAACTACTATGATGATAATGGTGCTACACCGAATAGAACTTGTCAGCCGAGTAAGTTGACATCAACTTTGTCTTGTATACATTAGTCTGGAGATATCATCTTGTGTTCATCATAATAATGTCTATGTACATGTGACTATTGACCACACAAGAACCAAATTTACTATCAAATTTTACCCATGTTTTTCTTATAAGCATTTTTTTATTTGCACTGAAAATGAGATAAGTTATATTTGTCATTCTTTTGATAATTTTTAGCGTTACAATCTTTTAGTGTGTTAGCATTCATGAAGCAAATACATAAGCTTGTGAGTAATTTACCTTCCACTTTTCTTTATAGCTTTGAATCTTATTTGAAATGAAACTTAATCTTGACATTGACACAAAACCTCGATAATGGGTATATTTTGTACATATTTGAAAGACCTTGATAATCCTAACATCCTGATTGCTAATGTACAGCTTTGTGAAGATGAAAGCTTGCACATTTATTTCAAGAGTTGAAGACAGTTCGCTGTGATCGTCATTTATTTCAAGAGGCTGCGATTGTCATTTCAACAGTTACTGTCTTGATGAAAATATTTGTATCCCATTTCTGTCAAAACATCTTCGACATGATAAGATATGGATTATAATTGGAGTGCGTCATTTCAAGAAAAGTTTTAATGAGTTTGATGATGAAAAAAGTTGACAATATTACTGAGATCTTGTAGGAGTTGGGTATCTTTTAACTGAAACAGAATCTTGTCAGTACACTAGAGACAACACATTTTTATTTGAGTTACAGCAGATTTTGTCATAAATATTTTTCTTGAAGATTTGGAGTAAAGTTGAACAAGAAGCAGCTTTGCATAATTCTCTACAAATTGCCACCTTTGATTGCCCCTGAACAGTCATCCATATCATTGAGTTGTAATAGGTCATATTTTTACACTTTTTTTAATTTCATGAAAGTTAAGTGTGAACATTTGCTTCAGCTAGGTCTCAAATGAGATTAATAATGGCTGTATTTGTCCTGATTCTTCCATAGTTGTATCTTGATCAGTGTAAAAATGGTATACCAATGGTTTAGAAACATTTTTATTTGAGATTATATTGTGGTCAAGCGAGTGATCCATCTCAGAACCATTTAGATTCTTGTTATGCATGAAAGATTAATTTGTGAAATGTCTTTTGATCGAAGATACCAAGTTGGTAATAAAAGGGCAATTGAGATATGGGCTAGATCTGTTTTCTTATATCAAGTGGTTGATCTGATATATAGGACAATTTGAATTGTGTTGAATTAAGTTGTATGTATTTTGGTTTCATGTAGTGACTAGTATTTTTTAGCAACATTGCTGTGATCATAAATGTCCTTGTTCACTGTTATAATTCCCTTATTCTACATTTTGTTATAAGCAGGTTACTTTTTAATTTATATTACACCTTTGAGGTACGAGTTTGAAAGAGTAATGATGTGTAGCATTTACTTTTGTTGGTGATATAATTGTCCTTGAATGTTTGTTTATTGTGTTACCAAGACTAAATATGTTTCTTGATCACAAATGCATTCTTTCTATTTGCAGAGGTATTTTTAGGTTCCAATTGTAGCAGTGTAACAAATGTGCAAGTCTGTAAGGATGCTAATGCTGTGTGCAGTAATGGCACTTGTGCATGTGGTTCTAACTACTATGATGATAATGGTGCTACACCGAATAGAACTTGTCAGCCGAGTAAGTTGACATCAACTTTGTCTTGTATACATTAGTCTGGAGATATCATCTTGTGTTCATCATAATAATGTCTATGTACATGTGACTATTGACCACACAAGAACCAAATTTACTATCAAATTTTACCCATGTTTTTCTTATAAGCATTTTTTTATTTGCACTGAAAATGAGATAAGTTATATTTTTCATTCTTTTGATAATTTTTAGCGTTACAATCTTTTAGTGTGTTAGCATTCATGAAGCAAATACATAAGCTTGTGAGTAATTTACCTTCCACTTTTCTTTATAGCTTTGAATCTTATTTGAAATGAAACTTAATCTTGACATTGACACAAACCCTCGATAATGGGTATATTCTGTACATATTTGAAAGACCTTGATAATCCTAACAACCTGATTGCTAATGTACAGCTTTGTGAAGATGAAAGCTTGCACATTTATTTCAAGAGGCTGCGATTGTCATTTCAACAGTTACTGTCTTGATGAAAATATTTGTATCCCATTTCTGTCAAAACATCTTCGACATGATAAGATATGGATTATAATTGGAGTGCGTCATTTCAAGAAAAGTTTTAATGAGTTTGATGATGAAAAAAGTTGACAATATTACTGAGATCTTGTAGGAGTTGGGTATCTTTTAACTGAAACAGAATCTTGTCAGTACACTAGAGACAACACATTTTTATTTGAGTTACAGCAGATTTTGTCATAAATATTTTTCTTGAAGATTTGGAGTAAAGTTGAACAAGAAGCAGCTTTGCATAATTCTCTACAAGTCGCCACCTTTGATTGCCCCTGAACAGTCATCCATATCATTGAGTTGTAATAGCTCATATTTTTACACTTTTTTTAATTTCATGAAAGTTAAGTGTGAACATTTGCTTCAGCTAGGTCTCAAATGAGATTAATAATGGCTGTATTTTTCCTGATTCTTCCATAGTTGTATCTTGATCAGTGTAAAAATGGTATACCAATGGTTTAGAAACATTTTTATTTGAGATTATATTGTGGTCAAGCGAGTGATCCATCTCAGAACCATTTAGATTCTTGTTATGCATGAAAGATTAATTTGTGAAATGTCTTTTGATCGAAGATACCAAGTTGGTAATAAAAGGGCAATTGAGATGTGGGCTAGATCTGTTTTCTTATATCAAGTGGTTGATCTGATATATAGGACAATTTGAATTGTGTTGAATTAAGTTGTATGTATTTTGGTTTCATGTAGTGACTAGTATTTTTTAGCAACATTGATGTGATCATAAATGTCCTTGTTCACTGTCATAATTCACTTATTCTATATTTTGTTATAAGCAGGTTACTTTTTAAATTTATATTACACCTTTGAGGTACGAGTTTGAAAGAGTAATGATGTGTAGCATTTACTTTTGTTGGTGATATAATTGTCCTTGAATGTTTGTTTATTGTGTTACCAAGACTAAATATGTTTCTTGATCACAAATGCATTCTTTCTATTTGCAGAGGTATTTTTAGGTTTCAATTGTAGCAGTGTAACAAATGTGCAAGTCTGTAAGGATGCTAATGCTGTGTGCAGTGATGGCATTTGTGCATGTGGTTCTAACTACTATGATGATAATGGTGCTACACCGAATAGAACTTGTCAGCCGAGTAAGTTGACATCAACTTTGTCTTGTATACATTAGTCTGGAGATATCATCTTGTGTTCATCATAATAATGTCTATGTACATGTGACTATTGACCACACAAGAACCAAATTTACTATCAAATTTTACCCATGTTTTTCTTATAAGCATTTTTTTTATTTGCACTGAAAATGAGATAAGTTATATTTGTCATTCTTTTGATAATTTTTAGCGTTACAATCTTTTAGTGTGTTAGCATTCATGAAGCAAATACATAAGCTTGTGAGTAATTTACCTTCCACTTTTCTTTATAGCTTTGAATCTTATTTGAAATGAAACTTAATCTTGACATTGACACAAAACCTCGATAATGGGTATATTCTGTACATATTTGAAAGACCTTGATAATCCTAACAACCTGATTGCTAATGTACAGCTTTGTGAAGATGAAAGCTTGCACATTTATTTCAAGAGGCTGCGATTGTCATTTCAACAGTTACTGTCTTGATGAAAATATTTGTATCCCATTTCTGTCAAAACATCTTCGACATGATAAGATATGGATTATAATTGGAGTGCGTCATTTCAAGAAAAGTTTTAATGAGTTTGATGATGAAAAAAGTTGACAATATTACTGAGATCTTGTAGGAGTTGGGTATCTTTTAACTGAAACAGAATCTTGTCAGTACACTAGAGACAACACATTTTTATTTGAGTTACAGCAGATTTTGTCATAAATATTTTTCTTGAAGATTTGGAGTAAAGTTGAACAAGAAGCAGCTTTGCATAATTCTCTACAAGTTGCCACCTTTGATTGCCCCTGAACAGTCATCCATATTATTGAGTTGTAATAGGTCATATTTTTACACTTTTTTTAATTTCATGAAAGTTAAGTGTGAACATTTGCTTCAGCTAGGTCTCAAATGAGATTAATAATGGCTGTATTTGTCCTGATTCTTCCATAGTTGTATCTTGATCAGTGTAAAAATGGTATACCAATGGTTTAGAAACATTTTTATTTGAGATTATATTGTGGTCAAGCGAGTGATCCATCTCAGAACCATTTAGATTCTTGTTATGCATGAAAGATTAATTTGTGAAATGTCTTTTGATCGAAGATACCAAGTTGGTAATAAAAGGGCAATTGAGATATGGGCTAGATCTGTTTTCTTATATCAAGTGGTTGATCTGATATATAGGACAATTTGAATTGTGTTGAATTAAGTTGTATGTATTTTGGTTTCATGTAGTGACTAGTATTTTTTAGCAACATTGCTGTGATCATAAATGTCCTTGTTCACTGTTATAATTCCCTTATTCTACATTTTGTTATAAGCAGGTTACTTTTTAATTTATATTACACCTTTGAGGTACGAGTTTGAAAGAGTAATGATGTGTAGCATTTACTTTTGTTGGTGATATAATTGTCCTTGAATGTTTGTTTATTGTGTTACCAAGACTAAATATGTTTCTTGATCACAAATGCATTCTTTCTATTTGCAGAGGTATTTTTAGGTTCCAATTGTAGCAGTGTAACAAATGTGCAAGTCTGTAAGGATGCTAATGCTGTGTGCAGTAATGGCACTTGTGCATGTGGTTCTAACTACTATGATGATAATGGTGCTACACCGAATAGAACTTGTCAGCCGAGTAAGTTGACATCAACTTTGTCTTGTATACATTAGTCTGGAGATATCATCTTGTGTTCATCATAATAATGTCTATGTACATGTGACTATTGACCACACAAGAACCAAATTTACTATCAAATTTTACCCATGTTTTTCTTATAAGCATTTTTTTATTTGCACTGAAAATGAGATAAGTTATATTTTTCATTCTTTTGATAATTTTTAGCGTTACAATCTTTTAGTGTGTTAGCATTCATGAAGCAAATACATAAGCTTGTGAGTAATTTACCTTCCACTTTTCTTTATAGCTTTGAATCTTATTTGAAATGAAACTTAATCTTGACATTGACACAAACCCTCGATAATGGGTATATTCTGTACATATTTGAAAGACCTTGATAATCCTAACAACCTGATTGCTAATGTACAGCTTTGTGAAGATGAAAGCTTGCACATTTATTTCAAGAGGCTGCGATTGTCATTTCAACAGTTACTGTCTTGATGAAAATATTTGTATCCCATTTCTGTCAAAACATCTTCGACATGATAAGATATGGATTATAATTGGAGTGCGTCATTTCAAGAAAAGTTTTAATGAGTTTGATGATGAAAAAAGTTGACAATATTACTGAGATCTTGTAGGAGTTGGGTATCTTTTAACTGAAACAGAATCTTGTCAGTACACTAGAGACAACACATTTTTATTTGAGTTACAGCAGATTTTGTCATAAATATTTTTCTTGAAGATTTGGAGTAAAGTTGAACAAGAAGCAGCTTTGCATAATTCTCTACAAGTTGCCACCTTTGATTGCCCCTGAACAGTCATCCATATCATTGAGTTGTAATAGCTCATATTTTTACACTTTTTTTAATTTCATGAAAGTTAAGTGTGAACATTTGCTTCAGCTAGGTCTCAAATGAGATTAATAATGGCTGTATTTTTCCTGATTCTTCCATAGTTGTATCTTGATCAGTGTAAAAATGGTATACCAATGGTTTAGAAACATTTTTATTTGAGATTATATTGTGGTCAAGCGAGTGATCCATCTCAGAACCATTTAGATTCTTGTTATGCATGAAAGATTAATTTGTGAAATGTCTTTTGATCGAAGATACCAAGTTGGTAATAAAAGGGCAATTGAGATGTGGGCTAGATCTGTTTTCTTATATCAAGTGGTTGATCTGATATATAGGACAATTTGAATTGTGTTGAATTAAGTTGTATGTATTTTGGTTTCATGTAGTGACTAGTATTTTTTAGCAACATTGATGTGATCATAAATGTCCTTGTTCACTGTCATAATTCACTTATTCTATATTTTGTTATAAGCAGGTTACTTTTTAAATTTATATTACACCTTTGAGGTACGAGTTTGAAAGAGTAATGATGTGTAGCATTTACTTTTGTTGGTGATATAATTGTCCTTGAATGTTTGTTTATTGTGTTACCAAGACTAAATATGTTTCTTGATCACAAATGCATTCTTTCTATTTGCAGAGGTATTTTTAGGTTTCAATTGTAGCAGTGTAACAAATGTGCAAGTCTGTAAGGATGCTAATGCTGTGTGCAGTAATGGCACTTGTGCATGTGGTTCTAACTACTATGATGATAATGGTGCTACACCGAATAGAACTTGTCAGCCGAGTAAGTTGACATCAACTTTGTCTTGTATACATTAGTCTGGAGATATCATCTTGTGTTCATCATAATAATGTCTATGTACATGTGACTATTGACCACACAAGAACCAAATTTACTATCAAATTTTACCCATGTTTTTCTTATAAGCATTTTTTTTATTTGCACTGAAAATGAGATAAGTTATATTTGTCATTCTTTTGATAATTTTTAACGTTACAATCTTTTAGTGTGTTAGCATTCATGAAGCAAATACATAAGCTTGTGAGTAATTTACCTTCCACTTTTCTTTATAGCTTTGAATCTTATTTGAAATGAAACTTAATCTTGACATTGACACAAAACCTCGATAATGGGTATATTCTGTACATATTTGAAAGACCTTGATAATCCTAACAACCTGATTGCTAATGTACAGCTTTGTGAAGATGAAAGCTTGCACATTTATTTCAAGAGGCTGCGATTGTCATTTCAACAGTTACTGTCTTGATGAAAATATTTGTATCCCATTTCTGTCAAAACATCTTCGACATGATAAGATATGGATTATAATTGGAGTGCGTCATTTCAAGAAAAGTTTTAATGAGTTTGATGATGAAAAAAGTTGACAATATTACTGAGATCTTGTAGGAGTTGGGTATCTTTTAACTGAAACAGAATCTTGTCAGTACACTAGAGACAACACATTTTTATTTGAGTTACAGCAGATTTTGTCATAAATATTTTTCTTGAAGATTTGGAGTAAAGTTGAACAAGAAGCAGCTTTGCATAATTCTCTACAAGTTGCCACCTTTGATTGCCCCTGAACAGTCATCCATATTATTGAGTTGTAATAGGTCATATTTTTACACTTTTTTTAATTTCATGAAAGTTAAGTGTGAACATTTGCTTCAGCTAGGTCTCAAATGAGATTAATAATGGCTGTATTTTTCCTGATTCTTCCATAGTTGTATCTTGATCAGTGTAAAAATGGTATACCAATGGTTTAGAAACATTTTTATTTGAGATTATATTGTGGTCAAGCGAGTGATCCATCTCAGAACCATTTAGATTCTTGTTATGCATGAAAGATTAATTTGTGAAATGTCTTTTGATTGAAGATACCAAGTTGGTAATAAAAGGGCAATTGAGATATGGGCTAGATCTGTTTTCTTATATCAAGTGGTTGATCTGATATATAGGACAATTTGAATTGTGTTGAATTAAGTTGTATGTATTTTGGTTTCATGTAGTGACTAGTATTTTTTAGCAACATTGATGTGATCATAAATGTCCTTGTTCACTGTCATAATTCACTTATTCTATATTTTGTTATAAGCAGGTTACTTTTTAAATTTATATTACACCTTTGAGGTACGAGTTTGAAAGAGTAATGATGTGTAGCATTTACTTTTGTTGGTGATATAATTGTCCTTGAATGTTTGTTTATTGTGTTACCAAGACTAAATATGTTTCTTGATCACAAATGCATTCTTTCTATTTGCAGAGGTATTTTTAGGTTCCAATTGTAGCAGTGTAACAAATGTGCAAGTCTGTAAGGATGCTAATGCTGTGTGCAGTAATGGCACTTGTGCATGTGGTTCTAACTACTATGATGATAATGGTGCTGAATCTAATGGAACTTGTCAGCCGAGTATGTTCACATCAACTTTCTCTTGTATACATTAGTCTGGAGATAGCAAATTTTTTAGTAAATTATGTTTCTCCGAGAATACTTACCCGATCACATTACTTTAGGGATATTAGCCTGCTACCTTGCGAATCCAGCCCTACCAAAAGACGAAAATTCGTCTTTCCTGTCTATGTCATATAGATAAAGGGCAATAACTCTTGCCCCTTACCTCCCCCTGCTACCTGTTAGGTGTCGCTTCTTTAGCTTTTAGGCTGAGCGGTATATAAAACACGAGGATGCTCGCATGGCGGGGTGGTTGGGAGGGTTTCTTAGTAATGTGATCGGGTAAGTATTCTCGGAGAAACATAATTTACTAAAAAATTTGCTTTCTCCTTTGAATACGTTCCCCGATCACATTACTTTAGGAGAATAAGTAATAGGAGGAGGGAATGCGGAGCATCCGACCTCCACCCCGGGTATCCTCTAGGGAATGATGGCTGGATTCCCGATGTGAATGATAACCCGGTCTCCTAATTTTCAATCAGCAACACAGCCCAGGGTCACGTGATATGTGACCCCTTTATACGGTTAAGAAGATAGTTATTGAAATCTTCTTACCTACGAAAATTTATCTGGCGAATCCAGCGAAGCTAATAGGCTGTGCTGATTGTTGCACATGGGTCTGGTGGGCGTCTGTGCTGCCAACACCGGACCAACTAGAATCAATGTTTGCCTCTGCGAGTACAAACTTGAAGATAAAACTGTAGAAGGTTGACTCTGCATGTCAGCCAACAGCTTCTATAAGGTGACTGATTTGCGAATTCTCAGAGTACGCCGAGCGTATAACCACTACAGCCATGAAGCAAGGGCTTGAATGGTGATCTATCATGTCCCAGCTATCACCAGAAGAAAGAGGTGCTTGTATGTGACCTGACTCACCTCTATGCATTGAAATGGTGCTAGAGTGCACAAACAGGATCTTACATGGCTGTTGATCCTGACGTATCTATAAAGAAAGCGAGCTAATGACGACTCGTTGATCGCCAATGTATGGTAATCTATTTTGGACTACGAAGCCTGGCTGCGTCAAGAGGACCATCAAACCCTCTGATTGGAACGGAAGAGAGTTCGGGTCACTAGAAAGGACATGTAACTCGCTCACCCTGCATGCTGAAGCTAAGACTATCAAGAAACCCAATTTGTATGATAGTAGCTTTAACTAATCGTGGGTTAAAGACTCAATACTGTCTGAATTGAGTCATGTTAAAACCCAGGACAGATTCCATTTGGAAACAGGGTGAGGGATATAAGTCGATTGAATTTTTAAAATGTCTAAAAGATCTGACAAATCTTTGTCATGGCTGATAGCACATGTACCAGAATGGCGGAATGTGTCTGATATCATGGAGCGGTAGCATTTGATAATAACTGGAGCCAGCTGTTTCTCCTCGAAAAGCCAGAGAAAAGTTGGCCAGTTGAGGGATTGTGACACTCAGAGGAACAATGTGAATGATATGGTACCAGTCCCTGAAAACATGCCACTTGGCCTCGTAAACCTTCAGAGTAGAGGGCCTTCTTGCTCTCGAGATTCTCTCCGCAATCAAAGATTTAAATTGTTTGTCTTGCAAGGCTGTCTGGACAAGAGCCAAGCTTGAACATAAAGACGGTCCGGACAGGGGTGTAACACCCCTGGCCGCGGTTGCTTGCGAATACTTGTGCTGACTGTAATCTTCCTGGGTAGATCTATCGCCTAGATTGAGTAGATCGGAGACCCAGGAGTTGTTCCATCTGAGAGGGGCAATCAGAACCATCTGACAGTTCTGGCCCCTTAACTTCTGGATTAATTTCAGTACCAAGACTGTGGGAGGGTAGGAGAATGACCACAACCCTTCCCAGCTGATTGATCGAGCATCCACGACCCAAGCTTCTGGGTCTGGAACCTGTGAGATGAAAGGTGGACAACTTGCGATTCCACCTTGTTGCAAAAGATCAATCATCGGACGTCCCCAAAGTGTGTCAATTGGAAGAAAGTCCGATTGATGGAGTGACCATTCTGTGTGAATGACTAGATAGAGTGTCAGCCAAGTGTCGGAATTGTACATTGAGGTGGAGATTGTCGAACCAATGTAGAAACTGCCAGCTCAGATTGCACAGGTCTGGTGATTGGTGTCCCCATGTTTTGAGGCAAGGCACCACCACAAAGTTGTCTGACATAATGAGGGCAGTTTGTAATAAGAGTTGATCCTGCCCGAAATGAAAGGCGTTGATGACAGCCGTTATTTCTGAAAGGTTGATGTGGAAAGGGCTCGCCCCTGGCACCCACGTGCCGCTGACAGTATCGAAGTCCGGCAACAGGTGGGCACCCCAACCGTAGGTACTAGTGGCGGAACATACCGTTATCCCCGCTTGGGGTATCTCCAGAGTGATCCCTGTGGACAGCCCACAGGGGTTGTGCCACTGACTCAAGAATGATCGTATCTCTGGCGTGAGCATGACTGTGGGATCGAAGGGACTTGAAAAGGGCAAAATTACGCTAGCAACGTCCTTTGTAAAGGGCGCATAAAAGGACGGCTGAGCGGAATCAAGTCTGCTGCCGCATTGAATAATCCGAGGATCTGCAACTCTCTTGCTAAATGCGCATCCTGTTGCAAACGGACTCTACGAGTGCAATTATCTGGATGATCGCAAACTCGAGGAAGCCTTACCAGATTCAGATCGGGAGAAACTCCACACCCAGATGGACCAAAAATCCGGATTGGACAGAGATCAGACTTTATCCAGTTCACGAGAAAGCCTATATGATGTAAAGTGATATAAGATCGTTTCTGCCTTTGAGCAGAGTAGAACTTGACATGTTTCTGGAGGATGTCGTCCAAATATACTGCCGACGCAATAGATGAAGTCGAGCGGAACAGGGTGACGACGTAATCCATAACCTTGGTACTAGCCCAAGGGCTTAAGTTGAGGCCAAAAAGTATGACATGGAACTGATAAACCGAGTCCCGACAAGCACAACGGAGAAATGTCCGCTACTCGTGGGATAGGGACGTGAAATGTGCGTCGGTCATATCTAGACTGACAGCATACCCGTCGGATGGTTTGATCACGCCATCGCCACATTGACTTTCAGGGTGGTTGAGGCGGCTCAGGTCGATGAACAGCCTCTGGATAAGAAACAGCCATCAATAAAACCTCAGCTATTACAGGTTTATTAAGATATAAATATATATATATAAAAGCATCCTTCTCCCGGTCTGACGATACATCCATGAAGAGGGTAGAGGAGGACAGAGGAGGGGATGGATAAATGAAGTCCCAAGTCCCTCCGAAATGACCTGAATCACCCAAATGTTTTAAGGTAATAAAGTGGTCCAGTGGTCCTGAAATTGCAGGTGGCGGCTGCCCACAGGTAGGCAGTCCGCTGGCGGTGGGCAGGGTCTGTCAACGTCTAGAGTTAGGAGGTGTGAAGGCGGAGAAACTTTGGTTCTTGCCGCCTCTGTATGGTTGCCGTCTAGCTTGATTAGACTGTTGACTCCCAGCATTGGGTTGGGATCTATGTTACACATTTGATTATAAGGATCCCTTTTCCCCGGTCCGCCCATCATCCCTCCGCTGTGTCAGGGTATGATTGTTTTGAAACGCCTGCAAAAGTTGGGCGACGAGTTGGAGGGGCAGTTCCTGAGCTGCCTGCCTCCAAACTTTTTCAATTTTCCCCCAAAGTGTAAAGGTGTCCCAAACTGAGACATCCGTAAAATCCAAGTACGATGGGGCCTGCGCGACGTGGACCACCTACAGATGTCACGTCGTATCAGGTCGAAGTTGGCAGAAGCAGTCAACGCATTGGTCATAGAATGGTGAGCTGCCCTGTTAACAACTCTAGCAATCCAGGCCTTCACTTCACAAGCGTGGTCATGGCTGGATTTGCCTAGGGAGTCGGAATAAAAAATGGCTAGTGAAGTCAAGTCTAACAATGAAGACGTATCGACTACGTTTCGGACTAGCTTTGACGTAGCATTTGAGATCAGTACTGAAGGCATCTGATGGAGTTTTCGTACCAGCTACACTAGAACGTCGCTGGAAGTTAGCTTCCTGAATTTTTTCCCGACTGGGGAAGAAGCAGGAAGGACATCGTCTCTTCCTCATTCAAGTTCTACAGATGCCTGAATTGTGTAGTCTTGAAAGGCAGTAGGAGGTGTTGGGCATTCTGAAGTTCCCAACAACCTATAAATCTTTTATTCTGCGGCCGTGGCGCTAAGCTCAGTCCGGCCCATGACCTGATCTGTGGACGGCTGAAAGTGTTTAGTCACACTCACTGTGTGCTGAGTCGTGTTCTGGTCAACTCAGGCATCCATTCGCAGCGGAATTGTCATCATTTTAATATAAATCTCCATAATGCTTGTGTAGTGCGGCCAGCACTGCGCGCCCATCTACCATCCGCTCGGAGGGAATGTTGGTTCTGGTACAGCTTGCATATCTGTACAGCATACCAGGTGACCTAGATGACGCAATTCTGTCATAATTGACACTTTCACTAAATCTCCCTTGTGGAGAAGCCGTGAACATATGGACGGCCGGCACTGCCGGCTGATTGAACTGGCGAATGGTCGGCCTGAAAGTCCTGTTCTGGTAAAGCTGCCATATCTGGGTAGCGCATACCAAGTGGCATAGATAACTCAATTCCGTCATCTCTGATAATGTCACTAATTCTCCCTTGTTTTAAAATCACACCATCACGTATTTGACGTGACGGGAGGTGTACACCGGCAATACCGACTGATTTGTCTGGTATATGGTCGGCCGGAATGTCGGCGAAGGTCCGGCTATGACCGGCACCTGCCTCTCGAATGGTCTGATTGGACGGAGATTCATTCTATAACATCTCTCTCCTGGTAGTGATATGTAACCAGTAGTACAGATTGACTGACGGGTACATCACTATAATCTCCGTAAATCCGATGTACAGCCGGTGCAGGTTAATGCCGGCTGGAAGGCTGGTGCCATTTGGGCTGAACGGTCATTTCCGGATGGACGGCCGGTGCCGGTTGATGCCGGCTGGACAACCGGTGCCATTTGGGCTGAACGGTTGTTGCCGGATGGACGGCCGGTGCAGGTTTATGCCGGTTGGAAGGTCGGCTGGACGACCGGTGCCATTTGGGCTGAATGGTCGTTGCCGGATGGACGGCCGGTGCCGGTTGATGCCGGCTGGAAGGTCGGCTGGACGACCGGTGGCATTTGGGCTGAACGGTCATTGCCGGGTGGACGGCCGGTGCCTGTTGATGCAGGCTGGAAGGTCGGCTGGCCGGCCGGTGCCATTTGGGCTGAACGGCCAGTGCCTGTTGATGCAAGCTGGAAGGTCGGCTGGCCGTCCGGTGCCATTTGGGCTGAACGGACGGTGCCGGATGGACGGCTAGTGCCGGTTGGTGCCTGCTGAAGTGCCGGCTGAACTGACGGTGTCGGCTGGACGGACGGATGGACGGCCGGCGAAAGTGCATAATAAAATGGATCCAATTGATCCAGCCTAGACTCCATGCGTCCGGACTTACAGGCCCGAAAGCCATGCACAGACCTGCGGTGAAATTTACACCCACTGGGCAGCCTAAACCATGTCAACATAATTTCCTCCATTTCCACATTGCCAACACCCATTTTGCCATTCATGCCTTCGTTGTCGACTTTGCTACTGAAACGACAAAAGAAGAGAACAAAGCACAAATTAAAAAATTCAGCATATTATTAATTCGATAATACTATAACCGTTACTAACGGAGTAGTCAAATTATTCCGTGCCATGTTAACTCTTAATGACCACACTAGTTATCGCCGTGAGCGTGTTGCAATGGGTCGTTCAAGACGAAGTCTACTGAAACAAAAAAGATGATAAACAAAGCACATTTAGCAATTCAGCACGCTATTAAGTCACTATTACCATAACCGTAACTAACGGAGGAAGCGAAATGATTTAGTGTCGCGTGAACTCGTGACTACAACACGAAATTCTGCCATTAAATAGTCGCAACTGGTCGTTCAGAGACGAAGTCTACTGAAACGGAAAAGAAGATAAACAAAGCACAAATTAACAATTCAGCACGCTATTAAGTCGCTATTCCATAACCGTAACTAACGGAGGAAGCGATATGATTAAGTGTCGCGTGAACTTGTGACTACAACACGAAGTCCGCCATTAAATAGTCGCAAATTGGTCGTTCAAAGACTTTTTTGAAGTCTACTGAAACGTCAAAGAAGATAAATAAAGCACAAATTATCAATGCAGCACGTTATTAGTCGCTAATATCGTAAACGTTACATACGGAATAAGCGAAATTATTGAGTGCTACATGTATTACATGCTAGTACCGCCATAAGCGTGCTTTTTGACCACGTTGCAACCTGGTCCGAAGTCTAGAAAAGGTGACAAAGTCACTCAAATTGGAAAATATTGTAAAATAATGTATACAACCTGTAGAGGAATGATTATCCAACACAGTAATTCCAAATTTAACTTCGGATGGTCAGAATTTACACTAAGATGGCTTGGATTCATTGGAGGTCTAATTGTACGTGTTTTCACGTACAGCGAAGCTAAAAAACTAAAGAAGCGACACCTAGCGGGTAGCAAGGGGAGGTAAGGGGCAAGAGTTATTGCCCTTTTTCTATATGACATAGACAGGAAAGACGAATTTTCGTCTTTTGGTAGGGCTGGATTCGCGAGGTAGCAGGCTAATATCCCTAAAGTAATGTGATCGGGGAACGTATTCAAAGGAGAAATCATCTTGTGTTCATCATAATAATGTCTATGTACATGTGACTATTGACCACACAAGAACCAAATTTACTATCAAATTTTACCCATGTTTTTCTTATAAGCATTTTTTTATTTGCACTGAAAATGAGATAAGTTATTTTTACTTTCTTTTGATAATTTTTAGCGTTACAATCTTTTAGTGTGTTAGCATTCATGAAGCAAATACATAAGCTTGTGAGTAATTTACCTTCCACTTTTCTTTATAGCTTTGAATCTTATTTGAAATGAAACTTAATCTTGACATTGACACAAATCTTTGATAATGGGTATATTCTGTACATATTTGAAAGACCTTGATAATCCTAACATTCTGATTGCTAATGTACAGCCTTGTGAAGATGCAAGCTGGATCATTTATTTCAAGAGTTGAAGACAGTTGGCTGTGATTATAATTGCAACAATTACTGTCTGGATGAAAATATTTGTATCCCATTTCTGTCAAAGCATCTTCGGCATGATAAGATATGGATTATAATTGGAATGCTTCATTTCAAGAAAAGTTCTAATGAGTTTGATGATGAAAAAAGTTGACAATGTTACTGAGATCTTGTAGGAGTTGGGTATCTTTTAACTGAAACAGAATCTTGTCAGTACACTAGAGACAAAACACATTTTTATTTGAGTTACAGCAGATTTTGTCATACATATTTTTCTTGAAGAATTGGAGAAAAGTTGAACAATAAGCAGTTTTTGCATAAATTTCTACAAGTTGCCACCTTTGATTGCCTCTGAACAGTCATCCAAATGAGTTGTAATAGCTCATATTTTTACACTTTTTTTAATTTTATGAAAGTTAAGTTTGAACATTTGCTTCAGCTTGGTCTTAAATGAGCTTAATAATGGCTGTATTTTTCCTGATTCTTCCACAGTTGTATCTTGATCAGTGTAAAAATGGTATTCCATTGGTTTGGAAACATTTTTTATTTGAGATTATATTGTGGTCAAGCAAGTGATCCATCTCAGTACCATTTAGACTCTTGTTATGTGTGAAAGATTAATTTGTGAAATAGTCTTTTGATCGAAGATACTAAGTTGGTAATAAAAAAGGCAATTGAGATATGGTGCTAGATCTGTTCTCTTATATCAAGTGGTTGATTTGATGGCACCCCGTCAAAAGAGCGCCCGACAAAAGAGCGCCGACAAAGGAGCGTTGACAAAAGAGCGCCGACAAAAGAGCGCCGACAAAGGAGCGCAGACAAAAGAGCGCCGACAAAAGAGCGCCGACAAAGGAGCGCAGACAAAAGAGCGCCGACAAAGGAGCGCAGACAAAAGAGCGCCGACATAAGAGCTCAGTCAATTAAAAAAACACCAGAGCAGGATTTTCGATGGAAGTAGCACCTCATTTGCCGGCATACGTCGCTTCACAACGTGCAATAGAAAGACAAAGAAAACGCAATCAGCTGCCATACCCAAATCCGCAGAACGTTGCAGAGATAACAATTCCTGAACCTCTTCAAACGACAACAAGAGGGCAAAATTTCGTCTTGTGGGATTCCGGACCGACTGACGTTTACAGAATGATGATGTTCGGAACAATGGATAATATCAATCGTCTACAGCAAAATGAACATTGGTTTGTGGATGGAACTTTCAGAGCTGCACCAGTAATCTTCTATCAGGTATTTACAATCCATGCTTTGATAGATAATAAGGCAGTGCCGTTGGTTTATTACCTCATCCAGGATAAGACCGAAGCAACCTATATCAGAGTTTTTGAGAAAATTGTGGAACTTCTACCTACCGTGAATCCTGCGAGCATCATGTCTGATTTTGAGAAAGCCACACATAATGCAATTCAGCACGTGTTTCCCAATGCACGTCTTGTTGGTTGTCTATTTCATCTAGGCCAATGTCTCTGGCGAAAAGAGCAAGATTTAGGCTTATCGCAACTGTATCACGACAACGAGGAATGTCGAATGACAGTGAAGATGCTGCTTGCCTTAAGTTTTGTTCCTGTAAATGATGTCTGTACTGCATTTGAGCAATTGGTAGAAGCTAGTCCTGCAGAAATTATACCACTGGTAGATTATTGGGAGGATACTTACATAGGGAGGCGAAGGAGAAACCGTCGAGGTGACCCGCGCTTCACTCTTGCTATTTGGAATGTCCATAATCGTGTCGCTGAAAATCTACCCTGTACAAACAACACAGTGGAGGCATGGCATCGCGCATTCCAACAAACGGTAGATTGCAATCATCCTTCCGTTTATAAATTGATCAACCAGTTTCGTCTGGAACAAGATCACATCGAAATCGAACTGGAACGTCATCTAGCTGGAGTTAATCAACCAGAAGCTTCAAAGAACAAATATGTTCAGCTGAACCGAAGATTGCAGGCGATTGCTTCAACCTATGCTAATGATTCAATGATGGAATACCTACGAGGTATAGCCCACAACTTAGCAATATAAATGCAACTATAAAGAAACGTTTTATTAGTTTGAACTTCCTTTCATTTTGTGTAATTTCATTTCATTTTATATTTTCACTTTAGGCCTAACATTTAAAATCTTTGTATGTGTTATTAGATTTCGTTTTGAATAATTGGACTTCAGTTGATAGTCTATTATAGTTAAGATGCCCGCAAACGTTCAGTTGATTATACCAGTTTTTTAGTTAAAGAAACTGAACAATTAGTTTTTTAATGAAACAAAAAAGAGTTAACATCAAACGAGGCGTCTGAGCGAGTTAATTTTCTTGTTCCTATTTATTAAATATTGTTGTTCGATCTTTAGTTTGCGCTCTTATGTCGGCGCTCTTTTGTCGGCAAATTAGTGCGCTCTTTTGTCTGCGCTCCTATGTCGGCGCTCTTTTGTCTGCGCTCCTATGTCGGCGCTCTTTTGTCGTGCGCTCTTTTGACGGGTCACCTGATTTGATATATAGCACAATTTTAATTGTGTTGAATTAAATTGTATTTATTTTGGTTTCATGTAGTGACTAGTGTTTTTTAGCAACATTGCTGTGATCATAAATGTCCTTGTTCACTGTAATAATTCACTTATTCTACATTTTGTTATAAGCAGGTTACTTTTTAAATTTTTATTACACCTTTGAGGTACGAGTTTGAAAGAGTAATGATGTGTAGCATTTACTTTTGTTGGTGATATAATTGTCCTTGAATGTTTGTTTATTGTGTTACCAAGACCAAATATGTTTCTTGATCACAAATGCATTCTTTCTATTTGCAGAGGTTGATTTAGGTTACAATTGTAGCAACGTGACAGGTGTGCAAGTCTGTAAGGATCCTAAAGCTTCATGCAGTAATTCCAAATGTGCTTGTGGTTCTGACTACTATGATGATAATGGTGCTACACCTAATGGATCTTGTCAGCCGAGTAAGTTCATATAAGTATTCCACACATCTATCTGGAGGTATCTGTATTTGTATGTCACAACTTAGTAGATGTGGTCTTTTAATACTCTAACATCCATATTTATTATTACAGTAGGCTGTATTGTTTCAAATACTTTCATTAATGGTTTAACAGCGCATGTTGTTCTAACTATATTATGATAATGGTGTTACATTTGCTTGAACTTGTCATCAGTGTAAGTTCATATCCATATTGCATGCAACTGTCTGGACATATTTCTTTGTCTGTGTCTCAGTATTATTTGTACATGTGGCCTTTGAATACTTTAAGATCCATATTTATCATTACAGTTACATTCTATTAGCTCAATATCTTTTCTCTCAACACCAGTTTAAAGGCAATCAATTATCTGTACATTCTTACATCCATTACATTACAGAGTTACATCTTTTGATGCATTGAGATAGCAAATAAATAACTTGTGAACAATATACATTATACAGTTATTAATAGCTGTTTCCTCTTTCTTGCTATGAATATTAATCTTAATGTCAACTTTGAGGATTTGATGAGGAATGCATGTATTTCTTAATTAATGACTCTTGATCAACTTGAGAATGTGATTGCCAATGTATAATGTGTAATAACCTTTGATTAATGTTGCACTGTTATTGCCTCTTGTCCGTACTCTAGCAACATTTTCTCCTTCTATTGCCTTCCCCAATCACATTACGTATGGACTTTTAGCCTGTTACCTCACAAATTCGTCCTTACTAAAAAGTAAAAATTCATCTCTCCCTGTTTATGTCAGTAGAGAAAGCATGGAAGTTTATCATTTTTTTTCTTTGTACAATGCATACACTGTTTCTAATATGCAGTGTTCATAATACAGTTGTCATTGGAAGTCTTGTCTTCTGTTTTAGTTACATCAGGCCTTGAATTAATTCAAATTTCCTGGTAGCCAGAATGACTAGTGTACTGAGAAATTTACTAGTCCTGCCAAACATTTACTAGCCCTGGCCCCAAAACAATGTCACACACTCGTATTGAGATTAACAACAATTTTATTTCATAAATAGCATTATCATATAAAATGTAGAAGTACAGATTCTGAAGTATAAATTCTACTTTAAATCATCAGAAAATTCACATTTCTTGTTTATCAAGATAATCTGGATCCAATTCCAGAAAGGGATCCAGGTGTCCTTTCTCGCCCTCCACCTGCACTCTGGGTCCATATGTTCTGGTCTTCTTACCCATCTCCCTGAAACATTCCACAATTGTATTGCTGATAATGGATCATATGTTGGAATGTCATTTGTATGAAACATGATGAAGAGTAGGTCGGACAGAACCCAGGGTCACAAACAAGATCTCTAGTCACTCTTCACCATTTTAATCTCTGAGAAACCCCTTTCAGCATCAGCAGAGTGGGCTGGGATTGTCAGGATGAGGTCAATCAATGCCAGAATATTCTTGCAGTCAGCAGCATATGATTGTACAACTGTGGGCCAAGTCAAAGCATAGATGTATTTGTAACTGAAAGATAACAGAATGAATTTTGCTTTCTTCCGGAGGCTGAACACCTATAAAATGCCACATTTTGCCTGTCTTATAAGGTGGGAATTGTGCCCCATTTTGAAATATGAGATGTTACAGTATAACTGAGGCGAATTATTTGAAGTAAGAAAAGGAATGACACAGTGTCCTTTATATAAAAAAAAGTCAGAGCAAGAAACCTGTTTAAAAACACGTGCCTTTGCCCCCCCCCCCCCCCTTACATCAGATGGCTTCTCCCAAATAAAGACTTTACTTCAGCGGATGTTCTGCACGATCAAAGCAGTGGCTAAAGTAAACACTGTTATAAAATATTAACATCAAAAGATAATGTTAGTTTCAACTTGGAAAATGTGTGCTCTCATCAAACGAAGCCAGCTGACTCGGTGCATTGTATTTAACTCGGGTGCTCGACGCAAGCTTGATGTGAATGAAAAAAAAACAATAATCAAAAGGAATAAAATCATACATAGCGACAAAAATACCAAAAATATTCCTGAGATATTTTTCTAAGGTATTTTTGTCACTCTGTATGATTTGTTTCTTTAGATTTTTTCCCCCTTCACATCAAGAGCGCATCGAACACCTTTGGTATTTAACAGCTCCAATTACGGTCTCATCATTAATAACATATGTTTGGTAATTGTTCCTAATTAATTGAACCTCAGTGTATTGTTGAAATTAATAATAAGCATGAATATTTTCAATCTTAGATGCCCATGTGAGATTTTAATTCCCATCCAATGCTTGGATATCTCCACGTGTATTCAATTATTTGTTCAATCGTTTTTGGGGGGGGGGAATATAAAAGCTATTCTTATTATCATAGAAAAAGTAGTTGCTTGGAAACTGATGTGTCAGTAATGTTATCATAATAAATTGATCTAATTCTTATAATTATTTCGATGCAAGTGTAAAATATGAGTTACCCGTTTGTGACTCGGAGCAAGCACAAAAAAATACCATCAAGAAACAAACATGTAAACTAATTTCTTTGAATAGTTGATGCTATGTTCTTTTGTGTGGTGTAACGTTTCGTAACTTGTTACTGTGTGTAACAGAATTGTTACTGAGTGGTTGGTGTATTAAATGAACAACACAAACACAATATGTGAAAGATGATGCAAATTTATGAAATAAATTATTAATGAAAAATAATGATGTATCAACACAATAACTCATGCGTTCAACCCACAATCACACTTCACAACCATTCACAATTTAAAAATAAATTAAATATTAATACAAAATAAACAGATCCAAGGAACCTCCTGGACTACACAAATGTTTAAAATAAAATGGAACCTTTACAAAAGTTATATTAACGCACGTATAAATTGCGATAACAAATACAAACATCAAACTATATTATCGCACATATGAATTGCGATAACAAGTAAAAACACCTACATGTATTAAATCAAGTTACTAACTGTTATTGAGATTCATGTAATTCCTTTGAATACTACTGAGATTCAAAGTAACTCTGTGTAAATATATCAATGTATTCAATTGTAACCACAATTGAAACACACACGTGTCTACTCTGTACAACCGTACGATTCACCAAATGTTGAATCGCCGCACAGCTTCTCCGAATACCTAGGGTTGACCCAATACTTTTATCGGCCGCTTGCCCTTCACGAATCCACTACAGTTATACGTACAGACAGCATACAGCACCTACTAGAACCACCGGTCCCAAATACTTAGATGCTACTCCGGATGTTTACACCACTAGACAGCTCTGGACACTCGGACATTTAGAATTCTAGATAGTTCCGGATATTTACTCATTTCGACAGATATCCTCAGACATCATGACCTCCTGTTCACGCCAGATACAAACGTAGACAGACAGACATTCAGATACCTCAATTTGATCGCACAATTAAACAGCACAATCACGGCACAATCAATCACATTCAGCTACAATAAAGAAACCAAAATAATAATAGTTGTTTCTAAAACAATCTAAAATTTAGATTACGCTATTGCATTTAAAGTCTAATAGTGACTAGTAATTCCAAATATTCAACGGTTTAAATCTGCATTGTAATAAAGGCATCATTACATGAAATGATAAACTGAATAAAATTCACTGTAAATAAAACAAAATATAAATTTAACACTCACCCCTTTGGCTGGAGAAAGAATGACGAGCTATCTCTCCTTTGACAAGATACTTTTGACTTGTAATCTTTTTAGAAATATTCTGCCTTATATGTCCCCAAATAGGTGAGCAGAATTCAGGGCAATATTCCCGTGCACCCTGTGATTATAATGTTCCTGACTTCAAGTGATTTCTAGTCAAGTACATGTAAGTTGCTACACGTCGCTTACCTTGAAAAACACTTATTCACCCCAGGTAACGCATGTACGACGAAACAAAAAAAAATGGTGAAATTAGTTTGTAATTTTCGCCTAATTCTGTGACACTGTGGTCACGCGAATAAAGTGTGATTCCATTTAATTTGCTATCAGATTAATACGGAGCAATTTCCAAACGTCCGTTGTTAATGACGGAACCTAAATTGGCTCTGTTAAGTGAAAAGCACATAATCAGATGGCTTCTTGTAATAGAAACACATTTCCGAGGCAGAAATTGACTTCATCTTCACATGCTAATATCTTATGACTGTGTTTACAACGGTCACTGCATTGATTCTAAAGAACATCGGACGAAGTCATGTCTTTATTAGGGTATTGAGTAAATAAACGCTAACTGTTGATAACCAAAAACTGACTAGCCCGTCGGACTGTTAACATTATGAAAGTTGCTAAACCCGATGGGAAATCTACTAGCCTTGGGCTAGCGGACTACCGCTAATTTCGAGCCCTGTACATATACTGATTTGACAATTTATGCTAATCTTAGTTTTGTTTCTCTTGTGTTATTTCAGCAAGAATGTTTAATAATGAATGAAATACATGATTACAGTGATCGTCCTTTTGTCATTGAAGGGAGGGAAGAAAGAATAAATCAAGGAAGATAGCCTTTAATTTGTTGATGGTAATACTGATTAAATAGTATTCCCCAATTTTAGGCAGCCACTTGGCTTCAGTCCCCCACATGTTCAAGCATGGCATTCAGGCCAAGGGTTCATGCCAGATCTGTTGGATCTAACTCTTAATACTGTTTTGCCGTTACCTAGTGTTGTTCCGATTATCGATTATAATCGATCATCAGTTGGTTGAGCAGATAATCGATTGTGAACTCCATAATCGATTGTGTGTA
Organism: Unio delphinus; assembly: GCA_029339505.1. Taxonomy (NCBI): domain Eukaryota; kingdom Metazoa; phylum Mollusca; class Bivalvia; order Unionida; family Unionidae; genus Unio; species Unio delphinus. The sequence continues at coordinate 8,173,517 of JAQISU010000155.1, forward strand.
AAGGGAGACTACTTTTTAGGTGTATGCAAAGCACAAAGGTTAGTAAAACTCCCAGCCACCCTAAAGTTGACCTGAAATTTATTAATTCCCTTCACAAATACAAATATGAAACCTTATGAGTCATAATTAGGAACATATAGTTATTCATACATGGTCAAGTTGTTAAATTGCTGAGTTAATAAATTTAAACACATTTTGTTGGTTTGTTTCAGTTAAATTGCAACATCTTTTGTAGTATTTATAAACAATGACAAACAAGAAAAAGATGTCCTTCTACACTTTATATTATAGACACATCACATATGAATGAAAGAATTTTGGGTGATTGTAGCAGTATTTCAGTTACATTTGCCTGATCAGCCATAAAAAGTTGCGTTCATTTAACAAAGTTGTAGAAAAAATATAACACAATGTAATATTATTGTCAGGTTAAAGTATACATGTCATTAATTTAAAAGAGATTATTCCTGTACATTTATAAACATATTGAACTCTTGATCAAAGATATAATTGTTTAACAAAAATTAAATTTGCTCTTAGTAACCGATTATAATCGATGATCAGTTGGTTAAGGGGAACTGATTATTGATTATGAATTTCTGACCGATTCCCATCACTACCGTTACCGTCCTTCCAGCCTTCACCGACCGTCTTGTCAACACCAACTATCCAGCTGTCCCAGAATGGTAACCAGTTGGGCCACAAAGCACAGTGCATGTGATGGAACTCCTTCAAATCTACCATCCTTCACATCTTAGATTTGACCATGGAACAGACTGAAGTTAGCTTTCAAACTGCCATTTAAGACAATTTATTTTATTAGGTATTGGCTACTTCAGATAGCCCCCTCCCTTACCATTGCTTCAAAGAGTTGGTAGATCATTATGAGGAGGAAGAAACGGACTTATGGCAGCAGACATCTTCTGAACTGATCTCCTGGAACTTGACAAGAAGAGCTCACTGGACCTCCCTATTCCCTCAGGAGTGGGGTGGAGTGCTTTAACCAGATGACACAGAGGATGCTTCAGATTTCATTCATCAACAATCCTTTCTCCCCTCTTCTCAAATATATCATCATATCGGAAAACAGATGCCTTTCTGCAACAGAAGATATGGGCATTAAAGCATTTTTTTCAAAGACACTGGAGCATGTATAAATGCAACAATCCCCAGAATTTTACTCAAGGCTGTTTCTTTTAGAGTCACCTATTCCAATTCAAGATGGAGATGGTGAGTTCAATCCACCTCTTTATCAAGGTCTTTCACTTCTGGGAAAATAAACTCTCTCGCAAAATATTCCTTATCATAGAATGGTCTCTCCATCCATTGGTCTTCACTCAGATATGTGCCCTTGGGGACGCCTAATGATCGATCCTTTTGCAACTTGGTGGAATCACAAGTTACCCACTTTTGTCTCTCCAATTCCAGACCCAGACGCTTGGGCTGTGGATGCACTGTCAATCAGTAGGGAGGTGTTGCAAACCTTTTCCTACCCTCCCACAATGATGATGCCAAAATAATCCAGATGCTATGGTGTCGGAATTGCAAGATGATTCTGATTGCTCCTCTCATATGGGACAAATCCAGGTTTACTGGTGATAGATCTACCCAGGTACATCCTGGCCAATCCAAATCTCATTTAGTCATGGCCGAGGGTGTTCCATCTCTCTCTGGACCCCCCTGCGGGTTCGGGGTTGTAGAATTGGCTCAACGTGCCTCAGTACGTGTCGTAAGAGGTGACTAAGTACACCGATAACTCGCGCCCTGATAACTCGCGAACCCGCTTATAACGCGGTGTCCGGCGTGGATCCCGTTTTTTTTTAAAGAAAATATTTTTTAAAAATAAAGAAAATCGTGATCAGAACAGGTGAATGAAACCTTGATATATCGCCCGTTTTATCGTCGAAAATGACGGTTAGTGCCCGAAAAGTTTGAATGAACATCGTGAAATTTTCAGGTTTTAATAAGGAATCACATATCTTGTTAGATTTTATCGGAAAATTTTTTTTCTCAGTTCACTGTAAATAATAATACTGTATATGTATAGGGGAAATTAGTGTTTTAATCTTTTCATTGTGTTGCAGTGTAAGCAGTATAATCTTTGCATGTTCTCTTCTATTCAAACATGAAAAGAGTCAATTCACCGTCACATCGATGCCTGCGAGCACATCTGTGAGAATCTAATTAACTGCCGGCTGCGTTTTGATCGACGACTTAGGGAAGTGTTTGTTGCATTGTAAAACTGAATTAAAATAGACCTGCTTTGTTTTATAAGGCGGTCTTTTGTATCAAATTAGGTAAAAGACGTACAATACAAAAGTTCAAAGGAATGCAAATCCTACATGCATAAACTGTTGTGGTCAATATCGTGTCTCAACATCAATAAAATTAGTTGGACCAATCGAACATGGTTTCAAATAGTATGTACTTATTATCATTAAAGTATATATTAATCAGTAATTTATCCTAATCATTTGTAAATGTGATCATGGAGACCAAGGGAATCAAGCGTAAGGCATACTCGGTGAATGAAAAGCTTACTGTCATAGAGAGGGTTCGTAATGGTGAATCAAGATCAAAAGTTTGTAGTGAACTTAAACTTCGAGTCGACATTCAGACGTTGGCTCAAGGATGAGCAGAAATTTCGGGATTATTTGCATGAAGTTGATTCTGATGATGGATTTAAATGGAAACGGGCACGCACTGCAAACGACACAGAATTAGATGATGCTGTGTACACTTGGTTCACACAACAACGTGAACCAAGTGTTCAGATTTCGGGAACAATTCTCAAGGTCCAGGCAGAGAAAATGGCAAAAACTATGGACACTGAATCAGATTTCATGGCAAGCCATGAATGGTTTTGGAGATTCCAGCGCCGACATGGAATAAAACAAAATTCTTTGTCGGGAGATACGCTCAGCAAATCAGGCGGCCGCATCTAGTTATCAAAACCAACTCCGAGAGATACTGACCCATGATAGATATACAGATGACCAAGTTTATAATTGTGATGAGGCTGGTCTATACTATCGGATGATTTAAATATATATATATATATATATATATATATATATATATATATATATATATATATATATATATATATATATATTTTTTGTTTACATGTCTGACGTTTAGACCCATTAAATTCATGGTTGGTAATGGTTTATCTTTGTAATTTTTTTTTTACATTTTACTCTATCTAATCAATCTATGTATCTATTTAGTGATAGCATAATTTTACGTTGTCATTTTTCGATATGAATGTTATCTTTTTTGATAAAATAAATCTTGATTCATTTTGAACAAACAATAAAACTAGAATGTATCCAAATCAACACAAAAAGCAGTGACGTAATACACAATGTGTTTAGCGATACACATGTTAAGAGTACTGATACCTCGTGGAATAATGTTTGTTTTTACGATCTTTTCAAGATATTTTATCCAGAAATTAAAGGTAATTTATAAAGAAAAATGAACAACACCTTTATAAAGAAATATTTATTCACAGTTTTTTTCAGCACGATTATAAAACGAGTATTTAACAATGCACCTCCCCCCCCCTTCGCATCTCTGTCGATCTCCCATCTCTTTATTAGTTTTTTTTATAGGTCCCTCGGTAACTCGCGCCCTCGCTTATAGTGCGGTTGATGTTTTTGGACCCCCGTTGTGCGCGAGTTATCGAGGGAGCGGTGTAGAGGCAACTTGTTTGCCATGGGGGAGGAAATAATCCTGGTTGTTGAGCAGAGGCTTTTCCAATGCAATACGCTGCTTTGGCCTCTACTTCTACTAGAGGGGTGGTTGGGATGGACCTGGTCTTGACAAATCGGCTGGTCACGCAGAGCCCAGGGAAGTCTTTATTTACTTGCTCACCTTCTCAATCTTTCTTGTATCTCTTTTGATACCACCATTGCCCCTACATACTACCCCTTTAACTTTCACATTCCTAAGTTTTCGAAGACTTCCAAGAAGGCAGTGGCTTAATGGGTCAATCAGGAGGTAATTTTACTGACCCTAAAACAATTCACTGCTTTTAAGTCGCGCGAGAGGCCAGCTTTATAGGACCAAACAGAAGGTGTTTTTTGTATCCAACCATGACATTAAAGCCTGATGGCAAGATCAAGTAATTGTTGTATAAAATCCAGATGGTAACTGGCTGCTATCCGACATAAATGATTAGGCAGGAAAATTAAAGCCTAGCAGCAAGATCAACTAATTGCTGAACAAAGTATGAGTTGGAACTGGCATTTTGTCAACATAAATGAATAGAAAACAATCTATTTGTTCAAGCTGGAACCAAGAGCTTTTGTTGACATGTACATTTATTTTTCTGTCTCGACGTCGACATAAGCATGACAAGTTTGGTAGTAATAGTAGACTAAGGGACTGGGACTTTGCTTTTTTGTCAACATAGGTGGCTTGTAGATATAAGTGATGTCAATATAAGTGGGTAGGACAGAAATAATTTTTGTAGTAATACATTTTTTATTTATTTATATGACTAGATAACAATTTTTTTAAAAGGGTGACAATTTGACATCATGAAAATCTTGTTATTTCTACTTATTTTGAATGTATCGTCATATCAGCAGAGAGAATGTTGTGCAAGTTGCAATATCTTACTTAAAGCTGAAAAGATTTGTCATTACATTTTTGATTTGACCTCCAGTTCTGACATGAAGGTTTTTTTAAACCCTAATTTTTACACTCCTGGGGGATACACTGGTTATGTCTATAGATTGTTATCCTATACCAAAGAAGTGTCTTTGAAGATGTGCCAATATGAAAATTGCAGGTAAAATGCTGCATTTGAGCAACTTCATTTTCCAGATTAAATATAAGTGCTACATGTATCTTGCTCCTGGAATAAATTTTAATAGATTATATGTTTCTTGTGAGCCAACTTATCTTCAAATGTGTTATGGAGCAAGCTTGTACTGGTGACTAAAGATTCACAAGTTTTATTAGTAAAAATTTCACTGTTAGGACATCAGTCTCTGCTGTGTGTAATGAATGCTGCAGTTTGTCGCTTACCATGATTGTAATTAAGATATTCAGATGAAACAACAAAAAAGATTTTAAACAATCTTATTCATTGATTACTTACATTGTTTATCCTTTCTAAATTTAAACTTGCACTCGTTTCAGTTTTTTTGAAGAGTTGCTTGCAAGGTTTTGGGAAAAAAGCCCTTGTGGCATGCATATTATGTGAGAATTCATTGTTTGACATGCTAAACATTGCCAGTTTATCACATGACCATGTACTGAAACCAAAAGGAACATCAGTAGATGTATTGTTGCATGGATTTCATATTCTGCATTGAATTCTGTTATAAAACAGCATTTTATGTGGGAGAAAATAAACAACATTATGGAACTGGTAGACTGTTTGCTTTTTACAAAATTGGTTTTCTCATGGGAAATGTTTGAGGTGAGAGTGTGGATTAAAGATTAAATTTTGTGTTTATGGTTTTTCTGTTATTGATTTTAAGATGGAGCTGTGTACCAGAATTTTGCTTCATTGTGTTAAATAGAAAACGAATGTCCTTATTCAGTACTTTTTGACCACGTTTTGCTAGCCTTATTTTATTCTTGGGAAAGAGTCTGATGTTAAAGCTTGCATTTAATGTTTTGATTGCATATGTTCTGTGTATTTAAATTTACTTCTTTGTATTGACCTTTTCTGCTACCATTAATTTCTTACATTTGTAAGTACAGTTTATAGCAAACATATTACATTAAAGATTTTTTAATTTATATTTGTTCAGTTAGGTAAAAGTTATGAAACCTCTTGTTAGTTACCTTGATGCTGGCATTTTGATTTACTTTCAGAGGAAATAGATTACATGTGTACGATTGACAGTAAATGTGAAGAGAACAAACGCTAAGTCCATCAGTCAGTCTGTCCAGTATCCATTACTCTCTGACTTGTAGGTTCCTGTAGTTTAGTGCATGGATCAGACTTGGTGAAAACTAAACAGTCATGCCAAAAGTAGGTCAAAATGACCTACATTTTATGCTTAAGTGTCACCTTTTAAGTTGGAAATATTTGTCAGTGTTTTACTACAACCTGGAGTGTTCATTCGTGTGGTTTTATCTATGGGTCCATTATGTGGAATTCTGCATGGTTGCATCACATGTGAGTCACTGTGATGTGTATTTGGATCTGTAAGTAACTTTATGCTTTCAGGTCATTTCTCTAGCAGTTTCACGTTGTGTGGATTCCATGGTATGTCTGACAGTGTCATGTTAGATTGACCTATAAAACATACCTTTTTGTATGCCTATGTATCTATCATGGTGAGTTGTAATCTTGTACATTCCTAATTAAGGAGTGCTTTGTTTATATTAGCCTATTCACATGATTCTTTTTGCAGAAATTCCAATACAAAATGCCTTGTTATATTGGCCTCTTGAGATAAGCTATGCTGACAGGTTTTGTGATTAAATGCCTTTATTTTTGTAATGAACAAAAAGTTAAATAGTGACTTCCTAACAAGCTTGGATTTGTTAATGAATTATAATAATTTGTTCTTCATTTAAGTTTACCCATTGGCATTGGTGAACAGATGAGCAAAGCTGTCTTCTGAAATAGTGTTTTAATCCAGAATGTCAATGAGTACTTTGTAATTCCAGTGAAAAATTGTATAAGTCCTCTCAAATTATAATTAAACACAACTAAAAATAATTTGAGTCAAGTTGAAAAAGTTGTTGACTTTGTCCTTTCTTTACAGACTGTCACTTGACCTATGATACAACAAAATATCCTTGATTTGGGTAATTTAGAATTGAAATTTCCATAATATTGTTAGCAGGTTCACTTTTTGGACCATACATAGTGATACAAATATTTAGGCCATGAATTGAATTGTTGATAATTATTGTTATAAAAAATTACAAATGTTAGGTAGGCCAAAACTCTGCCCTCATTTATGGACAAGGTCAAGCATACAATATAAAACTAAACATACATAACACTGAAAAAAGTCACATTTTTGAATGAATAAAACAAGACAATGTAATGGAAAATATGAATGATTTTCACAAATTCTGCTGAATGTTTTGTTACAATTGTCTTTAGGAATTAGCATGAATACAGCAATCACATATACTAGAATATGTAAATCATTAGACTTTGAATGAACTATAGATATACACAACACTGGTGATGTTGATGTTAGCTGCCTTAGAACTTTAACTTTGACCGACTTCTGCTTTTCAGCATACTACTACTACAGATTTGTTCAGGTTTTTATGTGAGGAACTGGAACTACAAAGTATACCTCTTGACTTTTGAGTTAAACCAAGTATCAAATAAGTAACAAGTCAATTTTTGGTCTTATACTTCAAAACGTTTCTTATATATTGGTTTGCAAACTCTACACTTATGGGCTGTCAGAATAAAAAAGGAATTGCTTGCTTGTCCTTTTTAAGGGAATTTGGCTATAGTAACAATACTACAACTGATGTAGTATTAATACTACAAAGCTATCCCCCCCAAACCCTTGTAGTAACATTACCCTATGTTCAGGCACTAATTTTATGATCTCTAAAACCTGATGTAGTAACAATACTACAACTGATGTAGTATTAATACTACAAAGCTATCCCCACCAAACCCATGTAGTAACATTACCCTATGTTCAGGCACTAATTTTATGATCTCCAAAAACTGATGTAGTAACAATACTACAACTGATGTAGTATTAATACTACAAAGCAATCCCCCAAAACCCTTGTAGTAACATTACCCTATGTTCAGGCACTAATTTTATGATCTCCAAAACCTGATGTAGTAACAATACTACAACTGATGTAGTATTAATACTACAAAGCTATCCCCCCCAAACCCATGTAGTAACATTACCCTATGTTCAGGCACTAATTTTATGATCTCTAAAACCTGATGTAGTAACAATACTACAACTGATGTAGTATTAATACTACAAAGCTATCCCCACCAAACCCTTGTAGTAACATTACCCTATGTTCAGGTACTAATTTTATGATCTCTAAAACCTGATGTAGTAACAATACTACAACTGATGTAGTATTAATACTACAAAGCAATCCCCCAAACCCATGTAGTAACATTACCCTATGTTCAGGCACTACTTTTATGATCTCTAAAACCTGATGTAGTAACAATACTACAACTGATGTAGTATTAATACTACAAAGCAATCCCCCCCCCCCAAACCCATGTAGTAACATTACCCTATGTTCAGGCAATAATTTTATGATCTCTAAAACCTGATGTAGTAACAATACTACAACTGATGTAGTATTAATACTACAAAGCTATCCCACCAAACCCATGTAGTAACATTACCCTATGTTCAGGCACTAATTTTATGATCTCTAAAACCTGATGTAGTAACAATACTACAACTGATGTAGTATTAATACTACAAAGCAATCCCCCCAAACCCATGTAGTAACATTACCCTATGTTCAGGCACTAATTTTATGATCTCTAAAACCTGATGTAGTAACAATACTACAACTGATGTAGTATTAATACTACAAAGCTATCCCCCCAAACCCTTGTAGTAACATTACCCTATGTTCAGGCACTAATTTTATGATCTCTAAAACCTGATGTAGTAACAATACTACAACTGATGTAGTATTAATACTACAAAGCTATCCCCACCAAACCCTTGTAGTAACATTACCCTATGTTCAGGCACTAATTTTATGATCTCCAAAACCTGATGTAGTAACAATGCTACAACTGATGTAGTATTAATACTACAAAGCTATCCCCACCAAACCCATGTAGTAACATTACCCTATGTTCAGGCACTAATTTTATGATCTCCAAAACCTGATGTAGTAACAATACTACAACTGATGTAGTATTAATACTACAAAGCAATCTCCCCAAACCCTTGTAGTAACATTACCCTATGTTCAGGCACTAATTTTATGATCTCCAAAACCTGATGTAGTAACAATACTACAACTGATGTAGTATTAATACTACAAAGCTATCCCCCCAAACCCTTGTAGTAACATTACCCTATGTTCAGGCACTAATTTTATGATCTCTAAAACCTGATGTAGTAACAATACTACAACTGATGTAGTATTAATACTACAAAGCTATCCCCCCAAACCCTTGTAGTAACATTGCCCTATGTTCAGGCACTAATTTTATGATCTCCAAAACGTGATGTAGTAACAATACTAGAACTGATGTAGTATTAATACTACAAAGCTATCCCCACCAAACCCATGTAGTAACATTACCCTATGTTCAGGCACTAATTTTATGATCTCTAAAACCTGATGTAGTAACAATACTACAACTGATGTAGTATTAATACTACAAAGCTATCCCCCCAAACCCATGTAGTAACATTACCCTATGTTCAGGCACTAATTTTATGATCTCCAAAAACTGATGTAGTAACAATACTACAACTGATGTAGTATTAATACTACAATGCTATCCCTGCAAACCCATGTAGTAACATTACTCTATGTGCAGCCACTAATTTTATGATCTCCAAAACTTGATGTAGTAACAATACTACAACTGATGTAGTATTAATACACAACCTCTCCGGTGGCCTAGTGGTTAGAGCGTCCGCCTCGGAAGCGGGAGGTCGTGGGTTCGATCCCCGGCCGAGTCATACCAAAGACTTACAAAAATGGTACTAACAGCTGCCTCGCTTGACGTTCAGCATTAAGAGGTTAGTGTTAGGACTCGTCGACCTGGTGTCAGGATAATGTGTCTGGGTGGGACATCATGCTATATGTCTGCGGCATGATGCCCCAGTGGTAGACATCACTATAAACTGCCTCACTGCAGACATCGTAGTGATATGACTGAAAAATTGTTAAAGCTACGTTAAAAATCCTAATCAAACAAACAAGTATTAATACTACAAAGCTATCCCCCCAAACCCTTGTAGTAACATTACCCTATGTTCAGGCACTAATTTTATGATCTCTAAAACCTGATGTAGTAACAATCTTTTCTGTCATCAAAACATCTTTGGACACATAAAGATTGTCTTTTATCCCCCACTTATTTGTCTGTGCCATTTGGCTATACTTCACTTCACTAAGGATGGAGTTTCAGAAATGCCCAGCCAAAATGATATCAGTTTGCCTTTTATGAGAAACCCAACTACTGGACTGGAGGACATGAAGGCTATCAGATTTCAGATTATCAATGTCAGTTTGTTTGAATACAATTGACTATAATTGCTACAAAGAGAAACCTGCTGATATGTGATTCTGCAGCTGTTCCTGTGTAGCTGTGCAGGGTCACCTGGATTTAGGCTTTTCAGAATTAGATTTTGAAAATAAAAACTTTTTAGCACAATTAAGTAAAAACAACTGGAGAAGACAGCTTATATATATATATATATATATATATATATATATATATATATATATATATATATATATAATTGACCCAATTAGATGTTCAGGCCATTATAACCTCATTGTATTGTTTTACTTTCCACACTTTGTACTTGAACATGCTATCTTACAACAATTCCAAGTCCAAGATATTGCACAATATTCTGTCTATATCATGATTGGCTAGGTATGTACATGTATTTATATAAGCGTATTGTAATATGGGAAAGTATGTATGTATGTATGTATGTATGTATGTATGTATGTATGTATGTATGTATGTATGTATGTATGCATCTATGTATGTATGTATGTCCATGGGTGTGTGCATGTGTGTGTGTGTATGTATGTATTTATGCATGTATGTATGTATGTATGTATGTATGTATGTATGTATGTATGTATGTATGTATGTATGTATGTATGTAATTCACCTAGTAAAACAAGCTCAGTTGACAGGGAATCAGACTAGTAATCCTAACATTCAAGCTTTGACAGGCTGGCTCAAACCAGCATTGAGCTAACTGCTTTGGTTTGTCCTTGGGAAAAGTATTTGGTAATAACGGTGCTGACAAAACCAACAAAAGCAAGAAACAAAAAGCAAATTGTAAAATCTGGCTCAACAATATAATAGCTAATGAAGCAGACTCTAAGAACAAATACTTACAATAACAAGGAAAACAAAATTAACCTCTTTATTTTTAGCAACTCATTATAGTACCTACTTTTATATCATTTAAAAGAAAGTTATTTTTTGACATGCCCTGTATTATCACTTTGAACAGCATTTCATTGTCAAGATAACTTATATCTGAATTTGTTTTCTACTTCAAAATTCTTGTTCACAGTTGCATCTAGAGACTACTTTTCTAAAATATTTGCAATGGTTCTCTGGCTTATGTAAAGTAACAAATGGTTACATTAATTAATTTGTCACATTAGCATAAGTTATCAGCTGAGTGATATACCATACCTTTATTCCAATTCATTGTAATTAAAAAACTGACCTTCTTCATTCTACATTCAGAGTGATGCTCTTTTCAAAAGGAGTGGGTTAACATTAGAGGCAGCAAGGTTCAGACACTGACTCTGTTCACCACTAACCCTTGGGAATTAGTTAATGAAGATAGCTTTGATATGCAGTTGTTAGGCTGAAAATTATTTCATCTGTTAGTACAAGTGTTCTATAGCTCTTCTTAATTACTGTCAATCACAATTATCTCTTATCTGTGTTACTAATCAGATTTGCTGGTCCTGGTTGTCCAATGATACATCAATCTCTGTTAACTATCAGAGCACCTGCCTAAGTTGCATGGTCTTCAGAGTATCAGAGCTTGTAGTTCAGAGTCAGCCTTTGTTTAGACAAATTCAAATTTGCATTATGTTTTGATCATAAATACATGTACATGTATATCCTATATAATTATGTAATTTCACCATAACAGAACAAGATATATTGAGTTGTCTGCCATAAAATTAAAATCTTTGAACTCAATAGCTCTTGGCTAGTGTCTCAAGTTTGTGGGACCATCCTTTGTTATTTTTTTTATTTTTTTTTTGTGGTATATCAGAATTGGGTGTCAAACTGAGTATTTAAAAAAAACGTTGTTATTAAAACAGAGGTGAGATGGCAGTGATCCCTAACTGAGAGCGTTTGAGACTACTTGGCCACTCAAAAACCCAGAGAGAGAGAGACAGAGACAGAGACCATTTAGTTAAGCAAAATGTTTATTTGGAAAATAGATAATGTTGTTTTTCTCAGGTTTTTGTTCCCAAAGTTTATTTTTACTGTTAAGAAAATACAGCACGTAATGTGTGTGTGTATGTCTGTGTACGTGTCTGTTTGTGTTTTCAGTTAAATCTGAAGCATGTGTCACATATTATGATATTATATTTTCACTACTTGAATTTAAATTAGAATTACAATTAAGTTGAGGAGGGAGTGGGCATGTTGATACATGTATATGCTTTCAGAAAGTATATATACTTTCAGTAATTGCAGCACTCCAAAATTTAGGTTTTGAATACATTTGCTATAAAAAGTATTTTTTTAATACTACATCATAAATAGTTTACTTGTTTTTAGAGACTAAAGAACAATTACCCATGATGTTTCAGTTGAGAGGCAGAATGGCATTCTGGGTAATTGCTTTAATTTCCAATGTTGCTGATCTATTCTAATTTATATTGCTTTATTTGCACCTACTTAACATACACTTTGAATAATTTTATTGATTTAAATAAGTATCAGATATTTTTCAGATACAAAATATGAAGATTTTTTTTAATGAGCAAACAATTTGTTAAAATGGTTTACACAGAATTCACTAATAAATGGTAACCGCTTCTCTTGTATTATGTTGAATGTCTGTCATTAGTTTAATACAATGATGTGGTGGTATTGCATCCCTTGATTCTGCCACCAATTAATCACAAGTGACAGTTCTTGCCTGGTTTGCTGGAGTAGATTGCAGTCATCCTGAACCCATCTTGATGGGGTCATTCTCCAGCTAATTTTTAAAATCATAACATTTGGGGAAATCTCTACTAGTGTAGAGAAGATGGCAATAAAGATCTAACCATAATCAACAATTTCATGTGCATGACTCCCCTACACCTGTGTAAAAGTGTACAATAAATAACAGAATGGAACTTACTATTTAGTAAAGGCACACAAGTAAATAAGGAGAAAAAGCTACCAGAACCATATTGCTTGAATTTATTTTAAGCCAGTATGTCAGGCATAACCTCTTACATATAGAACCATGTATAATATGATTATCATACCAAAATGAATTTTAAGCCAAAAAACATTCAGCCCTCACAAGTTTTGTGTACCCATTCCTCTCTCTCTCTCTCTCTCTCTCTCTCTCTCTCTCTCTCTCTCTCTCTCTCTCTCTCTCATATACTGATATATGCTCTAGTATAAACTTTATGTGTAGTACTCAAAGCTATGATGCTGTCACTATTATTTTTTCACACTGTATGACATTTTCTGCATCAGTGTGCTTCCAGCAAACATGCTTGTAAGTATAACATCTTACTACAATAAACGATTTTGTATAGTAACAATATAGTACTTTTGATTGGTTCCATTTATTTATAGCATCTATATGTAGCAAACAGTATCTTTTCCTGTAAACAGTGCTGATGTTATAAACTATCATAAAAACTAGGTTTAAGATTTTGTCTTGTCAGTTTTGAAAAAAAATCATAGATCACCTCTCTATCCAGGTGTAAAAATTATATGAAAATTCCAAGAAGGTCAATCTCATGATGGCTTATAACTATGTTTAAATATGTAGTCTTTCTGATGCATTGAACATTGAACAGAAACCTAATCTCAACGTCCTCTAATCTGTCAATCTTGAACCCAAATAAAATTCAATTCAAAATGTTTTGGTTCTTGTGGTGGCTACTTTATGCCATATTTATTAGTACTGTGTTGATTACCCAGAATGACTGCTGATCATTCCGATATTATTGGTAACCATTTACAAAAATTGGTAACCAGTTACCCCCAACCTTACTTCATAACACTTAAAACATATTTATCTAGCTGTACAAATTTTACATAAAAATTTAAAATTTGCATAAAATGTCTCACTCACAGTCTGGATTGCTTCAAAAGCAAGCTTTAAACATGAATTGAAGCAATCTAACTAATATATCTACCATGGATTTAGCCAAATGCTATATATGTCCCATTGTCTGTTTTTCTTAGATATGATACAGAGTAATATTAATACCATCTTTGCAGACATACTTTATGCAATAGTATGTATTAATATATCTTAAGGTTTGTGTGTCTAAGTCATTTTAAAACTAGACATGAACAAGTTTTATAACTTGTCAGTTTTATAACTTTGCAGTGATTCTGGAAATCATGATATCATTTGATACTGATTATTGCATGCAATGGTGGATAATATGGCAAACTAATTAAAAGTATTATACATGCCTGAACTTCATGCAAACACAAAAGGAAGCTACATCTGTGTCAGTAGAAGCAATATATATGTTTTACTTGATTTTAGAAATTGAATTTGCTGTAATTCTCACCAGTACACAGTAAATACATGCTTTGTAGACTGCAATTCACCATTGATTGTTTTCTCATGAATTATGGGCAACCAGTTTAGAATTTACTCCAATGTGACTTTTACTTTTGGTGCAATGTGACTCGCTCTTTACTGCAATGTGACTTTTGCTCTTAGTGCAGTGTGACTGTCATTCTTTACTGCAATGTGACTTTTGCTCTTGGTGCAATGTGACTGTCACTATTTACTGCAAAGTGACTGTTACTCTTGGTGCAATGTGACTCACTCTTTACTGCAATATGACTGTCACTCTTGGTGCAGTGTGACTGTCACTCTTTACTGCAAAGTGACTGTTACTCTTGGTGCAATGTGACTCATTCTTTAATGCAATGTGATTGTCACTCTTGGTGCAATGTGACTCACTCTTTACTGCAATGTGACTCACTCTTTACTGCAATGTGACTCACTCTTGGTGCAATGTGACTGTCACTCTTTTCTGCAAAGTGACTGTTACTCTTGGTGCAATGTGACTCACTCTTTACTGCAATGTGACAGTCACTCTTGGTGCAATGTGACTCACTCTTTACTGCAAAATGACTGTTGCTCTTGGTGCAATGTGAATGTCACTCTTGGTGCAAAGTGACTGTCACTCTTTACTGCAATGTGACTATCACTCTTGGTGCGGTGTGACTGTCACTCTTGGTACAATGTGACTGTCACTTTTGGCAGATACACATTCCTGGTCATAAATTTACTTAAAATAGCTATCATTTATATATGAAAATTACAAAATTCATTGAATGTATGCTCTGTGAAACATTCTTGAATAAAAACGAAAAGAAAAACTGAAACAAGAAAATCAGTGGCAATATCACATATTCATAGCTCCATATCTTCTAAGGAAAACCATCTTTATTATGCTTTAAATAGATTTGTATATCTGTATATTAATACAGAAATCATTGTGTCCATTAAATCCTAAGTTCATCAAACTGAGACTGAATTTCAGCCAAAACGTGATAAAATATAACCATTGTGTACACTTTTCCAAGGACAATCAAGTTTTAAACTTCCTTGCAGGTTTTATCAGGAATATATTGAATATGTTCGTACTATGAGGAATCACTAACAAAAATAACACCCAAATGAGCATATTTAGTAATTCTTTGCATGTTTGTTTCAGCCATGTATTAATATTTGGTTAGTTTGAGTACCCATTTCATGATATTGTATTGGATTTAATTCAGTCTTCTATGAATTCAATGTGACCAACTAAATTTGGGACCATTTCTATATCCTTACACATTAGCTGAGTTTAGGTTTCAAAACAGTGATTTTCTTTTATTTAGGATGGAGAAAATTTTCAGATAAAATGGACTGAAATGAAATGGCTAAGTATAGTGGATTGGGCTATCTCTATACTAAATTAAAGTTGCTCCTAAACAGCTATGTTATAATTGGGTGATCTTTATATTCCTGCAGCTACTACCTTCTTACCTGTATTGTTTAGTTATATCTATGAACATTCAAGGTCAGAAATGTCCAAGTCACACTGTAGAACAGTATGAATGTTTTTTTTAATACTTGATTCACACTCAAGTGTAACCTTTCCTTCCTGTATTTCATCATTTAGAATACTATGCTTAAGCCACATCTCAGCAAAAATCACTACATTAGTCATAAAAAAGAAAATGTGTGCTTCTGGTCGGCCGACAATCTGTTTTTTGTTGCTGAACCTAGCACTCCCACACCCGCAGATTAAGAAAAAGAAATTAATTATTTTATAATCCCAAAATTTATTTGTGCATCTAATTGAGCTGGTTAGCAAAGTATTTGAAGTGTTGAAGTGCTTAGTAGTCATTATATATACTAGTCATTTTAATATATATATATATATATATATATATATATATATATATATATATATATATATATATATATATATATATATATATATATATATATATATATTTAAAAACAGTGCAATAGTAAATATACTTTTTGGGCCTCAGACATTTCCCAGTATCAATTTTCTTGTGCTTTTTATGGGACTTTCAACACATTATTGGCTAAATAATGCTGAGGAAATTGGAGCTAAGTAATTTTCCCAAGGACACACCAAGACAGGTAACCCAGGCTGGCATAGGCCGGTATCAAACCTGAATATCTTGGATTATAGTCCTACACTGTGCCAACTAAGCTTTCTCTGCTGTGTATCAAATCACTGTTATGTCATAGACTGTGTACATTAAAGTACATAATATTAAAATAATTTCAACATGTTTGCAAATTGGGCTTAGGATATATCCATGTTAGCAAAAATAGAATCCTAATAAAAATACATTAATATGACAATAAAAATGAAACATTACTGGTAAAGAATGACTTAAGTAAAAATAAGTTAATGTGCATCAGATCAAATAACCAAATAAATAGTAGGTAACTTTTGGGATTACAATGTTCTGATCATGTGTTGTATGCATCAGTGAAGGTTGATTTGCACAAATGTGATACAACTTTAAATGCAAACAATTCTAACAGAACAATTTTGGAAAACAGAAATATTATTAATGTTGAGAAATTGCACTTATTTCATGTTAACATTTTTTATGACTCCACTGCCATAGTAGAATGGGACATTTTTTTTTATTATTCCTTAAACATAGGCAGCAGTGGGTAAGGGAACCATCTGACTGACTACCTCATAATTCATTATAAGCAAATTACTTTATAGGGAATATTGGTTAACACTACTATTTAGCATTATATTCTAAGCCCAATACAGAACTTAATATTGGCTACTTTACAGAGAGAAAAAGAAAGAGGGAGACAAATATGTCAGCAGTCTCTTAAGGAGAGAGAGTGCAAATAAAAGAATAGAGTGCGAGTAGAAAAAAGAACATATATTTATTGTAAGCATTTTTTTACATGAACACATATTTAGTATTTACACATATATATAAGCACAAATACTTAGACATATACACATATATGCATGTTATCACTAGATTCAACATTTGCTTGTTATTACAAGTTTTATACTGTTGTCAATATTTGCATTTTGTTACTATTTTAAATGATTATTTTCTCTTATTACCAATCTCCTATGAGACAAATAGCACTTTAAAAATTTACTGCATTATTACCTTTGAAATTACTCTACTTTACTGATGTGTATATACAACTGCTACATGTTTCTTTTCCTTTCAACAAAAGCATTAAATAAACATGGCCATACCGACAACTGTAAAAGTAATTATTTAACTTCGCTAAATTTGCTTTCATAATTAAGCTGACCATATCATCTAACTCTATAGAGAATGTAACACATGTACCTACATACATAAAATAAGATGTATCCCAATCTAAATGATATTCTTCACAGTACCTTATTGTACTTCCAGTTATATTTTATATAATAAAGACTTTATTTAGAGAAGGTAACTCAGTTAGGTACAGAACTAATCTATCTTGAGGCCTTCTATCTGCTATGTACAATATATACAGTATATACAACATGATGTGAAAAGTCTGGCTTGACACTAAATAATTAAGTAATTGTAAAATTCAAAGTATCAAGCCCGGAACACATGCACAGGCATCTGTGTAAACATAAACATATATAAAACATAAAATATCATCCTGCATTGAAAAACTCAGCTATGAAAATGATGCAAAATTACAGAAAAGCAGGCAGTATATTTTTTGGTACTAGAACTGTAATTTTTTTTTAAAGATTTCATCCATTTAAGACATTGATTATGAAAAGAAGAAATGCAAGGAGCTAGCCTTATGTCACTGGGAATGTTGTTCTATACCAGTGGACCAGTATATTGAAAACTTTTTTTAAACAATTCCTTCTTTGGCCTTGGTATAATGTAATTTTTTCTTCTTATGGAGCTTAAATTTGGAGTACCATCAGCATCTCTTTTGGTGAAAGATATTGCTTAGATAGACAGGAATGGCTTTTCTGAAGACTTTATACATCAATTTGGCCTTTCTAAAAAATATTCTTTCATGTATTTTCAAAAACTTTATATTATTTTATTGCATCCTGAAAATTGTCTATACATTGATCTAGAATTAAATGGCAAGCCCTCTTAAAAGTGCTGTTATGTTTGAATTAGAGGTATTACCCCAAATTACATTACAGTAGTCTTGATATGGCTGAATATAACTTTTATAAAAGATGACCCTATATTGAAGAGGAATGTATGTTTTGATTTTCCTCAGTAGCCAAAGATAAGAATTACCCTTTTTTAAATGTGTTTAATGTGAATAGACCAAGTAAGATTGTTACCTATGAATACACCAAGAATTCTATTTTGATAGGTCATATTTAGTCTCACATTGTCAAATAGAACCTGGAGTTTGTCACTATCTAGCTTGCTCGGTTTTGTTGTGTTGTAACTAGTAGGGCTTTTGTTTTTCTGTATTCATGATCATACTATTTTCCTTGCACCATATCTGAAGTCTGTTGAGAGCATCTTGTAAGTTATTTTCAAGTACTGTTTTGGTTTTACCAGTCTCAGACAGTGTAGTATCATCTGCATAGAGGTCATTGGAAGAACTTGAAGTTCCAATCTTAAGAGGTAAATCGTTGATAAATAGAATGAATAAGAGAGGTCCAATAATAGAGCCTTGTGGTACTCCACATTTAATATTTTTTACTTTCAGAAAGTTGTTTATTTAAAAAAAATATTTTGCACTCTATCGGTTAAGTAAGAAGTAAATCAGTTTAGGTAGTTTTTCACTGCATTGATTATATAAATACACATTGGTTTTTTTTCACTATTTATACAGAGTCCTAAAAATGTAAAATATTAGCAGATAACATCTAGTGTTCACTTAAAGGATTTCTTAAAGTCATCCAGGGTAAGAGTGGTGTCATCTGCATACTGTGAAACTATATTGTTATTTGTTTATAAGTGTATACCTGTGATTCTGAGCTGAAATATTTTAAAACTATCTTGTTGCCATTTGCATCTGCTTTTACTCTGTGTATTGCAAACTGAAAGTTATTGTTCAGTAAAAAAAATTATTCAAATTATTCCCCTGAATTGGATGCAACAAAATTGAAGATACATTCATAACCCCAACATGATCTAATATATGTCTCCCATTGTTTTATAATATGCGAATCTTGCAATAGATATATTAAGTATTAGCTTATTTTTCTTGCCATCCTTTCTTTTAACTGGGTTCCCCAAACTCATGAAGGCATTTCTCAAGAATTCATCCATTTTCCATATTTTAAAATCAATGATATTTGACATTGCTAAGCACTTTACTTCTAGTACTTGCAGAGACATTCTTCTCCAAAACTGCAATAGTGAACATTTGATTTGTTATTCTTTGGTTACATATAAAACAAAGATTCATACTGTCAATAAGATAATGAGAAAAGAGGAAAGAGAAGAAGTAAACAAAGTGACAGGTGATATCTAAAACACAAATTGTCAATGTTGTTAAGAGAACTATCTTAAATGTTGCAGAAATATTTTTAAAATGGTAAAACCAATGCCCTGTAATTCAATAAGAGTATTATTGTGACTATTGTTTTGTCACTTATCTTTTAACTTTGCTTTTTATTTTTACTTTTTATCTAAAATATCTACAGCAATCAAAATGATGCAGCCTGTGTAGTCTGCTTCATTGCTGTTCATATGATATTAGCTTTGCTTTTGGCTTTCCAATGGATACCCTTCACCAACCCCCAACACCACCCACAAGATATTGTAGATGGCAAATTTCTCAACTTAAGGCTATGGCATGACTTTTGTTTAGATATAATTAAAGATATGGATATATTTGTTAATTAGGTCTTTTAGGTTTGTATTATTCCTGAAATTGATGTGAGGCATGTACACCTCATATAATCTCTGCACAGTATGTAGCCAATGAAATACCAATAGTCCGCTAGGAAGCAGAGCTAGCTAGTTATAGCAACATACATGTTGGTTCAAGGCAAGTAGAATATCTCAAAACTGCATGGATGACAAATATTTTGACTTACATCTAGCTATTAAGTAGACAATGTTTTGCGCATTATTACCCAGGGAATGGGCTAGTGTTTGCACTGTGAGCATCATGTGCTCTCAAAAATGGCAGGCCTTCGAACATGAAAAATGCATGTAAAAATTTGGGGGTGGGGTGCAACAACTTTTTATTCTGTGAACTTCCATTGACTGATTAGGCCAAGTGAGTGATATTCTTATGTTTTGCTTTATTAAGCCTATCCAAAATCATGGACCTTTTTGACCTCGTGTATTGTTTATTGTTTAAAAATTTTATTTGACAGATGTATGCAACATTAAATTTGATCATACAAACTGTCCCTTGCACCCTAAGACCAGTTTTCGTACTACATGATCCACATCAAAGATGTGAATTTTAGATGCTCTCCAACCCGGCAGTAAGCCTTTAGATGATTTGGTTTTCTAACTCTCCTTGTAAGTACACAAGCTAGAACTCCAGTTATACTAAATAATAATTGCTAAAAATAGGTAATTTGGAAACATCCTTTACAGTTTTGCATGGTTACCAATAGTTATCTTCCTTGTCAAGATAGAAAGAAGGCTAAATGTGCAAGTGTGTGTGATTTGGATTTTTAACATAGTTTTAAAATAATTCAGTAATATCGCTATGATGTCTGAAGTGTAGCAGTTTATAGTGATGTATAGCACTGGGGTATCAAGCCGCAGACATGTAGCTTGATGTCCCACCCAGTCACATGATCCTGACAATATTCTGACCAATCCTAACACTAACCTCATAATGCAGAGTGCGAGATAGCTGTTAGTACCATTGTTAGAAGTGTTTGGTATGACTCGGCCAGGGTTCAAACCCGCAACCTCATTCATCCGAGGTGGATGCTCTAACCACTAGCGGTTCGATAGGAAAAAAGTTATTTTACAAACAATTTAAGTAAGTTAAATATCGAACATAAGACGAACATTGTAGGAAAGGAACACTTCCAAATATTAAATTTTAAAAAAAGTTATATTTATAAGTTTTGCTTACATACTTGGTCAGTGGTCTTTTAGTATTGAGAGTTTTGATCTCATCCAGAATCTGAGGTTTTTCATTATTCATTTTTCCCAATATTCTTCTATTACAAAAACAACAGTTTCCAAAGATTCATGTTTTACTTTTACCATGAAGTCATGTGTTGCTTTCATTATATCTTCCTTTATCACATAGTTTAAGTCCTTAAAAATCTTCCTTGTGCATTTTTAAAAAAAATTTTGCTTGTTTCCTTTAGGAAATTTATGTCCTTATATCCATATATCAGTATGCCCATTCCAAATCCACTTTAGTGTGATGGCAAAAAATTTTCAACTAAGAATCATAAAATTATATACATAAATAAATTATTTAGATGAAGAGCATACACCAAGCTATCACTGTAAACATCTGATCCATGCACTCTCCTTACTGAGGAATTTGCTAATTGTGAGTCCATACTTGTTTAGCAAGCTGGTGATGGTAGTAAAACACAGTTAGATGCACAGCAGGTGTTAACAACCAATTAGGCCTTTATAAATTCTTAAATATCTGACCAAACAAATAATGTAAACAGGAGAGAGAGAGAGAGAGAGAGAGAGAGAGAGAGAGAGAGAGAGAGAGAGAGAGAATGGTTGTAGATATTTTTATTTTCTACAGGGTAATTTGCTTAACAGAAGGGCAGGCTAGGTTAGCAATCTTTTTTGGTGGAGGGGCAGTGGTCACAAAAACATCACTAGTTCCCCAGCAGGAGTGTGTGAAAAACCACTCCAGTTGAAATATATTTCTTAATTATGAGAGAGAGAGACAGAGAGAGAGAGACAGAGAGAGAGAGAGATATTCATTAAGATGTAAAACCAAGAGTAGTTTCTGATTGAATAAATATAACTATGTCCAGACTTGGAAATGTTACTGTTTAGGATTCGGCCAATGGGGGTATGCTAGAAAGCTTGCAAGTAACTTATCATGGGTCGGTGGTTCTCCCCAGGGTTTTCCCAGGTTATTCGTCCACCATTAATACTGGCCTCCATGCATATCCCAATATTCTTCTATTACAAAAACAACAGTTTCCAAAGATTCATGTTTTACTTTTACCATGAAGTCATGTGTTGCTTTCATTATATCTTCCTTTATCACATAGTTTAAGTCCTTAAAAATCTTCCTTGTGCATTTTTAAAAAAAATTTTGCTTGTGTCCTTCAGGAAATTTATGTCCTTATATCCATATATCAGTATGCCCATTCCAAATCCACTTTAGTGTGATGGCAAAAAATTTTCAACTAAGAATCATAAAATTATATACATAAATAAATTATTTAGATCACCAGGATATTACAGCAGTCTTTGAAATGCTTTCATACCTTCTTTTAACTTTTTGGAGGGGCCCCGAGTGGCCGAGTGGTCTAATGCGCTCTCCGTTGCCATCTCATCTCTGTCTGCACGGGTTCGAGTCTAGGATTCGGCCAATGGGGGTATGTTAGAAAGCTTGCAAGTAGCTTATCATGGGTCGGTGGTTCTCCCCAGGGTTTTCCCAGGTTATTCGTCCACCATTAATACTGGCCCCCATGCATAGCCTATCGTGTGCTGAAAAATGGTGTTAAACCCCACAATAACAACAACAACTTTTTGGATGTTGATCTTTCAATTACAAAAATTCTTACCTCAATTAGCAGTCACCTCCTAACATTTTCACATGATTAGCTTATTCTTAAATAAATATAAACTCATCATTGGCAGTAAATTGTTCAACAACAGTTATCAAAAGGGATTATTATTATTATTATTATTATTATTATTATTATTATTATTATTATGTCATCTATGTGCAACAAATTGTTTTCCAGCAGTAACAACATAGACACTGCTAAGAAATCATGGTCAGATAATGCTATTGTGTTTCAATATATTTAGATAATTATATCTGTAGAAGAGAGCAAATGGATTAGTGTATTTCAGATTAAAGATGAAGAGCATACACCAAGCTATCACTGTAAACATCTGATCCATGCACTCTCCTTACTGAGGAATTTGCTAATTGTGAGTCCATACTTGTTTAGCAAGCTGGTGATGGTAGTAAAACACAGTTAGATGCACAGCAGGTGTTAACAACCAATTAGGCCTTTATAAATTCTTAAATATCTGACCAAACAAATAATGTAAACAGGAGAGAGAGAGAGAGAGAGAGAGAGAGAGAGAGAGAGAGAGAGAGAGAGAGAGAGAGAGAGAGAATGGTTGTAGATATTTTTATTTTCTACAGGGTAATTTGCTTAACAGAAGGGCAGGCTAGGTTAGCAATCTTTTTTGGTGGGGGGGCAGTGGTCACAAAAACATCACTAGTTCCCCAGCAGGAGTGTGTGAAAAACCACTCCAGTTGAAATATATTTCTTAATTATGAGAGAGAGAGAGAGAGAGAGACAGAGACAGAGAGAGAGAGAGATATTCATTAAGATGTAAAACCAAGAGTAGTTTCTGATTGAATAAATATAACTATGTCCAGACTTGGAAATGTTACTGTTTTCCCCCCCCAAAAAAACAGAAAGTAAATCTATTTGTTCCCTTGAGTATTTTGATGAAAATTTAGGGATTATACAATCCTAGATACATGGATGGGTTGATTTATTAATAATATTGCACATGTCCTCCAAACTGTTCAAGTCTCTAGGCTTAGAAGTTTAGGATATTATTGGAGATGGTCTACATATGTGTATAATAGTTTTATAAACCAACCCCGACTATTAGAGCTTGATATTGAGCTTGGAAGCTGTTTTAAAAAAAAGTAAAATTAAGCTCAATTAGATCTAAGAGCACCCACATGAATTTGCGCAAATCTGAAGAGTGGCTTATCTCATCAGTTACATTTATTAGCAAATTAAACTCATACATACATACATACATACATACATACATACATACATACATACATACATACATACATACATTCATTTTGCTATGTATATCTGATTTAATATATATTTTAATTTAATTGGTTGTTTGTCAGTTTTCAATTTTTTAATCTGTTACATGCTATTATAATATAAATTTATTCACTGGAGATGATATTTTTCCAGAAAATCGGTTGACCTGAATCATTCTTTTTGTAAACACCAGGTGTAGGCCTGGATCCTGACCTTGATTCAAAATTGGTAGCAGCCACTTAAATAAGTTCTATTTTTATTTTAAAATGATTGGTTGTTGTGAAGGTCATGATGGGACTACATGATTTAAGATGTAAACAATTTTTTTTATTCTTGGAGTAAAGTCATTCGTCTAATCAAGGCCATATTCTGTGTACATGTTTTATATGTAAACACGATCACGTGTCCTCCCTCTTCTGATTTTGTAACTTTGGTGATTTTCAAAACTGCATCTTAGAATATGATATAACCTTTGTTTTAGAGAAATATTCTCAGTTTCTGGCTTTTACACTTGGAATCAAGTTGTTTTCTTTTGTTTTAGCCAGATTTTGACTTATAATTATCTTCAGATCATTTGGATTTCAAAAGGATTAATTCTTTTTCTCTGGAATTATTTGAAGAGTGCTCATATAGAATTTTTGGAAAGACATTGCTTACAAATTTTATTCGGATTTCAAACACCGGAACTGTAAATGACCACACTGTACAGACTACAGCATATGTCATCGTCATCCATCATGGATTTTCCATCAGGACTCGAACTTGAATTCATTAGAACATTTTGTTATTAGGACTTTTGTAATTTAATTCATGGATTATTCTTGGATTATTTTTGGATTTGATTCTTGAAACTGTAAGTTCTTATTTTTTCATTTTTACAGAATTTTTCCACGGATATAAATTATTTGTTAAATTATACAAAGCTTTTTGTTTTCACTTTTTCTGTGTTACTGTTTATTCGAGCCTAAACATGTAACAATACATACATACATACATACATACATACATACATACATACATACATACATACATGCATACATACATACATACATACATACATACATACATACTCAAAGTTCTTGTCCATATGATGTAATCATTATTCTGTAGGACAAAAATGCAAGCCTATTTCTGTCTACATCCATTGTAATAAGTATACCACCTTTAAATATACTTTAATCAGAATGCATGCAAGGAAATTGATTGTTTCAAGAGTGAAGGAAAGCATAATATCCCTAACCCACTTGTATTATGGAGAAACCTGGGGTTTGGTAAAGTTATTTTATAATTACTTCAAATATAGGGACAAATCCCTTGTGTGAAAAGATCAAAGTTGACAGCTGTTGATAGCAGTTGCAGAGAATGGCAGTGCAGTTCTTTTGACTGACATAGCAAGACGCAGGGGAGGGGGGGGGGTTGTTGGACTATAATTGTAAAATTTGCTAGTGTCTGAGATCTGATGGTTGGAGTATCAAACTAAATATCAGCACCTGTTGGGCATTGAATAGGATCCCAATGGCTCTCTAATTAATGTAGAAATGTTTTGACTGGAGAGAGTCCAATCACTAACATTAGCTATGCTAGATGTTGTTCATGTAATGGGAATGCTTTGTATTATAACTGTTAATATCTAGCAGTAAAAGTAAACATATGGCTTATTAAAGGTGATAGTATTATAAGCTGCTTGAAGTATATCCTTGAATGAATTGCCATATAAAGCTGAAATGGCCAGTGAAACAGACTTTGCCTTTGATGAACTTGGCAATTCTATGGAAAAAAATTATGATAATGCTTTAGGAACCTCATTAATGGACAATAATTTATGGCAGGATAATGATATATCCAAAAGTATTGAAGTTCTGGGTACATCACTTATTGACAAATTGGGAAGTTCTTTGAAAGAAGATCAGTCAAAAAGTCACGATGCTTCAGATATATCAGTTGCAGAGGAAGCCATCACTTTTCAAGATGATAACATGACAAAGAAAGATGATGTTGATGCATTTGGAACATCAATAATGTCTACAAAACCAGCAGATTCAAACAGTTGCTTCCAGGATAGCCAGATGGAAAACCCATCATTTTCTGAAAGGACCAAGGTATGTAGCATCTTAAATGTTATACCACAAAATATTTATAAACCTTAAAATAAATGCAATGTATTTGTGGATTCTATATTTTCTGCTTATAATTAATTGTAATATCTACCATATTTTTCTCAGATGTAGGAGTTAGCAATTACATTATTTTATATGATTCTTCAATATCCTACTTCTCATTAGAAACACAAGCGGAGAAAAGGTAAAAAGAAGATTGTGACAAGTATGCCCAGTTGTGAAACAAGTATGTATATCTAGTAGAAGATGCACCAATATAAGTACAAAAGAAACGTAATAGTTATGCCTGGAATATTAATATGAAAAATTAAGTAAAATAAATCTGAATGCTGATGGTAATATTATTGCTCCCCACCAACTACCATTTCAAATCAGAAGCAAACATAATTGAAACTACTTCCTAGAGATATGACCTAAGTAGCTTTTCTATGATTAAACATGTTAAATGTGTTTTATTTTAATAATATAAGCAAATATTGCAATATCTGTAGTAGTTAAGCTAAATATAATAACGGGAATTTTAAATTATTGAAGATCATTGATTCAGATATTGATAGTATATGGTTAGAATACTTGTATGAGATGCATTTGGTGGATCAAAGTAGTATTAAAAAAATTTCCATGCTAGTGTCTGCAATGTTTTCAAATAAACTATTTTATCTTTTCAGAAAATTGATAAGGAAAACACTGTATCAGTGGAGACAATGACTCTCTGTGTAGGCTATATGTTGAAAAGAGATCAATGGAAGAGCAGAACAGAATTTATATGAAACTCAAACAATCTCCTAATGAAAGAATTACCAAATATCTGCCTTATATGGAAGAACTACCAGAAATAACAGCAAGAGATGCTACTGACATTTTAATTCTATTAAATGAGAAAGAAATTGTGCCTTACATTAGTGTTGAAAATATCTATATTTTATGATGATTAAAATATTGTGTACAAGTACCTCAATATACTGAATATCTTGTATAAATAGCACCTTCAACAATTTCATCTAGACTGTATTATTACTGGCCATACTATTAAACCAGGCTTGGTGATGAGAGCTTCAGAACAATGCAGTCTCCTTGGAACAGCATTATTACAAAAGGATTTCAAGTTTATCAATGTAGAAATGCAGCAAGTAGCATTATGGCATGGGTTTAAACTTCAGCTTTATAGTAATAATACCTACTAATGGTTTTGCAGATTAAAACAATGGTACTCAAGAATGACCTTACAAATATGGTGATATTACTGCAAGAGTTTTGATATAACAAAGTAGTAAAGAATTATTATCAAATAACATCATTACAACAAGGCTGTCAGGAGTAACAATATAGTAATATTATCACATTAAATAAAAACATTAATGCATATCAGTAAACTTCATCTCTGTAGCAGTATTACTGTATTTACCATATATGTTAGGACACCATATTTGTTGGGACACCATAAATTAATTTTTGAAGTAATTTCTTTGTGCACTGTATGTTCTGGAGCACATCGTGTTTTTTTAGTAGTAAGTTTTGGGACAACTTATAAATCATTCCAAAATTACATGTCGGAAAACACACTCCAACTTTAATGTTATTGTAAAAAATATAAAACTGCAATTGAGATTAAACTCTCTAGTCCACCATCATTTCATCTACACAACCCTTCTCCTGCACATGTATGATCCATTATTACGGTGCATGAATATTTGTTAACCTTTCTCATATCGTGAATAATTATCGTTGAAGGCAACACATCTCTTGAAGTGGAAACTGTAAGGACCAAAGTCAGATTTTTTTTATCAATCTGCACCAGTTATGCTAATTCTCATACATTTAACCCCCATTTTATCATCAGTCCATCAAGATCAAAGTGCACTAGAGTTTCATCCATGTTAATCTCCATATTGTCGGCAAATTATGTAGTATTGCTACTACATCAGTTGTAGTATTGTTACTACATCAGATTTTGGAGATCAAAAAATTATTGCCTGAACATAGGGTAATGTTAACATGGGTTTGGGGGGATAGCTTTGTAGTATTAATACTACATCAGTTGTAGTATTGCTACTACATCAAGTTTTCGAGATCATAAAATTAGTGCCTGCACATAGAGTAATGTTACTACAAGGGTTTGGGGGGAGAGCTTTGTAGTATTAATACTACATCAGTTGTAGTATTGTTACTACATCAGGTTTTGGAGATCATAAAATTAATGCCTGAACATAGGATAATGTTACTACAAGGGTTTGGGGGGATAGCTTTGTAGTATTAATACTACATCAGTTGTAGTATTGTTACTACATCAGGTTTTGGAGATTATAAAATTAGTGCCTGAACATAGAGTAATCTTACTACATGGGTTTGGGGGGATAGCTTTGTAGTATTAATACTACATCAGTTGTAGTATTGTTACTACATCAGGTTTTGGAGATCATAAAATTAGTGCCTGAACATAGGGTAATGTTACTACATGGGTTTGGGGGGATAGCTTTGTAGTATTAATACTACATCAGTTGTAGTATTGTTACTACATCATGTTTTGGAGATCATAAAATTAGTGCCTGAACATAGGGTAATGTTACTACATGGGTTTTGGTGGAGATAGCTTTGTAGTATTAATACTACATCAGTTGTAGTATTGTTACTACATCAGGTTTTAGAGATCATAAAATTAGTGCCTGAACATAGGGTAATGTTACTACATGGGTTTTGGGGGGATAGCTTTGTAGTATTAATACTACATCAGTTGTAGTATTGTTACTACATCAGGTTTTGGAGATCATAAAATTAGTGCCTGAACATAGGGTAATGTTACTACATGGGTTTGGTGGGGATAGCTTTGTAGTATTAATACTACATCAGTTGTTGTATTGTTACTACATCAGGTTTTGGAGATCATAAAATTAGTGCCTGAACTGTAATGTTACTACATGGGTTTGGGGGGATAGCTTTGTAGTATTAATACTACATCAGTTGTAGTATTGTTACTACATCAGGTTTTAGAGATCATAAAATTAGTGCCTGAACATAGGGTAATGTTACTACATGGGTTTGGTGGGGATAGCTTTGTAGTATTAATACTACATCAGGTTTTGGAGATCATAAAATTAGTGCCTGAACATAGGGTAATGTTACTACATGGGTTTGGGGGGATAGCTTTGTAGTATTAATACTACATCAATTCTAGTATTGTTACTATAGCCAAATTCCCTTAAAAAGGACAAGCAAGCAATTCCTTTTTATTCTGACAGCCATTACTTATTATTTGGAAGGAGAAAATATACACTATATAAAACATTAATGAAATCTTTGTGAATTGTTATGCATTCACTATCAGCCACATATTTGATCCCTTGCTGTGAGTTTTAGTCTAATTTGAAGCAGGATTTAACAGAAGTGAAGATAGGGCTTGAAAATACAATAAAATGTTGTTTTTTGCATTTAATTGATTTTTCAGCTAATTAAGCAAACTTTGTCTCAGTTCATTTACCACCAGACTTAAAAACAACACAGGAATTCTTCTAAGATTGTCCAAAAAATATAAGTTATGGAGAGAAAACAAATACAGCCACAAATTATCAGAAAATTAATACAGATTTAAATATTATATTTGCTTACAACTTAGTGTTTGAAAACAGTGTCTGAAAACATGAAAAATTTTAACTAGCAACAACTGATAAATAATAAATTCATTCTTATTTTATGATATGTTTTGTTTAAATATCTCAATGTACATATGGGTTTTAAAATTATTCCATTTCAGAGGTTGGCCTTGGGTTTAATTGTCCACAGTCTGATGCATGTATTACAGCCAATGCCTCCTGTAATGTCTCCTCAGCTGGTGTTAGTAATATTTGTGTATGTAACATGGACTACTATGATAATAATGGAATACAGCCAAATGGGACATGCATACCAGGTAAGAAGTTGTTATCTTTCTTTGAAATCCATACATAAATGCAATTAAAAAATTTGAAACCTGTCTTGAAAGACCACTGCTATGTAATACCAACTGTCTAGAGAGACCATATTCTCAATGCACAAATTTATTGATTATATAGCATTCTGACCTATTATGAGAGGCCATAATTTTTACTCCTTCTTTATAACACTGTTTATGGGAATCATGAGAGTTTTGAAAGAAATAGCTGGAGCAGTGAGTAAAGCTGAGTACCTCATAAATGTATTGTGAGCCATACTTTAAATGTACAAAGCTTCTCAGTTTGGTGGCAATGCTGATGTAATTAAGAAACTAGTACATTATTCTAAAACAACAAGGAAAACAATTAAAATAATAATAATGATAATAATGGTGCCAATACCTCTATTAATACTAATTAAATGATAGATAATTTTGTAAATTGTATAGGACTATCTTTCTTACATCAAGTTAATCTTTCATGTTGGCTGTATTTTTATGATGGTCTTAGTTGTATTTTAATGTAGTAATTTAGTAATTGAAACATATAACTGACATCAGATCAGATAAAGTCTTCTCTTTTGCTTATCGCTTCGGCGGCCTAGTGGTTAAAGCGTTAGTTTCAGAAGCGGGAGTTCATGGGTTCAAACCCCAGCCGAGTCATACCAAAATCTTACAAAAATGGTTCTTACAGCTGCCTTGCTATGCACTCAGCATGAAGAGGTTAGCTTTAATACTGGTCAGCCTGGTGTCAGGATAATGTGACTGGGTGGGAGATCATGCTACATGTATGTGACATGATGCATCAATCATAGACATCACTATAGACTGCCACATTGAAGACATCGTAACAATATGACTGAATAATTGTTAAAGCTACGTTAAAATCCTAATCACACACTCACTCTTTGCTTACCTGGCAGGTTGTCATGATACCTGGAATAAGTTTTGCAAGAGAAACAATATGATTTAAAATTATTAAGTTGTCCATCCATAATAATCTTCTAAAAAAGCATTAATATTTGATTGTTTTCATGTTTAAAAATAGTGAAATGGTATTTATAACATATTTCATAATTGGATATTGAAAATGCATCAAGCAGAAAAAAATGCATATAGATATTATATACAGTGGCAACAAAGGTGGTATTACAGTGACAATATCATCTCTGGAACTACTTTCTTGTCCCAACTGAGACCTATCCTTTTTATGGGAAGTTTACTAGTAACAATAATACAAGGTTATATCCCAAATATATGTAGGAACATTACCCTGTTTCCAGGCACTGATTTTGTGATTTAAAAAACCTGATGCAGTAACAATACTACAACTGATGTAGTAACCATACTACATAGCTCTCCTGCTATCTCCTAAATCCATGTATTAACATTACCCTATTTCAAGGCACTAATTTGTGACCTCAAAAACATGATGTCATAACAATATAACAATACTACATAGCCATCCCCCAAAACCCTTGCAGTAACATTATACTATTTTTGAGGCACTGATTTTGTTATTTCCAAAACCTGATGTAATAACAATACTATATAGCTTTCCCCCAAATCCATGTGGTTATATTACATTATTTGAAGGCTCTGAAAACCAATGCAGTAACAATACTATTAATGATCCCACCAACCTATGTACATATAGTAACATTACAAATTTCCAGTAACCAACTGTGTGATCTCCAAGACTTGATATAGTAAATGTACAACATAGTTTATCCCTCTGAGACATGTAGTAACATTACCCAATTTCCAGGCATTTATTGTATGCTCTCCAAAGTCTGATGTAGATAATAATACATTGTTTATCACAAAACCCATGAAGTAACTTTGCCCTATTTTCAGGTGACAGCAAAATGCTGAGTTTTTGGACTTGAAAACCTGATATGGTTATAATAAAACATTGTTAATCCCAAACATATGTAGTAACATTACTCTATATCAGTCTATGGTAACAGTCTAACATTGACTTTGTCATTTAAAAACATATGATGTAGTAAGATTATTAAAGGTATGACTGACACTGCCTCCACAATACAAAAGAAAATTTAGTGTTTTCTTATAGGATTTTAACTTCGTATTTAATATTAAATATTATTATTTCGTGCAAATGCCTTATTCATAAGGTTGTAATATTACCGTTCCAGTGGCTTAAGTGGTTAGAGCATCTGTCTGAGATGCAGGAGGTCACAGGTTCAAACCCTGGTTGAGTCATATCAGAGATTTATAAAAATGGTACTAACAGCTGTCCTACTTAGGCACTTAAGAGTTTCATGTTAGGACTGGTCAGCCTTGTGTCAAAATAATGTGACTGGGTAAGATATACATACATCGTAAAATTACTCTACTGATTATCAACTGTGACTATTATTCCCATGTTGACATTGTTAATCTCCATACTCAATGTAGTTTTAATAGAACCCATGATATGACTTGTGGAAATTTTGAAATTCAATTTGAATCTTACAATTTCAAGTCGTTTACAAGGATATGCTGAGTTTTGTTGCAAATTTCTAATCTCAAAGATGAAATTTTCAGTCCTACACTAATGCACAATGATGGATTCTTTTTTCACATTTCTGACCTAAAAAGGGAAGTCCAAGTCTGAAAGGCAACTTTCAAGTTGCAAAACAACCACTGAAAATTTCCATACTTTACAGACACAGGTCATATCACTGGTTCTATCAAAACTACATGAGTATCGAGATTAGCAATGTTAACTTGGGAATGGTAGTCACAGTTGATAATCAGTAGAGACAGAGCATTAAAAGTGAAATGTTCACTGTAAACTGTCAGTGACATTTAAAAACATTTTAGCTTTCACAGAACAGTAATGGCAATGCATAATGACTGAATTGTATTCTGAATATATTTTTGCAATGATACAGATATCAACAGATCACAAAATGAAGTCCACATTTGTTGACAAGATTAATCAAGACAGACAAATAAGAACAAAACAGTTTTAAATTCAGCTTTGAGCTAAAATTGATTTAAATTTCAGAAACAATAGCTGAGAATAAACATTTTTTTAAAACAAAACAATTGCAACAGCTTTTCACTCAAAATTGGACTATGGAAGCCGTTCCTGTAGCTAAGTCAATCAGTGTGAGACATGTTCAATTTAGGATGTCAATATTTTGCAGTGAATGTTTAACTTTATAATTGCTAAGAAAAAATTCATTTGATGATGCAAACAAGGAAGTATTCGATATTTTGTGTGCACTATGCTTCCTGTAAATTGTAAAAATATTCAGAAGTCATGATAAAGTTCAGGTTGAAGACTGAGCAAGCGATTTTACTCTGGTGTTTTGTAGTGGAATATACAACCATACACATATGAATGTAATAATAATACTATATTGCCTAGTTGGGATCAGCTTAATAAACTTTGTTATTATGCATTCAATTTAAAATCAGAAAACATTTTTTATCCTGGGATCAGCCCAGAGTATGGTTGAATGTTTTGACATGACTGTCAGACGTTTATCTGGCTCACAATAATATTACTGAATGTAGATCTCCAAATACACTTGAACAAGATTATTACATAGCATATATGTTCTTCCTCCACCATTAATATTAGCCAACTTGTATAGCATATTGTTGTGCTGAAAAATGGCATTAAACCCTACAACAATTTCAAACTCCTTGTAGTAATTTTATATTTTAGTAGAAGGTATAGCTATTTCAGTCTACAATACAAACTGCTACATTACAACTTGACATTCTTGTCAATTACTATAAATCCTTTTATCCACTTACATGAGTGTATGCATGAGTGTCAACTGAACAACAGGTAACAATTCGTTACTGCCTTTTACCTTTATTACGTGTCCAAAGCAGTTGTTCATTGACTTTGTTACCACAATAATAAAACATTAAAAATATATCAGTACATTTTCATACATAGTAAAAAGCATGTAGCATGTGTGGAAATGTTTAAAACCTGTCACACTTAATTAATTAAGTTACATCATGCATACATGAATATATCATTTAATAATTACTGATATGAATACTCAAATGCAACTAGTTATATAGACTTTATTTTGAAATGACATCTGGATACAAGAAAGATGTCATCTGTACATCAAGTGTATCATACTCAAGACCATGATAAGCCTTCTCTGCATAATCAAAGCAAAGAGAGATACCTGAGCATTGTGGCACTTGAAACTGAATAATGTACATTGCTGTTGACACTTACGGCTATCATAGTGAGATCCAATCTGTGTAAAGAGGCAAATTGTAGCAAGTGTCAAAATACTGTCTGGACAAAATAAAAAAAAATACTTTGTACATTATTCCCTGAGATTTAAAATTTAGCAGTAAAGATTGAAAAAGTTTTTAAATGTTACTCAAAACAATGATGTCTTGTAAGAATCAAACTGTCCCAAGGAAAGTGAATCTCACATATCTTATAGTAATTTGCTTTGTGTCATATGCTTGATAGCCATTTTGCTGAGTTTTGTGTCACATGTCAGTTGTCATTTATGGGGCAAGTCATAATACTTTTAGCCTTATTTTAAATAATTTGTTATTTCAGTTTCAAGTTTCTTTTTGTTAATATTTTCATAAAATTATACCTCTTGTAATATGTCTAGAAAATATACATACTAGACAAGCTATATGTATAATCTTTTTGTCTTTTGTATAGAGTTTCATTGCCATTTTGGTGTTGTTGTATTTTAAGTCATTGTTTTGCACTATTCCTGTTGGTTCTTTACAAAACGTAAAGATGGTTTCTTCTGAAGAAATGCCCAAATAAAAGTTTTGTTATATTCGACCCGAGGTAAGTCTTGATCCCTCTACTTCCTATAATGAAACAGAAAATACAGATTCATTACTACTATTATAAAAACCAATTGCTTACCAACTGTGAGGATGAAATAATCATGCATGTGACTTCTGAGAAACATGCATTTTATAGCATATAGGACAGGTTAAATTGTCTCTTAAAACACATTTTAATAATACATCTGAGTATTCTCTTATACAGAAAAGATACCAGGGAACAGCTTGCATACATATTGTATATTCACATATTCTTAACAGAATGTGTTTCGCTGAGATTTAATAATAGCATGCATAGTCAGTAGAAATATCAGAGAATGTTGGAAACATATGGATTTCTGCTTTATGGGGCAACATGATGGAAAATTTAATTGTGACATTTCTAATACTAATCCACCAGATTTTCAAGAACGTACTTAACTTCTTAAGAACAGTTTCTACCAGAGTTGTGTCTTTGAAAAAATAACTATCAAATTAAAAAACTATTAAATCAATTGTTTCAAATATCTTAACATTGAAAACATACCAGTCACATGTTGTCTTACTACTGCTGCAGATATATGTTGTGTCTTCTTTTCTGACATTAAAAAAAGAGATGTTCTTGGAAACATAAAATTGTCTTTTATCATCCAGTAATGTTTTGGCTCCATTTTTCTCTATATTCTCACTTTTCTTTGACTTGGCTGTACATATTCCGAGGTTTCCTAGAAAACCTTGGAAAAATGTTCCTTGGAAAAACCTTGGAATATTGGTTGCCTACTTTCCAAGGTAATAGTCTAAGAACAAAATTGTTTTAAAAAAACCTGTCCAAAGTTTTATTGCGTGTTTTCCGCCTTTTGGGTAATCATAATTAATCCATCATTGTGCCTTAGTGTAGGTTGAAAATTCCATCTTTGGTATTACAAATCTGCATTAAACACTCAGCATACCCTTGTGTATGACTTAAAATTGTAAGCTTCTAATTGAATTTCTAAATTTCCACAAGTCATATGACAGGTTCTATCATAACTACATCGAGCATGGGGATTGACAATGTTTACTTGGATAGGTAATCACCATTGGTGATCACTAGAGTAATATTACTATGTGTGTAATTGTGATTTTTAATGTTGACTTTACAATTTTTCAGTCATATCTCTGTGATGTCTGTGTGGCAGTTTGTAGTATTGTCTAGCACTGGGACATCATGCAACAGAGATGTAGCATGATGTCCCACACAGTCACCTTTATCCTGACACCAGTTGTAATATTGTTACTACATCAGGTCTTGGAGCTCAAAATATCAGTACCTGTTTTTAGATAATATTAGTACATGGTTTGAGGAATAGCTACGCAATATTGATACTACATAATGTTTTGTAGATCACAAAATCAGTGCTTGGAAAGAGGGTAATGTTATTACATGGGTTTTGGGGGATGGCTGTGAGGCTATTTAGTATTGGTATTGGAGACCACAAAATCAGTGCCTGGGCAAAGAGTAATGTTACTATATTGGTTTTTGAGGGATACCTATGTAGTATTGTTACTTCATCAGTTGTAGTATTGTTACTACTTAAGGTTTCTGAGATCACAAAATCAGTGCCTTGGGAAAGGGTAATGTTACTATTTGGTTTTTAGTGGGTAGCTATAAATTATTGCTACTACATCAGGTTTTGGAGACAACAAAATCAGTGCATGAGCAAAGGGTAATGTTACTAGTGGGTTTTGGAGAGATAGCTTTGTAGTATTGTTACTACATCAGTTGTGCTATATTTTTAAGAGAGTTTCAGAGTTCACAAATCCGTGCTTGGAAACAGAATAATGTTTCTACATGGGTTTGGAGATACCTATGTAGTATCATTACTACATAAGGTTTTGAAGTTCAGAAAATCAGTATTTGAAGTGTAATGTTACTAAATCCGTTTTGAGGGATGGCTATGTAGTATTTTTACTAGATCTTGTTTCAGAAATCACAAATCAGTGCCTTGAAATGTTACTACATGGGTTTAGAGGATAGTAGGAGAGCTATGTAATATTGATACTATGTCAGTAGTAGTATTGTTATTATATCAGGTTTTGGAGATGACAAATAGAGATAAGAGTAATGTTATGACATGTTTTGGGGGATTCTTTGTAGTATTATTACCACATCAAGTTTTGGAGATTATAAAACTTCTGTGCTTGGAAATAGGGCAATATTACTACATGGGTTTGGAATTAATCATGCATTATTGTTACTATTAAAATTCCTTTAATAAGAACAAGCAAGCAATTCCTTTTTTATTCTCACAGCCATTTGTGGGGATTTCATAGTTTAGAAATATGGTCTTGTCGTCACTGATAAGAGTAAAAGCAATAGTCAAGCTGGTTAAGTGTCAGAGATTTAATATTTATATTATTACTACAGCATGTTTGCAGATTTTATAAAACAAAAACAAACACACTGTAATCAATTGTTTTGGTTTTATTCAGTTTCAGATTTGCAAGTCACATCACTTAATACTAGCACAATAAATGAGAGAAATATCACAATATTGTGGACTGCCCCAACTGGAAAAGAAACTTTAATTGATCACTTTGTTCTCATATATGGACCATCTGACAGCAGTGGGAGTGAAATAGTTAAAAATGTTACCTTAACCAATGTGACACTTGAAAATCTGGTGCCAGGAAAAAAGTACAAAATAATAATAACCTCAGTGAACAGACAAACAGCATTATCTGAAAGAACCATAAACAACACATTTTACAAGATATCAAGTAAGTATGTAAAATTAGTTAGCATAAATGGTACAGAGCAATTGTGTGGTGTTTCAGTTTAATTTCTGGGAATGTCGTTTGGATTCAACTGGGGGGCAAGAGTCAACAAGATAACGGAAATGTAGATGTTTAAGAGGCACTTTCTGGATTTATTCTGTCAAGAAAGTGACTGTTATGATGATATTTTTACAGTTTAAAGAAAAAAATCTGTTACACAAATGATACAAAATCTCTATCCAAGGGAATGTGGATGTAGAGTTTTGCTTTGCAGTTTTATGCAGAAACAACATCACACGTCATTAGTGTGCAAAGGCTCACTTTGCAGAGAAAGTGACATATTGCAACAAACCTTATCTAACATGTGGAAATGGCTTCCACGAGTGTCAGTTTGGGAAATTAAGTTCACAAAAAACTCTTAATCTCGCATCTCTATAAACAACCTACCTATATCACTAAATTTTGTATACGAATTGTTTTCATGCTTTTCATGATCTGATTTGCATATGATTAGAATAAATCAGTGTTAGACTTAACACATGAACATGAACACTACTGGCCCTCTTATGCAGGTAGAATTAGCATGTCTTTAAAGTTTAATGTTTTTATTCTGCCCCCTTTATTTGATATAATACAAAAGAATTATTAATGTAATCATGCAAAATAGAGTCTCAATTCAGTTAACACTTCTGCAAGTCACAGATCAAAGTACAGTGGAACCGCAACAATTGGGGTCCATGAAATTGGATCGCGTTAAAAGCAGGGTTGCGTTATCATGGGGTTTTACAGTATTTACATTTTTCCTCTCCAGCAAACACCGCATTGGGGTATATACGTGTACTCGTGTCTAATGTAAGAAATCGGAGTATTATCAAACGAATATTAAATGGAATGCAGTAATAGGACTTATTTTAAAAAGTGCACAGATACTATATTTATAGATTATTACTTTGCGTTAGATAGTTTTATTAATTTTTTCTCCACCGAAAATATACGTTGATCGATAACACCCCCACTGACGTTATATAATGAATAGGGAGGGTATTAACATCGTTTACTATCGTGCCATCATAAGCAAACTCAATACACATGTAAAACACGAGAACTAGGTAGAGTAGGCCTACAGTGGTCACAAGTCACGTTTATAATTGTTTTTAAAGCTGAACGGATATTGCGTTTAATAACATCGCCAAGCCCAGAAAACATGTTGGCGGTTTTCGTTTTGATGTTTATTAAATTGTGAGAAGCTTTTATCAGCCACCGCATTGCCTGTTGCTTGGTTGTGTGTGCAGTTAAAGAAGAAACACACGTCGGCTATTGTTAGAGCAACGATTGTATATAGAATTAATTGAAAACAATCACAAAGATCACATCAGGTGTATTTTAGCATAACACTTCAAGAAGAAAGAAAAACACGTGCGAATATATATACAAAATTTTGGGAGCCATGCCGCGACCGCATTATATCCGAATTCACGTTATGGTGGGGCGCGTTATAGCGGTGTTCCACTGCAGTTTGGACTTTGGTCAATTCATGAAATTTATTTAAATTGTATGCATTTTTTAATAGCCACCATTTTTCTTAAATGAACAATAATATGTAATTTTATTCTCTGCAGTGTATAGATAATTCTATATTTCCAAAATATACAATTTCTCATTGGAAGCTGTAAATTTTGAGATGTTGGTTTAACATTTTCTTATATTAACTACCAATTTTGTTGATAAAATGAGTGAAATATCAAGTTTTATTTACAAAATTTTGATCAATATTTTATTCACATTTAAGAAAGGGATTGTTTTATAAGAAAGTGCTGGATCCACATTTGCTTGTCCAGTATAAGTAGACTTATGAGTTGGTCAGATGTAACTCATTTCATTTCTTGACTAAGAAACTTAATTGCATGTGCACATTTATGTTGTCACATTCCATAGGTAAACTAAAGTCATGTATAAAAAAATTGATGTAATGCACTTGATCTAAGCAGGATTTAGTTGTTCCTGTAGAATCTTAGTAAGTGTCTTGATTCATTATGTCCTTACCAATATATTAAAATTACAGGAAAATCTTTGATAGCTCAAATTTCCAAAAGACTCAGCATACCAAGTTCATGAAGTTTTATATAAACATTCTGCTGCCTTTTGAGTGATGCAACAGGTCATTTGAGCCTACCATGATCATCATAGCATGATTCCACTGTCTTTAAAACTGGCAGCTCTGAAACATTTTCTTTTTCAGAACCAAGTAAGCCAGGAAATCTACAAAAAAGGGAGAACATTGATGTGGTGTCTGGTAACATAACCTTAAAGTGGAATGTATCTGAAGGTGTAGTAAATGGCTATGCAGTGTCTTTGGCTAATGAGACATATAATTATACTCAGTATAGGTATAATGAGTCTTACAGCATTAATACAACAGCCCAACAAACATTCACCAATGTCAGGAATGGAACGATATATAGATTCAGAGTATATGCATTTAGTGGAGATACAGATACTGGTGTTTTGAATAGTGATGATCGTACAGATAACATCACAACAACAGTTCAAAGTAAGTAATAGCAAAAATTACATGCATTATTCAAAACATATTTAATTTTGAGATTGTAGCTATATATCATAATCTTCTGTAAATATGTTTGTTCTATTGACAGACCATCAGAGGTGATGAAATGATCTGTAATCTAAACACATTTCCCACTGGAGATTCTTGTCATTTTACCTGAATTGTAACACGTTTTCTTTCTTGGTTACTTCTGTTTGCATCTAAACATATTTTTTCATTTTGTCAGAACGGCTAAAAATTCAGAGAAAAACTGGTTGCAGAACTGAAACTTTTCATCCTAAGAAGAATATGGTTTAACAATTATGTTTGTTGTATAGTTGTAATTTTAATAAGAGTAGAGACCACACCTGTGGCCTAGTGGATGCAGGCGGTCATAGGTTTGAAACCCGTCTGAGTCATACCAAAGATTTTTAAAAATGGATTTTAACAGCTGCCTCACTAGGCACTCAGCATTAGGAGGTTAGTGTTAAAACTGGTCAGCCAGGTGTCAGGATAATGTGACTGGGTGTTACATCATGCTACCTGTCTGTGACATGATGCCCCAGTGCTAGGCATCGCTGTAAACTGCCACACTGCAGACATCATAAAACTACATTAAAAATCCCAATCACACACACACACACACACACAAAATGTAAGTAGAAATTCTACATTACATGGTATCATGGTAGAGCTAAATTACTCTGAAATATCAAATGACACTTTGTTGTATCATTTGAATATGTCGATGCAACAAAGCTTGAAGAAATGGTATTACCTTGAGACACAAAATTTTGGCAATGAGTTATAGTGGGTTCATTGATTTCAGAAATTTCTTAAAGGTTGTCAGAGAATGACTTTTTGTAAGTTCTGTGCAGTGTTGTTGCATAGGTGATCAAATATAAACAAGAAGTATTCAGATTTGGACAGTGAAATTGATTAATTCATCTTTTTTTCTTTGTTTTTCCTGGAGATTCTTTTTATTTTTACTTGTAGGAAACACCTTTTTGTTACTTCTGGTTGCACCCAAACACATTTGTTGCAGAGCTTTTTTCATTTTGATGGATGCTATCATGTATACAAGATATTGTTTTGATTGGTTATTTTATTTGCATATGCATATGCAAATATGTGTGAACATTTTTATTCTTTTGTTCTTTTTATTTTCTTACCTAACTTTTTGCAAAATCTGGAATCCAGTCCTGGAACTTGTAATTGTTTCTGTTTAATTTTTAACAGGAGTAAAGAGTCTACATTACTTGTTAACATTTTGAATCGACATGTTTTATTTTTTCAGTAATACCATTCACTATTATAGTTTATTATATATGATGGTAATACCACACAACAAGTGTACTACCTCATGACACATAATTGTGGCATTTGGGAATAAAGAGTTCATTCATTTTTCTGTAATTTCTTGGAAATTGTCAAGGAAAAAATAGTTTTGTAATTTTTTGCAGTGTTCTGCACAAATAATCAAATAAGCAAAGAATTTTTAAATGTATTGATGTAATTCAAGTTTACCACTTAAATTAATCTCCGAGGAGGTTCTTTTTATTTTTGCCAGAGTTGGGCTTAGGAAACATATTTGTTTTCTTTTTATTACTTTTGATTGGATCAAAACTCATCTGTTTCAGACAGATTCTCATTTTGCCACTTCTTATATGTTTAGTTGCTCCAGACTGATGCAGATATATTGATAAGCTTGTTATTGCTAATCCTGTTAGAAGT
The DNA here is from genome assembly GCA_029339505.1 of Unio delphinus. Taxonomy (NCBI): domain Eukaryota; kingdom Metazoa; phylum Mollusca; class Bivalvia; order Unionida; family Unionidae; genus Unio; species Unio delphinus. The sequence goes on from JAQISU010000155.1 coordinate 8,215,707, forward strand.
GAAAATCATATTTAATTGCCATGTGCTTTCCCAGAAGGCTTCACAAATTGCAGTTGATCCTAAAATAAGAATATTGTTATGACATTAAGTTTTGAAATTTTGTATTGCTACTCCTACGAAATGAAAAAACATATAGACATGGGCTTTTTACAGAAAGACTTTTGATGTCTAATTGGTTCGTAATAAAAATAGTGCTGATCTTGATCTCTGATATGGCAACCACAATAACAAAAATAGCAGTGATGTGGGTCTCATATATGGTCACTATAGAGGTCATTTAGAAAATCTTGTTATCACAGCTTCATTTAGATGGATGGTTACATGGCCATGAGGTTATGATAAAAACAATGTCATGTGGTATCTAGTTAGACCTAAACAAAAATGATACTGCTATCCAATATGATTATTATGGTGAATATGGCTAAAACACGGTATTGGTGCTGAGAGTAGTCTCACTCACTTACAAAATTGAAATGTTTGATAGAACATTTCAATGAAGCTCATTATATACCCTAGGGTGTCCCCTAGTCAGATCAAGTTAGATTTAGCTTGAACATGCATGCGATTTTGTTTAACCATTATTTCAATTCTGTGGTATAACAACAGTTACAGACCCTACACTTGGTGTATAACATGCAAGAAAAACAGCATGAAAACTTTAAAACTTTATTTTTTTTCACAGTAACATCAGTAACAGGGTATCAACATTTAAAGTAAACAACATAACTGGAAGTGGTAAACAACTTAATAACAAAATCAAAACATCTATGACAAAGGTATCACTTAGAAAAAAACCTAACCATGAAACTTTTGCATAACAAACATAAAAGACATAGAATAATCTTATTTAGGCATTTATCTAACACCAAGAAGAATATTTAAACAAACAAAATCATTAATACTGGCCAAAAGTATTGCAAACTTCCATAAGAGTCAGAAGTACATTGTCCATAAAATTGGTTACAGACACTACAAAACTATAGCATTTCAATACAGCTGCAGAACCATACATATCTCCATAAAATTCACTTCAAAAATAATTCAACATGAAGACATTGACTAGAATTATTCATTAAATGAATGTTGATTAGTTAATAAAATGATAAAACCACATTGTAACAGGTATATGTCCAATACTTGTGTTAAAATTATGAACTGGTAAATAGCACTTGAAAGTTTAATACTAAACAGTGTTTGTAAGAGTAAAATATTGAAGTATAATGAATGTTCAATAAATCATAGTCACTTAAGTATTGTTCAACCCAAGGTGCTGACTCAAACACAGACCCATATGTGATTGATCTTAAGGTTACAGACACTACACATTACACCTTGACTTTATATTGTCATTTCAAATAGAAGTGCTTATGATTTTTTTGCAGATTTGACTTGAGCTTAGACAATTCAGCTGCATTAAACTTGAAATGACCCCTTTCATTGACTATTTGTGGAGCTTTTACCCTGTACAAGATAGCATCTAGAGCCTCTTGTGAATAATCATCTTTTTCAGGCCAAACATACATGTTGCCAGACTTTCTCATGTATTTAAGTCTAACTTCGTTATGAAGAATGTCTATTACTACTGCTAAGTATACATCTAGAGGTCCCTTCTTTGGCTTAAGTCCTACAGCAACAAATTCTCCAGGGTGGTATTTCTCTGTTGGTTTCTCTGTGTTGGTTGGTGCTTTTTTGTCAACTCTGATCTTCTTTGTCACAATGTTTTGTCTTTCTGTTGACTTCCGTTTCTTACTAGTCTTTTCGCTTGTTGCTGAGTTATGATCTTTCTGGTTACTTCCTTGTTTTCTTTTCTTGTCATTATTTTCTATTGTTGATGGATTCTTGTCTTTAAGTTGTTTTCCTTTCTGACTTAAATTATCTTTATTGAGTACTAACTTTCTCATTTCCCAGGCATTAACATTTTCGCTGAAGTTGCATCTCCCGTCAACCTTCATGCATTGCTCACAATAACAGCTCAGATTTCTTATGCTCAGTTCATAATCATTGCTTCCTGACTTTACAGCATGTAATTTTCTTGTACCTTGCAGTGTTTGCACGTCAGTTTCTTCTCTATTTCTCTCAACATCTTTAACAAGGATGAACTCCCTTCTCGAAACTGTTTTAGCTTCATTATCTGTATTTTCCATTTTCAGTTTCTTTGTACAGAAATGATATACATCTTCTGCACAACCTATCACCTTTCTATTGCTGATTACAGCTCTGTAGCAAGCATTCTTGACTGTCGCACCGAGACCATCGCAAACACTCTTTCCATGTGATGTTTCGAAATAATTTCGTGTTACAGATGGCTTTTTCCTCAGACTTATGTCAGCAAAGGCTTTCTTCCCCTTATACTGGGCAGCACAGCCATCTGTCCACTCATGGATCTCCTCTACTTTCACACCTTTCTTCTTCAGAATTTCTATAGCTTTGTTCTCAAAAGTGATAGCTAAGTCTGCATCATGTTTGGTTTCTTCACTGATGCCAATAATGGCATGCTTTATCTTGAATTCTTTTTCTCCCTGTTTTTTCTGTATGGTAACACATGATTGGATGTATTGTAACTTGGTTCCTGTCGAAGAATCCAGATTGTACTTCACTTCTAGCTTTAATCTTCTGTTCATCTTCTTCTGGCTTATCTTTGCTTCCTAAAAACAAACAACTTCATTCTCATTTTTGTTCCTCTATGTATACGGATGAAATTTAGACTTTACAAAACATACTTGTAATGAGTACACAATATGCTTTCATACATAAGCAAACTGGAATAACCTGTAGATTCTGAAAGAAAAGTATCTGATTGAAAAAGAAATAGCATAAAACCTGATGATTATTCAATGTTCTAGCATTTACAATGATTGCACACTTTCCTTAATAATGTAAACAACAGTCGGGTCAATTCACATGTCTAGTAGTGTCTGTAACCATTTGACAATATCAGCAATGTATCCAATACTAAGTCTGAGCTCATTGAATTCTCATAATATTTCTGTTTGAATTTACTAGTCTAATGATATGGAATGCAAAAATACTCTGTTTCAATTGCATATTATAAGAAATCACTGAAAATGTTGCCTGTTATCAGAAATCTAGATGAAAGAAACTATAAATATACCAAAATATTACAAATTGCAGACAGACAATATGTCAAAATTTAGCCTTACACATCAATACTGTAATAGGAAACATAATTTGGCTTCATTTTTTTAAAAAAACGGGGATAAAGTCATAGACAGTATAAAAAGGGGATATTGGTTACAGACACTACAATTTAAGAGTGTGGTTTACCAATTCAATACAAACTTACCAGAGTTGTTCCCAGAGGTTTGCTTTTGTCGTCTTCCCATGTCTTAGGGATGTACCATGGTAAAGAACAGAAAAAGTAATTAGGCAGCTTCTTCTAGGATAAGAAATTCAGGTTACATTGTCTTGTAGTAAATTACTCAAACAGACAGTGCTGCAAGAATGATGCAATATTCAACCAAGAGAGTTATTGCATCACTTTTTTGCTCTTGGCTGCAGAGGTAAATAGATGATGCAACATTACATCACATAAGATGGAACTTTCTATTGAGAAAAACAATGTTTTAATGACAAGTAGAACAATACTTTTATCTTTCATTTTTATACCTGTTTGTGTAGTGTCTGTAACTTTTTTTTATTGAGTTGCTGTTTTTTAATGGTACAATACAGCACCACCAATTTTGGCCAACTTGGACATCACATGGATACACATGAGCCTTTGTAGGATTTATACTTTTCCATAATGAAACAACAAAATTATTGCCATATAAACTTGTAAAGGTTACAGACACTACAAAATTTAGAACTGGAAAGTTTGACAAAGAACAAGCTTTCATTCGAATATCTTGGCTAGCCATGTGATTTAAATGGTTTTACTACTTATTATAATATAAAGTCGAGTTCTAGATGTCAATAAAAGTTATAATGAATGTTATTTTGTACAAAATGTTGGCATATAACAACAGATTAGTGTTTGAATTTCAGTGTTGAAACAAAACTTCTACTGACGGTATTTTGCTTATAAAATCCATAATATTTTACCGATTTCTTTAATTCAAGAAGCAATATTTGCAGGATAGAATTCCGCATAAAACCAGACCAATAAATGCATAATTTCAGTATGATATTTAGAGAATTCTCTATTTTATATTCAAGCTTTTTTCGAGTGAGGCTACATAACGCTCAAAAATGGCCATTTTTAGAGCTTGTTTCCATGCATATCTCAACAATGGGTTACACTAACCTCTTGAAATTTTCAAGAAAGTAAGAGAGGTATATGCCAGGCTTACCAATCTTTAAAATTGGTTCATATCTTGTTTAATTTTTCTATTTCATGCATATAACATGAAAATTCCTTTATCAGCACCAATACCGTGTTTTAGCCGATAGTCTTTTTATGATATCTAGTAGGCTTTAAACTAATATGGTGCTCATCTTACCTCCAATATGGCTGATACGGCAGTCATTTGAAACTCTTGTTATTCTACCTATTATGTATTTTCATTCTCATGTAGTTTTCAACAAAAAGACTTTAATGATATCTGATTGGTATTAAAAACAAATTGTGCATATCTTCAATTTTTTTAAATTAGTTACTGCTTAAAAATTATCAAGGAATTTTTCAACACTGATCAGCAGTTAAAAAGAAGAAATGCAATTATATTTAATTCCAGCAAATTTATTTTGGCAATAGATGCCATCCCTTTGAGGAACTCATGTTTTTATTCTCAGACTGGTGATTGTTATCAAGTTGCTTTTTTGTATTTGATGGTTAAGACATATGTTGATATGCAGTTCTACTTAGTGAGATGTATCAAATCTGACCTACAATGGGCTATAAGCAATTTTACACATTATGCAAAAAATCAAACATGCTCATGGCTCATGTTATAAAATATAATCCCTTTCCTATTCATTCATTTCCAACTGCTCTTGCCATCCCACTTGATGCTTTATTATTCACTATCTTCCATTTTGGCTTTTCACCTAACAGAAAACTGATTACCAATCCAATTTCAGCATCCCTGATGCAGCATGACAGTTGATGTTGAGATAACTTGATTTGAGACTATGAACAAAATTCATATATGTTTTGCTAGTACTTGATTCTCATTTTCCTTTTGAGTAGCAAAGTTTTGCTTTACAAATTGATCATTAATAAGACATTAGTACCACAAATTGCATTCTTTTATTAAAATTTAGGGATTCTTTAACTTGGCATGTTAACGACATAAAAGTTTCGTAAATTACCAGGGGATGAACATATTGGTTCTTTATACGCTACTACATATATCTATAAAAAAACATATGTCCTTGTCTGTTACACTTTGTAAATAAGGACAAAATGGAGTCAGGTTTATTTCAGCATAGTGGATTTTGAAGGAGAAAATAAATAAATGGCTGCTGATATTAGGCATTTTCATATAAAATTAGTGAAAACAATCATCAGTCACATTATTTTTGTATGACATCTTTCACAGATTCATCTTTTCATATATTACCCAGTAGTTTGACAGCCATATGGAGCTTATGAAATGGTGTCACTAATTTCTGTAAACACCAGCTAGATCTTAAATCAACTTATGGAATGGTCTGTCCAGGTAGGTAGTTATTGGTGGCATTTGCATCAATGCATTTCATAATATAATTTTAGAAGGAGAAAAAAGATTTTTTTTATATGATATTTCTTGCTATTTTTTTCTTCTTTTCAGTTCCCAATCCTCCAACAAACCTTAACTGCTTAAATCCTACAGACAGGACATTCAATTTAACATGGATGCAGCCAGAGTTTCCTAATGGAGATATTATTTCATACATTATTGTTATTCAACGGACTAATCCTAGTCAGGAGCCATACAATGAGACGTCACAAGGAACACAGTATACTGTTGTGGGGCTCACAGCAGGTAATCTTGTTTGGGGGTTGGGGGTGGAATCTATAGCCATGGCATGTGTGCCTTAAGTGCCAATTATTAAACACAGCAAATGCAGATAGTATCCTGTGTTTGTTTTGAACAAATTCTGTTAATTTAACTGTCCCATAAATTATATATCTTTAACAGGTTCTATCAAAGTAGCCCATCTGAAATGGGTTCTATCACAGTAGCCTAGCTGTAATGCGTTATATTCAAGTAGCCTATCTGTAATGCGTTCTATAAAAGTAGCCCATCTGTAATAGGTTCTATTAAAGTAGCCCATCTGTAATGGGTTCTATTAAAGTAGCCTATCTGTAATGCGTTCTATAAAAGTAGCCCATCTGTAATAGGTTCTATTAAAGTAGCCCATCTGTAATGGGTTCTATTAAAGTAGCCCATCTGTAATAGGTTCTATTAAAGTAGCCCATCTGTAATAGGTTCTATTAAAGTAGCCTATCTGTAATAGGTTATATTCAAGTAGCCTATCTGTAATGCGTTCTATAAAAGTAGCCTATCTGTAATGCGTTCTATTAAAGTAGCCCATCTGTAATGGGTTCTATTAAAGTAGCCTATCTGTAATGCGTTCTATAAAAGTAGCCCATCTGTAATAGGTTCTATTAAAGTAGCCCATCTGTAATAGGTTCTATTAAAGTAACCCATCTGTAATAGGTTCTATTAAAGTAGCCCATCTGTAATAGGTTCTATTAAAGTAGCCTATCTTGTGTTTATAGTTAAATTTATTTTAGTTTTTTTGATTTAAAGTAGGAATTAGTGAGAGATATGTGGCATTAATAAATAAACACATGTTGGTCACTAGTGTACTAAAAAGGTCATCATTACATTTTGATTTAAGGCTTGTTTTCTAAAGCTAATTTGATCCCCAAGCTATCTCGACATATAGACATAAAAACATGCTGGGCATGAAATACAGATTCTTACATCTTGTATTAAATCAAATGTTCATTCCTACCTCTACAGGTCTTGAATTTAACACAAATTTCTTGTATAGCCAGAAGGACTAGTGTACTGAGAAATTTACTAGTCCTGCCAAAAATTCACTAGACCTGTCCACAAAACTATGTCACACATTTGTATTGAGATTAACAACAATTTTGTATCGTTGAGTAAAATTCTGTTTTATAGTTTTCTTTAACAAAATAATTGTTGTTATGAATACTTAGTATAACAGGAAATCAGTAATATTACGAATTTAAAATCTGGAAACATTTTCTTGTACATTTGATAATTAAGTACATCATTAGTTTCTTTTTTTAGTCATGGTTTGTTATATTTCCTTTTGATGTTTTAATATTAAATTTCACAAACATATGGCCATGACAATAAATTTTGATAAAAAGTTCTAGCAGGAAGTGTTAGAATTTTAGGATCCCAAATGCACTCATAATATGTCAGCAAATTGATAATGCAGGGCTTCAATTTAACACAAATTTCTTTATAGCCAGAAGGACTAGTGTACTGAGAAATTTACTAGTCCTGCCAAAAATTCGCTAGACCTGTCCACAAAACTATGTCACACATTTGTATTGAGATTAACAACAATTTTGTTTCATAAATAGCATTATCATATGAAATTCAGAGGTACAGAAGTATAAATCCTACTTCAAATCATCAATCAGTCGATTAACATTTCTTTTTTCTCAAGATAATCAGGATTCAATTTCAGAAAGGGATCCAGTTGTCTTTTCTCATCCTCTACATGCAATCTGGGTCTATATGGGGTTTGTTCTTGTTTCCTTACCCATCTCTCTGAAACATTCCACAAATGTATTGCTGGTGATGGATCATATGTTGGAATGTCATTTGTATGGAACATTAAAACGAGTAGGTCAGACAGAACCCAGGGTCTCAAACATGATCTCCAGTCACTCTTCACCATTTTCATCTCTGATTGAATTTTAAAGTTTGAACAACTTGCTTCAAAACTGGATGTTTTCTCTGTGTTTGTTTTTGCAAATTCTATACACCAGTTACACCGCATAACGTTCTTGTCCTCAGTATAATTCAGCCATTCCCTGTCTTTTGTCCATATCTTCTGAAACGTCAGATTAACCTTTTCCTTATCATAAGAATTGTTTATCTCTTTTATGTCATTTTCATTCAACTTCTGCTTTTTTCCAGAGGCTGAACACCTTCTATAAAATTCCACATTTTGCCTGTCTTATAAGATGGGAATTGTGCCTGTTTTTGAATACGAGGGTGAGGAGGGTGTTGATCCTCTTTACCTCTTTCCAGCATATATATCTGGTTTAAGTTGTTTGAAGAACACCTTCATTTTCCAAAAAATGTTTATATTTTGGTGCAGTGTTTTCCTTGTCCACCTGTGAATGCTATAAGATGATGTTTTATTTTTGTGTTTCCCTTTTATTTTATAAATTGGAATTTGGTGAAGGTTATTCTTTGTTTTGTTGATCAAAAAATATTAGTTGCATTAAAATACAAGATGTTACATTATAGCTTGCACGAATTATTTAAAGTAAAAAAGGAATGGCAGTGTCCTTTATATAAAGAAAGTCCGAGCAAGAAACACATTTCAAAACATGTACCTTTGCGCTCCCCCCCCAAAAAAAATTAAATGGCATCTCCCTAATAAAGTCCTGGCTTCAGCAGATGTTCTGCAGGATCAAAGCAATGGCTATTGTAAACACTGTTATAAAATATTAACATCAAAAGATAATGTTAATTTCACCTTGGAAAATGTGTGTTCGCATCAGACGAAGCCATCTGACTCGTCTCGTATTCAACTGCTCCAATTATGGTCTCATCATTAATAGTGTTAAGTTTAGTAAGTGTTCTTAATTAAAACGGACCTCAATGTATTGTTGAAATTATTAATAAGCGGGAAAATTTTCAAATCTTAGATGCCCATACTGAGAGATTTTAATTTCTAGCAAATGTACGTCATTTTTGGATATCTCCACATGTATTCAATTATTTGTTCAGTCTTGTATGGGACAAATATTTTAAAAAAACAATTTTTATTGTCATAGAAAAAGTAGTTACATGGAAATGATGAGTCAGTAATGTGATCATAATAAATTGATCTAATTCTTATCATCATTTCGATGCAAACGTAAATTATGCAGTTCCCCGTTTGTAACTGTTGGCAAGTTTGGTTAACAGGCAAAAAAAAGAAGAGGAAACAAACTAGTATACAAACTAATTTCTTTGAATAGTTGATGCCATGTGTTGTAGTTTTGTAGTTTGTTACTGTGGTTGCAGGAATAAAGTGTGAAACCAGGTAATTTTTCATTTAATTCGCTATCAGATTAATCTGATATCAATTGCCAAACTTCCGTTGTTAGTTAAGGACGGGACCATGATTGGCGCTGTTAAGCAAGATGCACAAAATCAGATGGCTTCTTGTAATAGAAACACATCTCTGATGCAGAAATTGACTTCATCTTCTCATGCTAATATTTTATGACTGTGTTTACAATGGTCACTGCATTGATTCAATGGAATATATGCTGAAGTCATGTCTTTAATAGGGTATTGAGTAAACAAATGCTAACAGTTGATAAACAAAACTTACCAGCCCATCGGACTAATAACATTATGATAGTTACAAGTCCGACAGGGAATCTACTAGCCTCGAGCTAGCGGACTACAGCTAATTTCGAGTAGTGCTCTAGTGACTTAGCTCCTTGGTTTCTTTTAAACTGTTGAGGTTCCCACCTGTAACCATATGTACACTTACATACTTATTGGGTATGATAAATGTAATGCACACACCCAAAGTCTTGGGTTATGTCAACTACAACTACAAACATTGATTCAGATTCTGACGACTGTATACATGTATTGTCAATTAAGGAAAAAGGAAGTTGTTTGTCTTCTAGATTATTGCCAAGATTTTGTAATGTAATCCAAAAGCAGTTTTAGTTTCCTTCAGAAAATAACTGTCATTGTGATTATTAAGCTTCACACTTAACAGACTTAATAGCTGTATTTCCCACTGAATCACTTTGTATTTTGTGAAAAATGGAGAATGTCCTCTCTCTATCAGCATTAAAATGTTGTAATGACATGATAACTATACTCAGCCTGTAAAGAACTAATAGCTGCAGTTTCCTGTTGCTGGGTTTGTAAAGTTGCTGACTGCTGCCCAATACTCCATGTTCATCTCATGGAGGACGTTCCTTACTTGGACTTGAGATGTATTCCTGAACCTCATCCTCAAGGATGAGGTTCTCGTCAGTGCTCCGATGGAAACAAATCTTTTGGCAGGTTTCACCAATGTAAATAAAAAAGAAAATTAAGATTGATTTAGACTTAAAATAAACATTGAAATACATGATCTATTTATATGCTTTTAGGAATAATTGTTTCCATGTTTAAATCAAATTAGTTAGTTAGTTTTGCCCGTCACCCCAGCCAGGGTATAGGCCGCCCACAAAAGATCGCCAGCGGCTTCTGTCCTGTGCCATCCCCTCAAGCTGACTCCAGGTGTGACCCATTTTAGTGATGTCTGCCTCAAGGTCGCGTTGCCAGGTGTTTCTTGGTCGTCCCCTTCTCCTCTTGCCTTGAGGGTTCCACCTCAATGCCTGTCTAGTAATGTTGGTTCGCAGCTTACGTAGGGTGCGTCCTATCCATCCCCACCTTCTCTTCTTTATCTCATCCTCTATTGGAAGCTGGGAGGTTCTCTGCCACAAGTTGTTGTTGCTGATGGTGTCTGGCCAGCGGATCTGGAGAATTCTTCTTAGGCAGCTGTTGATGAAGGTCTGAACTCTCTTTACTGTGGACTTGGTGGTTCTCCAAGTCTCTGCCCCATACAGTAAGACTGACTTCACGTTGGAGTTGAACAGTCTGATTTTGGTAGTCAAGGAAATTTGTTTGGAGCTCCAGATGTTCTTGAGCTGAATGAAAGCTGCTCTCGCCTTTCCGATCCTTGCCTTGACATCTGCGTCTGTGCCACCCTGCTGGTTGAAAATTCTGCCTAGATACGTGAAGGACTCCACCTCTTCCAGGGGACTTCCCTGCAGTGTGACTGGGTTATTACTGGTATAGTTGATCTTGAGGATCTTGGTCTTGTCACCTGTGCAGATGTGGCTGCCAGTATGTCGGTCTTGTCCTGCATTTGCTGCTGACTGTGGGACACGAGCGCTAGGTCATCAGCAAAGTCCAAGTCCTCAAGTTGACTCCACAATGTCCACTGGATACCATTTCTCCGCCCATTGGTGGTCGTCGTCATAATCCAATCGATGACAATAAGGAAGAGAAATGGTGACAGCAAGCAGCCTTGCCTGACGCCAGTCCGCACTAAGAAGGTGTCTGTGTGCTGTCCTGTATGAACAACTCTACAGGACATTCCGTTGTAAGTGTTTTTGATCAGGTTCACCAGCTTGGTTGGAATGCCATAGTGGCGAAGAAGTTTCCAGAGTGTCTCTCGGTCCACGCTGTCAAATGCTTTCTCATAATCGACAAAGTTGATGTAGAGCGAAGAATTCCATTCCAATGACTGCTCGACTATGATGTGAAGAGTAGCTATTTGGTCTGTACACGATCTGTTTTGCCGGAATCTCGCTTGCTCATCTCGTAACTGGGGGTCGACGGCCTCCTTCATCCTCTCCAAGAGGATCCGGTTGAAGACTTTTCCTGGTACTGACAAGAGTGTGATTCCTCTATAGTTGGAGAAGTTGCTGTGGTCAACTTTCTTTGGGATCTTGATGAGGTGTCCCTCCTTCCAGTCATGTGGTATTTCTTCTTCCTCCCATATCTTCACAAAAAGAGGGTATAGCATTTCCACTGAAGTCTCTATGTCTGCTCTGAGGGCTTCTGCTGGTATGTCATCAGGCCCAGCAGCCTTGCCGTTGTTCAGCTGGGTGATGGCTTTCCTGATCTCGTCTCTGGTGGAATTGTCACAACTTATGGGGAGATCTGCGTTGGCTGGCTGGATTTCTGGGGGATTTGGTGGTGCTGGCCTGTTCAACAGTTCTTTAAAATGTTCTGCCCATCTATTCATTTGGTGTTCTGTACTTGGTATGGTCTTTCCCTGCTTGTCCTTTACGGGTCTCTCTGTATTACTTTACTTGCTGGAAAGCTTCTTGGTGATGTCGTACAGCTTCTTCATGTTTCCACTTCCAGCCACTTCTTCTGCCTCTGCTGCCAGTCCTTCAAGGTAGTTTCTCTTGTCTATCTTGATGGTTGTTTTCACTTCTCTGTGGACATCAGTGTACTCTTTTTGTGCCTGTACTTTTTTAGTTCTTGTCTTACTGTTATTTACTGCTGCTTTTTTCTGTTTACGCTCCTGGATTTTGTACAATGTTTTGGCTGAAATCCATTCTTTCTGTTGGTGTTTCATGGGGCCTAGTACTTCTTGGCATGTTGATTTTACTGCCTCCTTAACTTTCTTCCATATGTTGTTCACGCTGTCTACCTCGTCTTCAAGCAGCTCTTCTAACACCTTGTACTTGTTGTTAAGAGTAAGTCTGTATTCTTCTTTAGTATTTGCATCTCTCAACAGGCTGATGTTATTCCTTGTTTTCTTCTCTTTTGGGCCCATCCAGTACTTCTTCAGCTTAAGTTTATGCTTTGCAACAACTAAGTGGTGGTCAGATGCCTCATCTGCTCCCCTCTTCACCCTCACATCATGCAGGGATCTTCTGAACTTCTTGGCTGTACAGATGTGGTCAATCTGATTTTCTGTTACATGGTCTGGTGATATCCATGTGCTCTTGTGGATTCTCTTGTGGGGAAAGATGGTACCTCCGATGACCAGGTCATTCAGTGCACAGAGTGCTACAAATCTCTCCCCATTTTCGTTCATCTCCCCTAGGCCATGGACCCCCATAACATGTTTATACCCTGTGTTGTCTGACCCAACTTTGGCATTGAAGTCACCCATGATGATGTTGATGTCTTTGTCTGGGAAATTCTCTACTATGTTCTGTAGTCTGTTGTAAAACTGGTCCTTATCTTTTTCTTCGCTGTCATTTGTTGGAGCATAGCACTGTATGACGTTCATTTTTATTTTCTTCTTCTTGGTCCTAAATGTTGCAGTGAGGATTCTGGGCCCATGTGGTTCCCATCCCGTTAGTGCATTATATGCTTGCTTCGACAGCATGAGCCCTACCCCTTGTGTATGAGGCGCATTCTCTTCCTCATGTCTTGAATACAGTAGTATCTCTCCTGTCATCAGTCTTCTTTGTCCAGTTTGAATCCATCTCGTCTCGCTGATGCCCAGTAGGGATATGTTGTAGCTTTTCATCTCTGCTGCTACCTGTGCTGTTTTTCCTGCCTCATACATTGTCCTCACAATCCATGTTGCGATGTTAATACTCCTGTTTGATAGAAGGGTGGTCTGCTTTATGGCTTCCGCAGGCTCGCGGCTTTCACCACATAGCGTCATAAGTCTTCAGGAGAAGACCCTTCCTCCTACAGGCTTTCAGTTTCTGGTTTTTCTTTTGTCGACGTTTTTGTAGCAAGTTGGGTTTTACAGGGTCGGGTTGCTAGCCCCATGCCCAACCCTCCTCCTTTTCCACCCAGGCTTGGGACCGGCGATGGCGGAGTTTTAAATCAAATTATCTTGTATTAATTTTCCAATGTGCATTTTATCTAGGGATTGAACTTAATCCTTAAAGTGCTAGTTGCGGCATTTGTTATTCTGTCAGTCGATGTCACAGAGTGCTTGTTGTGATTTAAGTCATTTTCTAGGTATGCAAAAATGTATGCATCCTACTGCTTCAACTTGCCATAACTGCTTGTAAAACTATATTTGATTGCTTTATATAGGCCTGGAACAAGCATTCCATTGTACTTTACTATGCATTTAACAACAAAGTTTTACAAATAATTGGTTATGAGCACATGATACCTGGAAAAATTTAAAGCGGCTGATAGTGATGTAATATGATTTTGAAGAATTTGAGGAGGATGAAATTATTGGAGCTGGCAAAGTGTTAATGAAAATACCCATTGAGTGACTTTGAGCTGGGAATTGACATGGAACTGGAGTATGATGTACATGCTCACGTGACATGAAAGGATGGCATGCCTGTCGCTGGTAATTCAAAATTAAATGTCGGGATCGTGAATACTTTATTGCATCTGATAGTAGATCAAACAAATCGTTATGCAGATCAGATAGTTCATGGGGCAGATTTGAGAACAGTTGCATGAAAAAATTGCAGCCTGACATACCAGAGCAACTAAAACTCTTTTATTTGCATTGATTATAACAATGGGTTTGGTAGATAAATCTGATCTAGATTCCTACTGGGCTACTGATAATGAGATATTAACCCCATACTTCAGAATAAAAATGAGTGTGCAATAGATTTCTAGCTATTCGAAGCAATTTACACCTGGCAAATAAGAACAATCAAAGTGACCCTTTACATAAAATCCGCCCAATGATTGAAGAAAAAAAATGAAGCATTTGCTGAGCTTTATTCACCAGATACGAACCTTGATTTTGATGATATTGGAATAAATAATAGGTGAAAGTTTTTTTTGAACATTATTACTGATTCTGGGGGGTCTGAACTTACCAGAAGTTCACAAAACTGTTACTTTTTTCATTACCAGTGATTTTCGCAATTTAGATATAACATTGTGACAGATATTATATGTACATGGTTAAACTACTAAACAATATATCATTTATTAGATACATTTGAACTTTTCCATTAAAAACTAACAAACAGATGAAATACAATTGTAACTTACCGTATATGCTTGTGTATAGGCCCGTTCACATATAAGCCAACCCCCAACTCATTTGGTAAAACTGTTATAAAGTGCATGACCCGCGTATAAGCGGGCTCATAATTTCTAGACAGCCGGTTCATCACGAGATGCACAAAGTGAGTTCTGAATACGTTTACAGTCGACTCCGGTTAACTGCACAGCCTCAGGCCCATCACGAGACTGTGCAGTTAACCGGAGTGTGCTGTTGACCAAAGTATGGTACAGTACAGCTTTAAATCAGCATGGTATGAATATATGTGAAGAATAAATTTAAATAGGGATTAGAATCCACTCTTTCAACTTTTACTTAAATGTTAGGCTTGTTTTTCCTTCCTCCAAACACTTCTCAACTCCACTGATCAAGGAATTATAGCAAATTTCAAGAAATTCTATTGATCGCTTGTTATTCGAAAACTGCTGTCAGACCTTGATGGGTCATCCCTTGAAGAAAAAGCATTCAGCTCCAAAGTCATCTGCATTGTATTTTTCGCGTGTTCTCGTTTAAATTGAATTTTGTTGCACATTTTCCATCTTTCCAATGATCCATTTGTTGGTTTGAGATCATGCAAACCTGAACGCTTTAGAGTAATGTTTCCGATGCTGTAGTATGATTTTTTCCCATGCTATTGCTCCCTAGTGGGCGCGGATATACATGTATATACCATCTATGGCGTCCTTTACATGTCAATCATTTACAAATTCGCATTAACGGCTTAATTGTTGGCTTATTTGAAGCGCTACATTAGTGGACTGGCAATAACTGATTATGACTATACATGGTGCCATTAACCAGAGTAAAATTGTATTGAATAATGTGCCACAGGCAGAAAATTTATTGTGCTATTATCCGGAGTGTGCATTTAAGCTTAGTGCAGTTATCCGAAGTTTGTTCCCATTGAAAAGCATTTAAAAAAAACGGGATTGGCATGACTACATGCAGTTATCCAGTCGTGTGCAGTTAAGCGGAGTCGTCTGTATTTAGGCAAATCACATTATTAAATAAAATGAAAGTTAGAAAGTTAATTTATATGTTGAAATAAAAACAATTCTAAAGTGTTATGTCTTAATGAAATTTTAAATGATCCTCATTCTAAAATCTTGAATTATAAAAGTTCAATCACGTTTAGAATCCTTCAAAATTACGCTCTGTATCAGACTCGCCAAACAGTTTACAAAACTCGGCATCTGTTACGGACGTGCTTTCATCATATATGTTGTCATTGTCATCATGGTCATCCGATAGTCTGGTTCATAAAACAAGAACACAAGCCGGCTGATGCAACAAATTTTCAATCTGCCAACTTATATTTATAATTTTTTGCCATCTGCATAGCACATAGACAAATTGCCGCCATTCCCGTACTTGCTTCTTGTTCACAAAAAATTTGAATGCTGCAGCACAGTTGTTTCTTGCTTCTGCATATTCAGTAACATTAAGTTTGAATGCTGCATCATAAGCAGAATGCTTTCTTTTACTTTCAATACTATTCATTTTATTGAATTGAATATAAATTTATAGAGAGATTAAACTGAAATAAGTTCTTATTGTGGTACTGGTAGTATACTATTTATATACCTTATCTTGTAAATATTTCCATGTGTGGTTGGTTATCTATTTGTATTTTATAATTATTTATCATTGTTGTTTATTTGTGTGTTTTTTTTTAAACTACCAGTAGTGTGATTCAATTGATCAAAATATGATTGGTTTCAGTGTGGACATTATTCAAGTATTGTGACAGTTTATAACTTTGAGCAGAAACCATGTCCACTACCATTACTCAGTAAACAATACATCTGAGAGTTGGCATGTATTAGTAAAGTCATTGGCATTGTGCAACAAAAACCTATTATCGCCGAGGCATTTACCACAGATTAAGCATATAGTAGCTATTGTACAACACTCTACCGCTAACAAACCACTTTGCTTTACAAACAACTAAACAATAATTAGTATATAAACTGTGGCTGCCTATTACATCTAAAACATCTATCAAAGAAATCCCAGAAATTATATTGTTTTACAATTATTCACGGTGACTTGTATATTGTTATTTACCCTTCCTAAGCGTGCGCGCAACAATCCCCTATGGAACCTCTCGCTATGGTTCCTTTAAGACTCGTACATGTATTTCTGCTCTGGATCAAAATGTTTGTCGTATACACCTTCAGTATCATAATTGTTTTATTTTTTTTACATAGATTCCTTTTATATTTACACTGTAATAAGCTAGTGTGCATTTGTACGTTACCATAAAGTTCAATGATTACTGATCAGCTGAGGGTTAAATACTTGACTAGAGATTACTAATATGGCGGTTCTTTTGGAAAATACACATATTTCCGGGGTTGAAATATTATATATGGCTGTATGTTCTGGTGGATGGACATCTGTCAAATAGACGTCAAGTATGTTAAAACATGTTTTTCATTCATTATCCTACCACTTAAGTTAGAAAAAAAATATGTTTCACTTCACAACAGGACAAATTTTATGAGCAATGTGACATCATTAGGCATGTGATCTTTTTTTCTGCGATCGGCAGAAACAATAAATACTGGAAATCGAGGGAAAAAAGCATAAATTTCAGACTTGGACCTTGGTGCTTGGTGGTACTCTAATAGGAATTTCATCTGCAACATAAAAATGTTCATGTTTACTCAAAATATTTATTTGAAAGTTTGTTTTCTCAGAATGAATTGGTTTGAAAATTGATTTCTGCATTTTTCTACATGGAAGTCATTACATACATATATAATACAGAGCACATCTTACATTTTGAATGTTGAAATGATGTGAAGAGTACACTGTATACATTTGTGAATTATCACTCCTATAAAGATGTTAAAATTGTTCAACAGGGTGCATTTTAAGAGTAAGCCAGTTTAGATGCATGTACCACATACATTATTGACAACTGATATGAGTACAGTTATGTCTTGTGTACTTTTACGATGGAATGCCATTGTTATACTGGATTTAGAAAACAGTTCAGGTATATCGTCATTTTCAAGGTAAGTCAGCAGGTATTACATGTATATGGTGATTTAGCAAAACAAAATAAGTGCACAGATTGAAAAAGAGACACAATTTAAATGTTTAAATTCAGTATTCTTCAAATTATATATCAGTATAAAAAGTTGTTGTCAAGAAACCCTTGGCCAAAACTGGCAGTCTGACTACATGTTGTTTGACTATAAATAAATTCAAACAACTCTGTCAGGTATATCGGTTTTAAGAGCATTTTATTGCTTGCAATATGTAAAAAGTTTTATTTTTATTTTGCATGCATTTAATTTTACTATAATTGTTATTTTTAAAATTAATTGTTAATAACAGTTATTATTCAAGTTTAAAGTCATAATTTAAATTTACATGGACTCTGTTTCTTGTATAAATTACTTAGATTGCTTGATTAGTAGATTAGTAGATCCTCCTTCAGTAATCTGATATCAGGGTTTCTTCTTTCTTTACCAGGTTCCTTTTATAAATTCTCCGTCTACACCAGGAATGTAAATTATACAAGTATACTTTATGCAACAGTAGCATCATGCCAAACAAGTTCTCAGAGTGAGTATAGTTTTTATATTTTTTCTCTTGCATTAATGCACAGAGTATTATGAATTTTAATATCAGTAATAACATACCTGTTGTTATAGCATAACTGATAACTTTTCCTGGTGAGAAATACACTGATCATATGAAGTGAGCCAGAAGAATTATGAAGACTGGATTGCCCTTTGTATACACCACAGACATGTTACCTATGTGAGAAAGCTTGCCAGAAGCTTCTCGTGGGTCGGTGGTTCTTTCTGCGGGTTTTCCTGGGTTCTTTCTCCACCATCAATACTGGCCGCCATGTACAACCTATCATGTGCTGAAAAATGGCATTAAACCCAACAACAACTGTAAGTCATAATGTTGATATGGCTAAGTCTGTATTGTTACACTCCATAATCTGAAGAAAACAAAAGCTATGGCCATTCAATGGTGAGTTTGAAGACAGTCAGTATGTAGCAAGATGGTTTTGAGAATGAGAAATGGCGTTAAACACTACAACAACAACAACATGTTACCTATGCACACTCCCTTCACAGTTGCATGGTTGTAATGTTTGCATTGTTTACATCCAAGATCTGCCATTGCTTCTTAGAATAATATCAAGTTTATTATGTTTCTTGTGTTCACATTCTTCATTAACGTTTTGATTATACCCCAGAGTGAGTTTTTTTTCTCAGTTGAATTAAGCTGTCTTGAGAGTTATTAACATTTGTAAAATCCATGCACATTGTGTATGGCTTTGCATAGTATTTTTTCTCCATAATTATTACCATAGCATAACAAATTTGCTTCTGCATATTACGAGCTTGTTATATTTTCCCTATTCTTGCAAAATTGCAGTATATGGACAAGTCTTGATTCGTTAAAATGTTCATTATGAATCATTATAATTTAAATGACTTGTATTGTGATATTAGCTATTATTATACTTGATAAAGCAGGTTGCACACTATATTTTACCTTCATGTGCTTGGTTATGGAACACAATATATTTTCTTCAAGATTAGTTTCAGAGAGCTGTCATTGATTTTCCACAGTTTTATTAGTTTTGCTGATTTAGTAGCCCTTAGCTTTTATTTATGCCTGGTTAGCTTGATTATCTTGTATTTTTAATACTGAGTATTGTTTACTTTTTTGCATTCAGTGTAAATACCAAGTAAGATGACTTCACACTGAAATTAGTTTTTTAAAAGCAAGAAAAGCACAGACTTACCTTGTGTTACTTCAGGTTACAGGAAAGGGTCTATATAACATCTTATTTTTAGCTTTCTTTTACAGGATCAATGTGGGTAGATGTGGTCACAGGAAATCCCCATGGGATACACACTCCACTTTGTTATCTTGCACAGGGTGTGAGAGGACATACAATTGTCCACTTTGTAGCCTATGTTCAGACATGGTCTGAAATTTTCTCAGATATATATGTATGTACAGAGTGAGAAACAAGGTTCTTTCCATGTCTTCTTCAGAATTTTTTGGTTCTTGTTACCCAAGCCTTTTCTGAGACTTATGTTAAGTAATCCTCCTCTCAATGTAGATTATAAATGAGTGGATAGTAATTCATGCCTTCTCATTAGAGGAGCAACACCTTCTCTTTTCTACTAGGACAGATGGTGAGTCTTAGACCCCTACTCAGGGAGAAGCAGCACTATCTTTCATCGGGGTGGGCAGATAGTGAGTTGCTGTCTGCACAAGAGTGTGGAGCAGCACCCTCTACATTCGCACAGTTCATTGTCTTCTGAAAATGCAGTGTGGTGCAGTGAGTTGCATCCCCCCCACAAAGCAAAGGTATCAGCACTTTTTCAGTCTGCATGCCCAGTTCTCTACATTGGAATTTTACTCCTCATTGAGGGGAGAGCTCAGATCTATATCTTTCAGATATGGGGTGGGCTGATCCTACAGCTCTGAGTTGCTTGACCAGTCTTTTCCTGGTGACCAGTAATTGGGCACTGGTCATTCCTGGTCAACAGTCATTAGAGTCCCTATGGTACAGAATTAGGGACTGGGCAAAGTTCCCCCATTTCACCACACCGCTGTTTCATCCCATAGCGATTCACGATCACCAGCAGCAGAGGAGGTGAACAGACCAAGTTTTCAAGCAAAAATAAGGCTTCTACGGAAACCGAAAATATCTAACAAAATGCAGAGAGTGTGAACAGACCAATTTTTATAGGCGTCAATTTAGTAAACTGAGGCTTCCCAAAATTGCTTATATAGGCCTCAATTTGGTAAACTAAAGGCTTCCTTGTAAGGTTCCATTTAGTAAAAAAAAAAGACGCCATTGTCATTAGCGTTCACATTCTCTGCTGCTATGCGCTAACTAAATATTTGATCAAGTCCAATTCGGTATCGTGCCCGTGAATCATGTAATGCTATTGTGATAAATCCGTGTGGGATTGTCTGAGCGCGGCTAAAGAAATTTTTAAATTGATTATGATCCATATCGCCACCGCACCAAGTTTGCCAAATATTTCTAAGAGTATGAGTATCAACTCCGTTAAATACACATAACAAATTGCAGTTATCTCTGATTACTTTTGGTATTTGAGTGTAACGTTGAGTTACATATATCACGTCGGTGTTTTTATGTCTACCTCTGGAAAATATTCTAGCAGGATTTTTTTGATTATCTAACATGATATCATCATATACAACTAAATTGTTAATACTTCCGTCAATGGAGTCAATGCTAGGTGCCTCTTCGATATCGGTTATAAGCTCAATAATATCATCGCCGTTAATTTCTTGCGCGGCTTCGTTAAAATCTTTTAACACTTCATAACATCGCTGATCATCTACACTCGGAGCAATCATATACAACTTATCCCACTTCATCCATCTCGTTATTAAATTAAGTAGCAATTGTGTTTTACCACTTCCAGATGGTCCGATGATAATCGCGCGAATAGAATCTGGTAACATTGCATGATGTTTAATAGGTTTTCGTTGTCGAGTAGCTGAATAATCAATTACATTCATAACTGTTATATATAAATTATGGATCTATATTGTGTGAAGTGTAGGACACGTACTGGCACAAATGACTTGACGACGATTACAATGAAAAATAATCGATCAGCGCTTTCTGGTAAATGCGTACAATGTAGTACGAAAAAATTTAGATTTACTTCCCTTGGTGCAACCAAGGCTTTAAAAAAAAACGAGGAGGTGATATTGCAGCCAAATTGACAAAACTCCCAGGAACACAGTGGGCAAAGTATCCAGGAGAAAAGCACCTTCCAGGATATAGCTACTGTGGACCGGGAACACGATTAGATATCAGACTTGATGATCAAAATCAACCCCGACCCGGCGAGTATCCAATAAACGCTATTGATAAGGCGTGTCATGTTCATGATGTCGCTTATAAAAGCAGTAATCTTCAACATAGACATCTTGCAGATGTAAAATTAATTCATGCGTTAAATGCTATTCCTGATAAATCCTTTAAAGAAAAATTGGCTTCGTGGTTGGTAAAATCTGCTATGAAGGGTAAATTGATGTTAGGTGCTGGTAATTGAAAATGCTAGCATTTTAATATGGAATCTATTTATTATTCTCCGAGAGGATACTGGAGAGGTTACGCAGCAATTAATAAACTCGCTAGCGCATCAAAGGTGAAAAAAACTACAGCGGCAAACTGGTTATCCAAACAGGCAATATGGCAAATTTATCTACCAGCGCCTAAACAAATTAACTACTCGCATTTTGATGTTACAACACCTAATGAAGTTCATCAAGCTGATATACTATTTCTGCCGCATGACAACGGTTACAAATACGCGTTAACGTTAGTTGATATTGCGAGTAGATACAAACAAGCAGAACCGTTAAGGACAAAATCATCTACTGAAGTAGCTTCTGCATTTGAGAGGATTTATCGACGAGGTCCTCTGCGCTGGCCAAATCTGTTACAAGTTGATCCTGGCAAGGAATTTCAAGGCGCTGTTTTAACAACAATGAAACATCATAATGTCGCCATCAGACGAGGACACACTGCGCTACATCGCGATCAGGCAATTGTTGAACGGTTTAATCGGACACTTGCTGAGCGGTTATTTGGATATCAATACGCGAAAGAATTCATTCAAGAAAAGCGATCCCGTGAATGGGTCAAGAGATTACCAGGTGTAGTTACCGCAATCAATAATGAGATTACTAGAACAATTAATATGAAACCTGTCAACGCTATTAAAAAGAAGTATATACCCGTACAACCACAAAAAGATTTCTCTAGAAACACAAGTGTTTCCAACGTTAGCGTTTCCCAACCAATTCTTGGTAGTAATGTCATTGTAAGGTACTTATACGAACCAGGAGAGCTTGAGGGTGGTAAAAAAAGAGCTACTGATCCTATTTGGAGTGTCACTACGCATAATATATCCGGCATAACACGATCTACGGGTAGACCTCCAATCTATAGACTGGATTCAACTGCTCCTCAGCGGGGTTTTACACGTGAACAATTACAAGTGATTCCTGAGGATACTCAATTACCACCGCGTGGTCTTAATTAGCACCCAGGGTGCTGTCACCCCGGCGTCTATTACACTCAAGACAGGTCAACATTACATTGTTTCTGACATGACCGAGATTGTTATTTTTTCTGTCTACGGTGAATTGGCGAGGATCTTTATCCGAATACTGCCAACGCATTATACAATTGCAACTCGCGCAGTAATTATTTTGTTGTTGCTTCAAAGTGATTATTAATTCAGCATCAATGTCAAATTCTCGTTTATTTTTTTTATCCTGTTGTTTATAGCCAGAGAGTTTTTTTCTGATTATATCACCAGTGATAAAATCACCAGTGATTATATCGTTACCAATGATTTCATCGTCAACAACAATTCTTCGAAGTTGGTTTATTCGCCGTACTCTCGATACTGCTAGATAAACTAAATTTGACCACTCAATGCGATTATCTACTATCCAAAGAGTTGTATCGGATATAGTCAATCCCTGTGAAGAGTGTATTGTTGCTGCATAACCTAGCGTCCACGGGGATTTATCAGAGTTCCCTAATGCATCTTCGACGACGCTGATATCAACCAACACAATATCATTTAATACTAAATTCTGCTTTTGTTGTTGTCCAGGAATGTCAACGTCGATATTCTGCTTTCGTGTATCCTTAGGTCTATAACAGAGTGGTACTGGAAGCGTTGCAAATTTTTCTTTATGTAGCGCAAACAACTTCATCTGAAGTGCGTCTCTGACTATTTTTCTACTCGCGATTATTAAATCATTTGGCTTCCACATTTCCCAAAAATCATTCATGGGAGTTTCAGAGATTATTTCACGCGCTATTTCACATTGGATTTTATCCGGCTGTAATCTAATCAGTGCTTTGAACTCGCGTAATTGTTCATCAAGTGATCTATGGTCGGTATTAATCTCTTCATAATAATCTACAAATCCTTTTAACCATTCATGTGGAGATCCACCAACAAATGGCTGCGGTTGGCCGTGATCCCCGCACATGACGACTTTTGTATTTTTCAATAACAACCATGATAGAAATGTCTGTAATACTGTCAACGATACTGTGCATATTTCATCCCAGATTATTATTTCAGGAATAAATTTATCGCCCATTCGATCAGGAGTCCAATTATCACCTTTCCATCGAAAGAAGCTGTGATAAGTACAGGTTTTTACCCCCCGCGCTATCATCTCTCTGGCGAGTCTGTGAGTTGGTGTTAGCACAATCATGTTAGAAATGCTAGCGTTTCCACGAAGAAAAAATAATTCGATTGCACGAGTTGTCTTTCCTGATCCACCACAGCCGTTTAAATAAACTGTCTTGTATCTACAAATCGGATCTGATACGGGCGGTGCAGTAGAAAATTCTGATTGAATCTCTGAGATATTATGGTTACTTTTCAAGTATTTATCATCCATAGTAACGTCTGCGGATTTACAATACTCATGTAGTGTTTCTTTTTTAAACCTCCAATTTCCCCACGCTTCCTTAGGATCTGTGAATTTAGCTACATCTGATTTGTATTTCTCATGGATATACATCGAATCAGTAGCTACTCTAACCGCGGTATCTGGAAATCTATTTATCATCGAAAATAGATTAATAATAGAATAACCGAGCATAGAACTTCTCATATGTGTATACTGACAACTATATCCATCACAGTAGGTAACAACCGTACCTAATTTCTCACCATTGGATAGAAAAGCATCCCTACGGGTTACAAGTTTTCCCTGTTTCGTTAAATCCGCTACAATAAAATCGTATTCTGCGTTGTCTATGATCAACCTCGAAGAGTATTTTGCATTGTCAAATCTTCCACCTTGAGTGAATTTACCAATTATTTTTCGTCCGAAATCTTTGGCTTCTTTGTTTTTAATTTCAAATAACTCCTTAGACCAATTCATGATTTGTTCTTCATTGAAATTAGGAAATTGTTTTCGTTGTTCGCTAATTATACGATCTAGATCGGGTTTTGGTAACCAAACATCTTTCTGAGCGTTATAACAAATAATAGCTTCACTGACAATTAACGATTGTAACATCTTACTATCGATCATATATCTCAATAGCACTATTGGCATCCAGTGTTTTTCAGACATATGTCTACCAAGCCAAAGATAACTACACGGATGTAACCCTGTAGCTAATTCGAATGATATCACACGAGCGAACCCGGTTAAATCAAAATCAGGCAATGGACCATTAATCGCAACACGAGTCATTTCATGTATGGGATGTCCAAATCGTTTAAAATACTCAGAGCATTCTCCATACCCGAGAAAACTTCCAGGATAACACGCGGATATATCAATTGAAATCATACCATCACGTGAGTATTTCGTATTCCACAATCCTCCATGACCAAATTCGACGCAACTCAACTTCACGTCCTCCAGAAAATTATTTCGTGTTGGGCGCCATGAGTTCTTTTCTCTTGCAAAATGAGCTACCACTGATGGAATTGTAAAACTATCCGTAAGTAGTTTTTCATTAGAATTTTCAGGTGAAAATTCATTAGCGATTTTTCTCATCCTGTTATCTAATTCTTCAATGCGATATAATTCTCCATTTGGTCTTACAAACTGATCAAATCCTATTTCTGGATCTTCATCACTTCTAAGTAACCACACTGACACGGGATCATCTTTACACAACGTAACAATAGCATCAAATAATTTCTCTTCATAGAACACATCCTTGTAAAACTCCTTAGGGATATATCTCACGATTCGTTCTCGTGGAAATATATTTACCGCAGGTGTCCACGCGTGTTTGTTATGATCAATAATTTCAATTGGAGCTCCTCGCGATTGATATTTCGGTTCGTATAATACTTCTCCGGTTATCGTTGCTACCGATATTGGAAATTTTAATAATGCTTCTAATTTGGTTATATCGGAAATCGTTGCCCCGCGTTGTTTCACTGTCAATTCCCATTCGGTTATTTTTTTTCGTCTTTGTTCAGTTAGTTTATTCCCCCGGGATGCATTTGTGAAGTGTTCCATTAACCGTGTTGCTACACAATTTAACGTTGACGATAGTTTCATAGGTGCTAGTTTTGCAATACTTGGCTTATCATTTAGCTGATATATTCCGTAAACAACTGCTGTTACAGGGTAAGATCTCTCATAGTATGGTTTGTCAATTCCAGTTAGAATTCCTGGTTTGGAATCTCTACTCACAATAACAAATTTTTTATCCTTGAGGATTGGTTCAAATTTATCTCTGATAATCCATTCGCCGCCGACTTCGATAATGAATTTTATTCTAAAAAAATACCTCCGCTGGGATTTCCCGCCAAGGCGTGAAAGTATCTCAGCTGCTCTTGTATCGTTCATAGTAGCATCAATTACGGGTACATTGATAATTCGAAATGTCGACCACGCATGAGATGCTCTATCGCGCTTAAACTCATTAAAACAGTCACTGATTTTACTCAACAGGGTTTTGTCATCTACTAGACTTTTGGGTATATCAGAGATTCTATCGAGATTAAATCTAGCATTTTTCCAAGGCGTAATTTTCGATAATCTCTTGAACTCCTTCATATTATAATTAAAACAAGTATTTAAATAAAAAGTTTTTTATATAATGAATCATTGCAAATGGCTCATGATTGGATCAAAGACTCCGTGTAACAAATCATGCAGAAATGAATTCTGTGGGTATCATATGCAAAGTGTGAGAAACGGTTCAAAAGGTCCTCTTGCTTGCCTGTATTGTGGGGTAGGTGTAAGAGGCAAGTCGCAGTTATGCGTTAATTGCGGGGGTAGGCGTTATAGAGAGTTGAAGCGTTATTATGACAAACGAAGAATCAAAAATCCTGACGACGTCAGCGACGTTGCCAATGGTAAAATCATAAAAACTGCTCAAGACTACATAGGCAGATTTGCCAATGTTATAATTCAGCCAATTAACGAATTAGACAAATAGAAGTATTAGTATATAAATGAACCAAGAATTTCAAAGACATCCTGTTATTGAAAATTATGAAGCTTCTCGTGATGGTATTGTTAGACACTATAGACTCAAGAAGTCAATTGGTGTTGTGAATAATCATGGATATTTGATATTTGGCGCTGGAGGGAAGAAGTATCTCAATCATCGTTTCGTTTATGAAGTGTATAATGGATCAATCAAGGATGGTTTTGTGATTGATCACATAAATAGCATTAAGACTGATAATTCTTTATCGAATCTACAAGCTATTACACAACGTGAAAACACCAAACGAGGTGGGACTGGGAAATACTCGAAAAATGCTAGACCCGTAAGATCGTTTAATACTGACAACACGGAGATAGTATTTCAATCAATGTCAGAAGCTGGTAGGCATTTCGATATTTGCCCTCCCTCGGTACAAAAAGTAGCAGAAGGGATTTATAAGACGGCTTTTTCAAAACGTTTTGAAAATAATATTCAGTTTGTTTATGAATAAGTCGTAATTACGCATTGGAAATTCAGGGGAGATAACTCCGTTAGGTATAACGCGTGTGAAATCTGTAGGATTTCCACCAATGACAGAGTTACGGATCTTAAACATGGAAACGCTAGCGTTTCTAACATTGATTTGATTGGTTGTTATAATTACATAAATCTGAACAAAACACAATCAATTTTGTCTTTTTTCAAGTATTAACAGAACTGTTTTATAGACACGTCGTATTTAAACATTTTTTTTAATGTCTGTTTCAAGTATTATATGTGTTTTCAACGTTGTCAGTGATCGCTAATAAACAAACAAATAATTACAATCACTACACCTCTTTTATATCACCTCGTCGTAATGAGTGTATATATATACAAATTCGTCTTTATTATAATTGGGCATTTAGCCGAAATTCAAGTGTAAACAAAACCACACCGTCACACGTGGTATGAACGTTATTATTGACATTCAAAACCAAAGTTTTGATTTTGCGGTTTTGGTTTACACTTGAATGTAGAATAGCCCGCGTCATCCATTGTCATTGAAAATCAATTCATTCACCTATAATCTATTGTTGTACCGTCCTATGTGTATATAACCGCCTACTACACTAGATCAGGGGTTATTGTGCCGTCGTCATCCATTGTCATTGAAAATCAATTCATTCACCTATAATCTATTGTTGTACCGTCCTATGTGTCTAACTGGTAAATACTATTAATAGTAAAACCAAACCGTATATAACCGCCTACTACACTAGATCAGGGGTTATTGTGCCGTCGTCATCCATTATATTGTATATAATCATAATCACCTATAATCGCATTAAGCTTCTGGGTATACTAAGATGCTCAACACCTTAGTGTATCCAGAATTCATTTTGAACAAATATATTTTTATATATATATATGAATCTTGAAAATCTCAAATTGATTATTATTGAAATCAACAAACTTAAGGATCAAAATATAAAATTATGTTCAGGTTTGGATTGTGATCAAATTATGACCGATTTCGAGGATATACAATTTGCAGAACAGACAGGAAAATATGTCCTATCTAAAAAATATTTTTTAATTAAGAATATCCAAAAACTTATACGTGAGAGCTTAGTCAATACGGAAGATGTTAATGTCTTCGTACCATTATGTAGCATCGTTGAACGTGTACGAAAGCAATTAGGCTTAGAATATGAACAAAAGAGACTTATTAATTGTAAAGTGAGACAATTAAAAATATTGATGGAAAACTCTCAATAAAAATTCGTTAAAAATTCGTTAAAAATTCGTAGAATTTTGGATTTTGGATTTTGGATTTTGAAGGTGATGAGCCCCACGCGTAGAGAGCCTCCTTTGTTTGTATATAACCAGTACGGTATATGACATGTATAATCACTACCTATGAGGAAGTAAAATTATGTGTGTGACAACAGGGAAGTATAACAGGTTGGTGTATTCTTTTTTTTTTACTTGGTGAATTACTTGCAATTCCACTCAACGAGTTTCAAATGCAAAGTATTTCCAATTGAAATTGCAATGAAAATCTTTGAGTGGAAATGCTTGCAATTTAACAATAGTGATACTCTTTTAATAATGATAGGACAATCATTGACCACACGTAACACTAAAGAACGACTTGAAGCTATCCAGAAAATATTACCCCTTCGTGATAGAATCCGTGAAAAACTTCAACAGCGGCAATCACTTCAGACTGACTTTACAGAGGATACAGAGCAACTCTTCAAACCTATTGTTAGTGCAACTGAGGGTGTGAAAACAGCTACTGAACGGGCGATATATGGAGATGTCCCTGAAGAAGGAAAACGAATAGAGAGGCCTCTTCTTGGTGAACTTGAAAAAATAGCAATCGAAACTGGACAAACAAAACAGGCTGTACAAAAACTTTCAGGTGATATGGCAACTCAGATGGAAATACAACGACAAAGTGGTATTGATGTCGGTGATGAATCCGCCGAGGACGAGGGCGCAGTTTCCACTACTCGTGGTGTTCCCTTTATAGACAAATTCACTCCGACGGGTATAATAGAAATAAAAAAATTTCAATTAATAAAACCCAACGATTATACCGCCTTTGGTAATTTTGCTGTCCAAAGCTATTATTCAAGAGAACGTTTTTTGAAGGACGAGTATAAAGAGAGTAAAATATCACGACCTGACTGGGTTGATTGGTTGTTTAAAATGAATCAAAATATTGATCGTTTAAAAAGGGGAAAACTGGAGTATAAAATGTTTACGAGAGGAATTGATGATTATGATTTACAACAACAAGAAGAAAAACAACAAGAAGAAGAAGAAAAGCAACAAGAACAACAAAGAAAAAGAGAAGCAAAAACTAAGAAAAAAACCGGAAAGGGATATTCACCTATGGATTTTCACTCTAGTGTTGGAAATTCTAGTGTAACATGTCCTGGTAATATTCTTGGTGATATAGCACGATTAGAAGTACTCGTAGGAGGAAAACGAGCCGGGAATAACTCACCAGAAATAATCAATGAAGCTGCTGATATCTGTAGGAGGTTATTTCAAGGTGGTATCATGGATATTGCAACATATCGAGATTTCATTGAAGAGTTAGTAGACGGTTATCATAGCGACTAATTAGATAAATAACAATTTGTAGAATCATTAGTGATTCTGTATATAGAATAATGATCATACACTACAACCATGATAAACCAACGAATGTCTACGTGGTAAACTCACGATTACCAAAATACCGAGCATACTATGGAGATGGTCTCGGTAATACTATAATGGGATTATTTTCAAGAATGGCTCCAAAAGTGGCTCCGTTTGCAAAACAATTATCAATGAAAGCAATTGATGTTATCCGAGATAAGGGTATTAACGCTGTTGGTGATCTTGCTAGTAAGGCATTTTCAGCCGCAAGGGATAAACTAACAACACTAGTTCGTGGAAGAATTTCAAAACCTAGAACCAGAAATGCTAGCATTTCTAACACAAGTGTTTTACCATCTACCACGGTAATGCCGGCTGGGGTTAGTAAAATAATAAATAACGCAGTAGATAAAAAACTACAGTCGTTGCAGGATAATATAACAGCAAATATGATAGCCGGAAGTGGGCTTAGAGGGGGGGCTCGTAGGCGATAGAATCATCATCAGCGTCTGAAATATTTATTTGGAAAGGATTTCCAAATATTATAGTTATTGCAGCGCTTCTTACGGTAGAATTACTTGTTCTAGAATCATTTATTTGAATAGGATTCTCAGTTTTTATGTTTATTTTTAAAATGTCAGGATCAGAATCAGAAATATTTCTAGTGTCAGAATCACTTATGATTCTAGTATTAGTATTTCTAGTGATAGAATCAGAATCAGAATCAGAATCACTTGTGCCAGAATCACTTGTGATTCTAGAAACATTAATGTTTCCACTTACATTTTCAGATATTTTCATTATTAAATACACTCAACTAAATAATTAATTTATAAAAATTATTTTGATTTAGACCATCGGATATATAATAAAAAATGTTCAAACAAAACCCTGATGTTGCATTTGACATGGAAGCCCCAGTACTTAAAGATACCTCTGTACGTGATTATCAATTTTTTGCTTATCATGCAGTACAACCTGATCTTCGTGGAAGAATTGAACTTCAAGTTCATGATACCAGTAAATACTTTTTACCCGCTGAAGCTTTTATTGAAGTCGAAGGTGAACTCGTAACAAATGTTGCAGCTAATACACCATATGCAAATGACCCAACTATCCGAGTTGGTTTTGTTAATAATGGCATCATGGCGTTATTTGAAAGTGCTAGATATCTCATTGATGGAAGAGAAATAGAATCTATTGAACGCGAGGTTGATGTTGCTACGGGAATAATTGGACTAGCAAGATATTCTGATGACTATACTAGATCAGCTGGTCCATCTATGATGTTCTCTAAGGATATTACTGATAACGCTGAGCACGTCCAGTATTCTAGAGTAAAAGCAACACTAGATACTGCAGTTGATTCAGCACCAGCCGGATATACAAGACCAGCTGCTGCCTTTGATGTCATAAATAATATTACTAATTATAACCTAGGATTTGCAACACGAGTAGCAACGTTGCAAGGAAAACATCGACGGTTTTCATGTGCTATTCCGCTCCATCACATATTTGGATTTTGCAGAAACGTCAGAAAAGTTATCTATGGAGTAAAACATACTGTAGCTCTAATGAGAAGGGGTACTGATGATGCTGCAATCTGGCGCGGTGCTGGCGTTGCCGATGGTAAAGTCGTTTTATCAAAACTAACACTGTGGATGCCAGTGTTGACTCCGTCGTTGTCAACAGAACCGAAGTTACT
This sequence comes from Unio delphinus, assembly GCA_029339505.1. Taxonomy (NCBI): domain Eukaryota; kingdom Metazoa; phylum Mollusca; class Bivalvia; order Unionida; family Unionidae; genus Unio; species Unio delphinus. Next base: position 8,247,176 of record JAQISU010000155.1, read on the forward strand.
GTCATTTATGGATCAAGGGGGGAAGAGATTATTAAGTTGGTTGTCAACGTCCACAGATACTATAGATACTAATATTGATGGTACACTTACATGGCACATGGCATCAAAACAGGGTATTTCAGCTCCACGTCACATATTTGTTGCGCTACAGAATACTGCGCGATTAAATAATCAAGAACGTTCCCATATGATATTTGATCAGATAGGTGTTAATGAAGTCTCGTTGAAAATAAACGGACAGCAAGAACCATCCGAGGATATACAACTTAACTATGAAAACAACCACATTGCACGAGTTTATCATCGGTTGCTGTCGTATATGGGACGCGATCAAAATGTTGATACTGGTCTACAAATATCACAATTGGATTTTAGAAGTCTGTACCCGATTTATTACTTTTCACTAGAACATCTTGACTTGATGAGACAGTCTGTCGTTGATATACACTTCCGAGCTCGTGTAACCCGTCCTGGTGGTATTATTAATTATAGGGGGGTTGCTGTCATTCTCAGTGATAGATCAATGATACTTGAGGGTGCTGGTGGACGAATGAGATTCACAGATGCACCAGTTGAAAATCTGTAGATTTTCTAAATCTGTAATTGAATCATTTAGAAATGCTTTGCATTTCCGATTTAGAATCAATCTGTTTTGTATAATGTCGTATAGTAATATCAATGTTACGTTGACACCTGGTCAAATAAAAAAATTACAATCTAAATCAGCTAAGCAATGTGGAACCACAATAACATTGAAATTTAATCAGATGAATGGCGGAGGGAATAAACTATCGCTAACAAAAACTCAGGTTAATCATTTTAATAAAGCGTTGGAAGAAAAAAAAGGAGTTCAGGTTACTCTTTCTACGAGCGCGATCCGTAACATGGAAAAGACTGGTGGTATATTCCCGTTGTTAGGGTTGATTCCAGGGTTGATTGCCGCAGCGGCCCCAGCGGTGGCGAAGGCGGCAGCGTTAGGAGCCATTGGTACAGCGGCAGGAATGGCGTTGAAAAAGGCAACTGGGAAGGGTTATTAAAAAAAAGGAAAGGGTCTAAGACTACCAGGAACCCCGTATTCATGGTACAGCGGAAAGGGTCTTCGAATTCCAGGAACGATATAGTTCCGAAATCTTCGATTTCCAAACCGATAGTTCCAATGTCTAATTTTGATTTAATTGATGTTGCTAAAAAACTCAGGATAAAAAACTTCAGAGGTGTTTTTATGAGAGATCAATTACCGGCACAACCAAATAGTATTGAAACTGGGATTATCAATTTAGATAATAGCTCTGGACCTGGAACACATTTGGTTGCGTATGCGATTGATCCTCGTGGGATTGTTTATTTCGATTCATATGGATTAGCGCCTCCGAAAGAATTTAACCGTTATGTAAATAAATTTCCAATAAAGACTTGGTATTCCACGTTACCAACGCAAACAATACTTGATCCACCAATATGCGGTAATGAAGTATTAAATGTACTTGATGGTATTTCACGAGAATCTTTGATGAAACCACCTCATATAGTAGTAAATGAGTATACTAGCGGTCGTTGGATTGAAAATCCATAGGATTAGAAATCCATGAAAATTCTACGAATTTAAACGATGAAAATATTTCTATAATAATGATTGATATTTGGGGACGACCTTTATCATCGCTGAAGAAACCTGATAGTGGAGTTGAAACAGTTGATAAGGATATTAAAAAACTAATCGAAGATGAAATAGCTGAAATATTAAACCTAGCAAATGTTGATCCTGGTGAAATAGTTGTATTTCAAGATCGTCAGGGTAAATTGAAAAGTAGTAATGTCTCTCTTAATGATATTTTGGTTAAACGACGAGACGCAGCAGAGGATACTATCGCGTTATTTTCTGATGGGGGTAAACTCAAACCAGGTGTACTTGTTTCAACAATTACGGATAAATTAACAACAGTCGATAACACGGCGAATTCATTGAAATTGCTCAATGATAAATATGATGATCATATAGTTGTATTTGACCAATTTAGTGAAACACAAAGAAATACAATTGAAAAAATTGATAAACCCCTGCTAGAATTTTTTGGAAATCCACCAGTGACCACACCAAAACTCACCTTAATAAAAGATTCTATGTTAGAACTAACAACTCTTCAATCCGAATATGAAAAACACGTGAAACAGTTTTCATCGTTTCGTAAAAACATCATTGATAAATTTATTGGAACCCCATTTGATAAAATTTAAATAACCCTTCCTGATATTAAAAAATCCATCGATGAGCTTAAAACATTCAACAACGCAATAAAGGATGATGCAACGAGGATGATAAGTGTTGTTGAAAAAACAAAAATTCCTCATGATAAATCTATCGTCAACAACGTAGTATACACGATTCAACACGGTTCATTTATGTGGACTCCCACAAACAACATTTTAAACATAACCGCAGCAGTCAAGGGTATTTATCGATTAACAATAGTATCACCGAATCAGTTTAATATATCATCAAGTAGTTCATCTGGAGTCAATAATACGATATCAACGATCATCGACAAGGATACAACTGAACAATTCACGATAACGACTACAGATAGAAATCTAGCCAGGGTTTCAGTAACGTGGTACGTAGAATTCGTAGTGGATTTAAGTAAACAATTAAATTGATTTAAAAATTCTTTCAGAATTTTGAATTGAAAATGCTAGCACTTTTAAAATAAAATGACTCCATCATCGAATCAGTATCGCTATGATCAAGTCAGAGAATTTCAAACTAAACTCAGTTCTCTCTGTGAGGAGTATCAAATAAAAATAAAAAAATACCAACGAAGAATAACCGCAGTTGATGTCACTGTGTATTCAGTGTCGGGAATAATCACTACTGCTGGGATAATACTGTCTTCGGTTACTATGATTGCTCCGGTTGTAGTACCAATAGTTATTTCTTCGATAGCTACAATCGCCGGGATATTAACCGGGATCACAAAAAAACTATCATCGTTTAGCCAGAGTAAACTACACAATTATGTAATAAAATTTCATATTGCATCTGCCGGTTACTCGCAATTATCCTCGTTAATATCATCATCACTCGACGACACAACAATATCAGATAGCGAATTCTCAACGATGGCGGAATTGTATAAAACAACAATGCTAAAATTAGAGAGAGATGATAATAATAATGACATCACCGCAAGAACTACTTCAACAAATAGTAGAGAATACAACACCGGTGAAAACAAGCACGATATCAGTAACCTCAACACATCCTAAATTTAGTGTGAATTTCCCAATTCCCGTTCCCGTGAGCGAGATCGCACTAGCAAAACTACGAGTGTATCATAGCTGGCCTAATATTAGATCGGTAGCATTTGGTGATCAACAACCAAATAATTCCTTGGTGTTCGCGTGGAAAAATCGTGAAGATGGAACCCCAGACTGGAACGTTGTCTCGTTACCAACTGGGTCATACCAAATCGAACAGATCAACGCTGAATTTCAACGCAGAATAAAATCTCTCACTGGAAAAGAATCAAAAATCGCTATAACAGTTCACGAGCCGACGTTATCATCTGCTATCGAGATTAATTCCCCTGGATATGTTGTAGATATTTATCAGAGTTCTATAAGATCAGTGTTAGGATGGCCTGAATTACCACCGGATAACTCGCGAGAAAATTCGAAGGATTTTCCACCCGAACCTAAAAAATCCGATTATATCACCAACAAAATAAAACCCGTCAATGAAGTCAAGAGTTATCAAGATTATGCTCCCGATAAGTTCTTAAATAAAAAAATTTTTGAATCAATTTATGTTCCTCTCATCAACGGAAATTTCATAGCAATGAATAATGATTTTTCACTACTGCTAATATCTCTTAAATCCGGCTCTCTCACTAAAGACGAGTTTATCAGCATCGTAGAAACGGGTAATAAAATCATCTATGATATGAAAATATTTCACTCGATAATTATTCAAGAAGTATTAAATGAAGAGATATTACATGATAAGTTTGCGGATCTATACAATATTAATAAAACGGAGATTAAAAATTTTAAAATCCCTGGATATAACCCGGATAAACTAAAGAAACAACTTGACGATGCTATTGATATTGGGTTCAAAAGAATCCACGATAATTGGAAAAAATCGAAGAATCCTACAGCAAATATTCTGAAATTTAATAATGATCCAGAAGGCGGCGGTAGACATATTGCTCCGAACAATGTGAATATTTCAACGGTGATTGCGCTCAATTTAGTATGTGACGTTATCGAAGGAAATTATCAAATAAATCTCGAACAATCAAATCAAGCTCAGCAAGGATATATTTTATACTCATTTGCACCAACGGCTCCTCCAGGATTTCTAATTATTGAAGACCCAACTAATCTAGTCTATATGCGATGTCATAATAATTTGTTAACGAGAATTAATTTCAAACTCACTGACCAATCTAATAATCTGATTGATTTACGAGGTGAGGTTTTACAAATTAGTTTGTTTGTGAAATCCTAAAAGGATTTTGAAGTAAAAAAATTTTTAGTAAAAATCGAAGATTTTCATAGCAGCAGAGAATGTGAACGCTAATGACAATGGCGTCTTTTTTTTTTACGAAATGGAACCTTACAAGGAAGCCTTTAGTTTACCAAATTGAGGCCTATATAAGCAATTTTGGGAAGCCTCAGTTTACTAAATTGACGCCTATAAAAGTTGGTCTGTTCACACTCTCTGCATTTTGTTAGATATTTTCGGTTTCCGTAGAAGCCTTATTTTTGCTTGAAAACTTGGTCTGTTCACCTCCTCTGCTGCTTCACCTTATAGATGCCCGAGTAGGGAAGAAGTTAAGATCCACCTTCCCTTCCCAATTATTCCAGTGGGACATTCTGACTTCAAACAAGCATGTGTCCTTTTTCCTGCATGCAGAAATGTACTTGTGGATTTTGTGCATATGGAAGTGAGGTCATTGCTGTGAGCCATGGGCATACATCATCATACAAGGTAAGGTCAGAAATGACAAACAGCACCCTCTTTCATCCAGAAGGGCAGAGAGTGAAGTGTATCATTCCTTGATAAGGGACGAGTAGCAGCCTCTACTTGGCAATGCTCACAGCTCCATGCAAGCTGAAGATAAATTGAGCCCTCATTAGGAGAGTACATTGCTTTTAGGGTGTATTGCTGGCAACAGGTTTAAGTGAGAGCAGAACTCAGATCTATCAGATCTAGGGAGGTGGTCTTCCAACAGATCTGAGGCACCTGACTGGTCTTTGCCTGGTGATAGATCACCAGGCACTTGGTGCCAGGAGCCAGTTACTAGTCACCAGACACTTGGCATTATGCACCAATTATTGTGGACTAGGCACCATTCATTGGATCCCCACAGTAAAGAGATAGGGATAAGGCTAAGTTCCCTCTATTCTTCAGACTGTAATTTCATCTGCAGGTGACTGGCAAGTGGTTTACAGATAACAGATTTGGGAAATGGATCAGATTGGCATCCCCCCTTCTTGTTATCCCTCCAAATTCCTACAGGATGTGGGGCCTTCTGCTGTAAAGAAGCAAGTGATCATTTCCCTACATGAAGCCGTGTACATCTAGACATGGATTTATATTAGTGAGGTCAGTGCTGCAGTCTGTGGACCTACATCATCATATTCGGTTGGGGCAATATAGAGGTGTTGGACCTTCCTCACCCAAATACTCTAGGTGGGTGAAGAGTCTCCCCAATGCCATGTTGATTCCGCTGCTAAGGAAAGTCTGTTTGCTCAGCGTGAAGAGTTGCCAGTTGAGATTCACCATCCCCCAAATCTCTGCAGCACTGAGACATAGCATCATATTGTTCTTTTTTTTATGTCCTTATTGATGTACATGAGTTAGATGCAGAACAGGCTGATGTGATACCCCCACCCTACAGTTACCCTGCTTCATCTCACCTTTGCTTAGACAGCAGAGGAGGAAGAGAGCTGGTTACCCTTTAGCTATGACTGCCACATCTAAGCGTCTACTGTAAATAGCTCTCAAACCCCAATGACACATATATGCAGTGCCGATAAGCCTAGTGTACTACCCCAGCGTCGCTCATGTGCGTCAAGTTCAACAGTACTCGAAACCCCAGTGTCGCTTATGTGTGCACAATACCACTGTGTTAACTAAGCATTGATTGGTTGAAAGTATGAAAATGTACATATTTTTGATTATCATAATCAATGAGAGGATTGTTTAGTCAACATTTTGATACAATTTGGAAGGCTGAGAGGTTAAATTTAGACACACTGAAATGAATTTTCCGCGGTTTACGAAACACGTGTTTTCGAGATAAACAAAGATGGATTCCGATTCAGATATGAGTGACTTTAATGGGTCCAGTGCAAGCGATATCGAAAAGTTAAATGGATAATTCTTACAAAATGGATCAGATATTGATGTTAATCCCATTTCAACACCAGATGCAAACGATTTTTAATCGGATGACAAGGTGGACATAGTTTTAATTGCACCATGGAGTGACGACCTCGCCGTATTCAAAGTCAGTGTTTTTGATTCTTATGTTGGTTCAACAATTAAGCTTGGACCACTAAGCAATGAAAGATTTTTTACTCAGATTTATTCCTTAATATCTGGTAGAAAATCTTGTGAAAGAAACAAACAATTTTGTTAAGAAACCCAAACCAAAATTGCAAGCTTGTTTTTAAGCTTGCCGCAAGCTTGTTTATGAAGCTTGCTGCAAGCTTGTATTTGGAACATTGCAGCAAGCTTGCGCAGGCTTATTTTTGCAAGCTTGCGCGGGCTTATTTTTGCAAGCTTGCACGGGCTTCTTTTTGCAAGCTTGCGCGGGCTTATTTTTGCAAGCTTGCGCTGGCTTATTTTTGCAAGTTTGCACGGGCTTTTTGTTAAATAAGCCTGCACAAGCTTGCAAAAATAAGCCTGCCGCAAGCTTGTATTTGGAACATTGCAGCAAGCTTGCGCAGGCTTATTTTTGCAAGCTTGCGCTGGCTTATTTTTGCAAGCTTGCGAAGTCTTTTTTTTTGCAAGCTTACGCAGGATTATTTTGCAAGCTTGTGCAGGCTTATTTAACAAAATAATGTCATAAGCATGCATAAGCCTGCGCAAGCTTGTTACTAGCATGCGCAAGCTTGTTATAGCTTGTGGCAAACTTGCATAAATTTCTTGCTACAAGCATGTGGTCTTTAAAAAATTAGACATGATTATGCCCCCCCCCCCCATGTGAAGGGGGGTCCGAAGTATAGATGCCATGTCTTGCAAAATAAAGCTAAGTAACTTCAACTTTGTGGAAAAAAAAAATCACAATTGAAATAACAGAATGTCATTGGTTTAAGCATTATAAAAAGTAACAACAAACAAGTGCAGCATATGATATTAATTGGACTTTAATGCCCTGCGAGCGGTCGCACATTTATTATTTTTTTTCACTTCATTAAAGTTTGCATCAGAAAGACATGGGTCTCCCCCAAATGTTTTCTTAAAATGTTTTAAAACAAACTCCTTGATTGCTCTGATGACAATGGCTGGCAGGGGAATAGTTTTGACTGTAGCATTATGGGCATTCCTAGACCCTTTTGCACTTGACCCTGCCAGCATTTCTTTGGTAAAAAAAACAGTCAAGGAGCGCGATTGTCAATTTTCTTGGTTGGCTTGATCCAATGTGCATAGCCTGGGACAGCTGACCCAGTGTTAGGTAAACCTTGTACTCTGGAACAAGTTTGCTTTTCTTCACACCAGAGCTCTGAGAAAAGAAAAAGAAATTAAAAATATCACAAGTTATACATAAACTTAAATAATTTAAATATAGTAATGTTCAAGTTCAAGTATTGATAAGCTTCTAAAGATTGCGAAGTTACTGCATAACTGCACAAACTGATGACTAAATAAATATCAACTTTGTATATTCTTCAGGGGTTTTTATCACCACCTTTATCAAGTTTCAATATAGGAACAATGACCTAGGATGATGACAAGAAAATATATATGGATGGATATACATACAATGTTATTTTAATTTTAATAGTTGCCACATGCTGTGTTTTAATTATGTAATGAAAACAACATTTGGTTCCTCGAGTTAGGTTGTACATAACCAAAAACAATTAAGTTATCCTGTACAAATTGTATTCTGTCACTATTTCCTGATTTAAACAAGATACAACAGGTATCAGTGCAATAATGGAAAAGCCAAAACAACAAAAAATTACTCAAGTACCACAGAAATTAGTATGAAAGCAGAACATAATATAACCACAACACAAAAATAATATTACCGTTACACTTTCTTCCCAGGGCATCTTGTTTGGTGAATCAACAAAGGATATATATGCCATCATCTAGCTGATCACAATGCGTTTCCAGATTTGTTGATTCCAACTCATTAAATGTCAGTTTAGTTTGTTTAGTCTTGGGGACATTCGTTGGAGTACAATTCTGTGACTGAAAATAGAGAATCTGTTTAACAGGTTTTTCTCTTTAAAATTTTCTTCTATTTCAACTTATCCAGTTGTTAATGTTTGGTTTCTAGAAAGTGTGCCATATAAATACAATAAGCACAGATACAATAATTCAGAAGACAATAGGGCTCTCCGAATCTGTGCCAAACTTGATGCATTAAATTTAACTGATTTTGGGTTGTTTAAATAATTTTGTGAGAACTGACATCTTGGAACAATTGAAAATATGAATGGTAGAAGAATAACTTAGGACTGTTTCAGTAAACCATACTTGGGACCTAGGGAAGGCACTTTCAACATGTAGTATTAACCCATTGAGGCAATTTAGAACTTTGTATTATTTTCTTGTGAATTTGTTTTAGGTCAGAATACCCACTGTCTTCCTTGGGTACCATGTATGTTTAAATGTACCAGCCCCAAGTTATTTCTTCTTCCATTCATATTTTTAATTGCTAAAGTAAATACAATTACATGCACATCAGCTTAAACTAAGGTCAACAAAGTATACTAAGTGAACCAATTAAATCAGTTTTACCTCTAAAGAGTTAGCCAGCTGCTTCAAGAAATTCACCTTCCTGCGTGTAACATCAAAAGTTGTTTTGTAAGAGTGGTGTCTTTTAATGCAGAGATCCTAATATAACTTATTTACTCATTTCACATTCCTTGGTAACATATTAATGCAAATTGAGAGGATCTCCCCATTCTCACCCTCACTTAACATTCCTTGGTAACATTTTACTGCAAATTGAGAGGATCTCCCCATATCCCACCCTCATGTATGTGATCCATGTATGAATAAGCCAATCCATGAGAAATCTAAAAGTTGTTCCTTAATTTTAAAGGGAATATGCTTACTTGACCATCTCAGGTCTGTGTTTAAATGCATTGTGATTTATTTTATTTTGAATTTTGTTGATAGAAAATTTATTTGCTTGATCTTTCTATTACCTAAAGTTGTAGTCTTTATCTTTAATTGCTCCTTCAGGGATTCATTTTCTTCTCTCAGTCTCTGGTTCTCCAGCTCCAACTGTCTGTTTTTCTCCTGAACTTCATTATAAGACCATAAGGGCTGCATAACAGATGTTCCTGGAGGAGTGGCTGGAGGAGGAGACATCAAGTCCCCAACATAGGTGTAAGGTCTAAATGCACTGCACCTTGCACCAAGGAATGGTTGGTTCCCTTGCCAGGTGTACTCATACAAGTCATCTTGCGCACCAGCAAATGACATAAACTCACCACTGCTTGATGTACAAGGCTGACTTGGACTGTATGCATTAATTAATGAGTGGTCATTCAACTGGCTGTTCGAAGAATTTGCCATTTCATTTGACATATCTTTGTCTGCATTTCTCCTCCTTTCCTTGATAATATCTTCTAACTGCTTGTTTTTTACTTCAAGCCTTTTTAATTCTTCCATCTTCTTCTTCTTACTTTCCTCTGCTTTTGTTTCCTCCTCTGCACTTCTTTTCTTGCCAGCTTTTTATTTAACAGAAATATGTTGTTTTTTTTAAAAATTGATATTAACTATAGTGAAGCATTCTTACTTTAACCACAACATGCATAGTAAAAGTAAGTTGTAATGCCTGTAAATTATATGGCAGTATATCATGAATAGTAAATTCTGTTCAGTTTTTTTTTTTATAACTGAATAAAACATATGCAATCTGACTAGTACACATTCAAATACTGGTGACTTGAAAAGTGTAAAAAGCCCTTGATAATGATTCATGTGATACAATGATGCCATCAGTTTTAACGATGTTCAACTTCAAATCTAGAACTTAAGTTCTGGTACAGAGAAAATTCTGAACTGGTTGAAACAAATTTGATTTCAATTAACCATATAATGATCTGTTTAAGCAAAGAATGCTGTTTAAACTGTTAATATGCAGTGTATGTTTATCAAAGTGAATTATATTATCAATATAAAATCAAGTGAATTTATTATCAATATAAAATCAAGTGAATTTATTTTCAACATAAAATCAAGTGAATTTATTATCAACATAAAATCAAGTGAATTTATTATCAACATAAAATCAAGTGAATTTATTATCAACATAAAATCAAGTGAATTTATTATCAATATAAAATCAAGTGAATTTATTATCAATATAAAATCAAGTGAATTTATTATCAACATAAAATCAAGTGAATTTATTATCAATATAAAATCAAGTGAATTTATTATCAACATAAAATCAAATGAATTTATTATCAATATAAAATCAAGTGAATTTATTATCAACATAAAATCAAGTGAATTTATTATCAATATAAAATCAAGTGAATTTATTATCAATATAAAATCAAGTGAATTTATTATCAACATAAAATCAAGTGAATTTATTATCAACATAAAATCAAGTGAATTTATTATCAATATAAAATCAAGTGAATTTATTATCAACATAAAATCAAGTGAATTTATTATCAATATAAAATCAAGTGAATTTATTATCAACATAAAATCAAGTGAATTTATTATCAACATAAAATCAAGTGAATTTATTATCAACATAAAATCAAGTGAATTTATTATCAACATAAAATCAAGTGAATTTATTATCAATATAAAATCAAGTGAATTTATTATCAACATAAAATCAAGTGAATTTATTATCAACATAAAATCAAGTGAATTTATTATCAACATAAAATCAAGTGAATTTATTATCAACATAAAATCAAGTGAATTTATTATCAACATAAAATCAAGTGAATTTATTATCAACATAAAATCAAGTGAATTTATTATCAATATAAAATCAAGTGAATTTATTATCAATATAAAATCAAGTGAATTTATTATCAACATAAAATCAAGTGAATTTATTATCAACATAAAATCAAGTGAATTTATTATCAACATAAAATCAAGTGAATTTATTATCAACATAAAATCAAGTGAATTTATTATCAATATAAAATCAAGTGAATTTATTATCAATATAAAATCAAGTGAATTTATTATCAACATAAAATCAAGTGAATTTATTATCAATATAAAATCAAGTGAATTTATTATCAACATAAAATCAAGTGAATTTATTATCAACATAAAATCAAGTGAATTTATTATCAATATAAAATCAAGTGAATTTATTATCAACATAAAATCAAGTGAATTTATTATCAACATAAAATCAAGTGAATTTATTATCAACATAAAATCAAGTGAATTTATTATCAATATAAAATCAAGTGAATGTATTATCAATATAAAATCAAGTGAATTTATTATCAACATAAAATCAAGTGAATTTATTATCAATATAAAATCAAGTGAATTTATTATCAACATAAAATCAAGTGAATTTATTATCAACATAAAATCAAGTGAATTTATTATCAATATAAAATCAAGTGAATTTATTATCAACATAAAATTAAGTGAATTTATTATCAATATAAAATCAAGTGAATTTATTATCAACATAAAATCAAGTGAATTTATTATCAACATAAAATCAAGTGAATTTATTATCAATATAAAATCAAGTGAATTTTATATCAATATAAAATCAAGTGAATTTATTATCAACATAAAATCAAGTGAATTTATTATCAATATAAAATCAAGTGAATTTATTATCAATATAAAATCAAGTGAATTTATTATCAATATAAAATCAAGTGAATTTATTATCAATATAAAATCAAGTGAATTTATTATCAACATAAAATCAAGTGAATTTATTATCAATATAAAATCAAGTGAATTTATTATCAATATAAAATCAAGTGAATTTATTATCAACATAAAATCAAGTGAATTTATTATCAACATAAAATCAAGTGAATTTATTATCAATATAAAATCAAGTGAATTTATTATCAACATAAAATCAAGTGAATTTATTATCAATATAAAATCAAGTGAATTTATTATCAACATAAAATCAAGTGAATTTATTATCAACATAAAATCAAGTGAATTTATTATCAACATAAAATCAAGTGAATTTATTATCAACATAAAATCAAGTGAATTTATTATCAACATAAAATCAAGTGAATTTATTATCAATATAAAATCAAGTGAATTTATTATCAACATAAAATCAAGTGAATTTATTATCAACATAAAATCAAGTGAATTTATTATCAACATAAAATCAAGTGAATTTATTATCAATATAAAATCAAGTGAATTTATTATCAACATAAAATCAAGTGAATTTATTATCAACATAAAATCAAGTGAATTTATTATCAAGATAAAATCAAGTGAATTTATTATCAACATAAAATCAAGTGAATTTATTATCAATATAAAATCAAGTGAATTTATTATCAACATAAAATCAAGTGAATTTATTATCAACATAAAATCAAGTGAATTTATTATCAATATAAAATCAAGTGAATTTATTATCAACATAAAATCAAGTGAATTTATTATCAATATAAAATCAAGTGAATTTATTATCAACATAAAATCAAGTGAATTTATTATCAACATAAAATCAAGTGAATTTATTATCAACATAAAATCAAGTGAATTTATTATCAATATAAAATCAAGTGAATTTATTATCAATATAAAATCAAGTGAATTTATTATCAACATAAAATCAAGTGAATTTATTATCAATATAAAATCAAGTGAATTTATTATCAACATAAAATCAAGCGAATTTATTATCAACATAAAATCAAGTGAATTTATTATCAATATAAAATCAAGTGAATTTATTATCAACATAAAATCAAGTGAATTTATTATCAACATAAAATCAAGTGAATTTATTATCAATATAAAATCAAGTGAATTTATTATCAATATAAAATCAAGTGAATTTATTATCAACATAAAATCAAGTGAATTTATTATCAACATAAAATCAAGTGAATTTATTATCAATATAAAATCAAGTGAATTTATTATCAATATAAAATCAAGTGAATTTATTATCAATATAAAATCAAGTGAATTTATTATCAACATAAAATCAAGTGAATTTATTATCAACATAAAATCAAGTGAATTTATTATCAATATAAAATCAAGTGAATTTATTATCAATATAAAATCAAGTGAATTTATTATCAACATAAAATCAAGTGAATTTATTATCAACATAAAATCAAGTGAATTTATTATCAACATAAAATCAAGTGAATTTATTATCAACATAAAATCAAGTGAATTTATTATCAATATAAAATCAAGTGAATTTATTATCAACATAAAATCAAGTGAATTTATTATCAACATAAAATCAAGTGAATTTATTATCAACATAAAATCAAGTGAATTTATTATCAACATAAAATCAAGTGAATTTATTATCAATATAAAATCAAGTGAATTTATTATCAATATAAAATCAAGTGAATTTATTATCAATATAAAATCAAGTGAATTTATTATCAACATAAAATCAAGTGAATTTATTATCAACATAAAATCAAGTGAATTTATTATCAACATAAAATCAAGTGAATTTATTATCAACATAAAATCAAGTGAATTTATTATCAACATAAAATCAAGTGAATTTATTATCAATATAAAATCAAGTGAATTTATTATCAATATAAAATCAAGTGAATTTATTATCAACATAAAATCAAGTGAATTTATTATCAACATAAAATCAGGTGAATTTATTATCAACATAAAATCAAGTGAATTTATTATCAACATAAAATCAAGTGAATTTATTATCAATATAAAATCAAGTGAATTTATTATCAACATAAAATCAAGTGAATTTATTATCAACATAAAATCAAGTGAATTTATTATCAACATAAAATCAAGTGAATTTATTATCAATATAAAATCAAGTGAATTTATTATCAACATAAAATCAAGTGAATTTATTATCAACATAAAATCAAGTGAATTTATTATCAACATAAAATCAAGTGAATTTATTATCAACATAAAATCAAGTGAATTTATTATCAACATAAAATCAAGTGAATTTATTATCAACATAAAATCAAGTGAATTTATTATCAATATAAAATCAAGTGAATTTATTATCAACATAAAATCAAGTGAATTTATTATCAACATAAAATCAAGTGAATTTATTATCAACATAAAATCAAGTGAATTTATTTTCAACATAAAATCAAGTGAATTTATTATCAATATAAAATCAAGTGAATTTATTATCAACATAAAATCAAGTGAATTTATTATCAATATAAAATCAAGTGAATTTATTATCAACATAAAATCAAGTGAATTTATTTTCAACATAAAATCAAGTGAATTTATTTTCACAAATTGATCAAAATATATTATTGTGGAGTAATTTTACTTGTTTCACAAACTTTTACCTTTCTTGTCTTTTGGAGTAATATTCTGGTAATGTTTCTCTTATAATACATCATCAACCAAAGTTTTGACTGTTGGATTGTCCTCTCTGTCAGCAACCACATCAAAATCTAAACAACAATCAATTCACAATTAAGTCATGTAAATCAACATAGTATAATATAGCCATATTCAGAATGGTCTAAGCTAAAAAATAAACAATAATACAAAGTAATAATGCAACATGATCTTGAAAAAAGCTGTACATGTGAGCTGTGCTTTACTGGTTACAAAGATAAACCATACATAATTTTATTGAAAAAAAGAACAATTTAAGAGCCATATAAATGTTTTCAAGGTTTGATTACATTGGTTCAAGAGAATTATTAAATTTTCATGGTTTTGACTTTTTTAATTCTAATTTCTTGGATGGAGCTCCTAATTTTTGAAGTCTACTGTGTGAAATTTATTTAGCAGTACCCACTGCAACCCTTTTTTGTGAAAAAAGGTCTGTGGGACAAGTTTTGTAATTTCTCTTGCAAACCCTGTACAGTTAAAGTAGCTTTATTTAAATATTTTTAGTTATGACAAACGATAAGTTGCATGTTAAAGATTTTTTTTAAGATGTATAATTGTCACAAAACTGAAGACAGAGTTATGGACCCTGTGCTGATGAATTCAGCAAGTTCATGAACAATTAACGAAGTTTCATTCATGTCCACGGGGGAAATCTTTTCTAGTTATAACCAATGTTAGGTTCCAGGTTAAGAGTGACTAATAACAAAAGTGACAATGACAAAGTTAAAGAGAAAAAGTTTCATAGTTGGACAGATGATAGTACGAACTACTAGGAAATAAACACAATTGTTAACTGGTTATAGAGGGGAAACAAATATTACTGATAATGTTGTAAAATAAAATAACTACAATATAGAACTTGCAGTCTTGCTAATATGAATACTCACCACAGTGTATGTCTTCATCTTCTGTTTCAGTTTGCATATGAAGACCCTGTTGCAATTTCTGCCTCTCATTCATCTTTTTCACCAAGTCTTTCTTAGATTCTGTAGAAAATTTTTGTGTTACAGATCAAGGATATATTCAAGTTTTTTCAAGATGAATTGACTTTTATGAATGAATATTTAATAAGTTTGTTGGAAAATAATGACTAATGAATGTTTCATAATTTAATGAATACCAAACAAATTTAAGATTACAAATGATTCATAAATAAACAAAACTATTTCAATTTTAAATGTGTACATTCACATAAAAAAAATTGAATCTAATTTAGGAAAGCCAACTGATACTTGTTGATTAGAAAATAGTCAAAGTGTAACAATACTAATTCAGACAGATATGGTAGTGCATGATGCAACCTTTTTTCACTAACAGAAGAACTTTACAAGTCTCATGAGAAAATAAATGCTTTAGATAGACCAATTAATGACCAAAAGTTTCAACACATCTATCTTCATTTTGTAACAAATATATGACAACATTCACAATACATTAAAAAACCAATTTTAATTTATTTTGAGTAATGAGTTTTGTTTTAGAATATGCATGCAATATCATCTCACAATTTGACCTATTGCTGATCATTACCCTTATGTTGAAGGACCTAGGGGGTACTAGTATTACTTGAATCGAGTTTCAACGATCTATGGTTTAGCTACAGCCAGTGCGCACAACTATTGCAATAGCAGATATTTCAGCTGAATTTTTTCCCCCCAACATATTCTGCATACAGTAATTGAAATATTAACTAAATATAATAATGCAATAAACTGATGCATTAAAAAAGAAACGTTTTGGATGTAATACTCACCACTTATTTCAACTATTACTCCATGCCAGAAACCGAACTGCGGCAACTTAGCCAATACTTTTTCGCCTGGAATGTACTCTTTCCAAGGCTTGCGTGGTTCCTTGATGATGTTGATGGAATGAACCGTTGTTGTATTATCATCCCAATCAAACCAACAAAACACTGATGTCATATTTGCTATGATTTTGAAATAAAATAAAATTGACAAATATCTTCCCGCCTTTGTTTTTGAATGACAATATGGCCAATTACTGCAAATAGTTGAATTCCAGCTACAGTTGTAGCCAATCTTCAGTACCAATGCTCGTTTGATTGCATCCAATCAACGGTCCTAAGGCTGGCCATGAACACGTTAATTTGTTTCGTCCGTTTCTGTCCATTTCCGTATAAACAGAAATGAAAGAAAATTACTCGGAAAATTCCATCATTTCTAAATACTTTTTTTCTTCTAAAATATTTGTATATCTTTTTCTTTACAAAATTATCGTTAGTTTAGAATATAGTTTTATTTAAAGATTTGTATAGTTATTCATCTTGTTTTGGCTGTTCAGCAAATTTTTTTGGTCGTTTCCGTATATTTCTAACGTAATTTCCGGTTAACTGAAACGTTGCAGAAAAAGTTCATAACAAATAAACACGATGAATTATGATAGAGAAAAACGAAACAAATCATACAAAACTTATTTGCAAGATGACAGTCTTTTGGAACATGTACCAATAACTACACAATGGCGTTTAAAAAGGCGATTAAAACTGGAACAGGAAGAAAAAGATACTGACAGTGACACAGATTCATCCTCAGCAGCCAACGTTCTAGACCCTGACGCGGTCAGCAATTTGTCAGAATATGAAGAATATTCTTCAGCTGCCAGTGCATTTCCACAAACGTAAGAATGTTTTCACTTTAAAGTTTCATGTATATGTTACTGAATATAGGTGAGAGAGATTTATGTATTTGTATACAGGGACAAATGTATGTAATCAACAAGTTATACATGCTATACAAATGATACTGTGTAGTCTGATTCCATTTGAACAGTCTTGCTCAGTAAGTGATTTTCATTTAGCTGCAAAGAATTTAGGATGAAACATGTTAATACAGTTTGGAATTCTACAACTAGTGATATAAACAGTAGTATGAATGAATGATATTTAATGAAACCTAACAAATATTAATAGTAATCCTAGTATAGGCTATACATTTTAGCAGCTCTTGCACCATTTGCCAGTGCATTTTATTTTTTAACTAATTTTTTTTTTTCAAACCAGAAGTTGCACAAGATGCAGAAGGATATATAGATTCAGAGTCTGATGATGTATGGTACAATACTGAAACAACAGGACACTGGTATCAAAATGATGAACATTCTGTATGGTATGATGCTACAGAAGAACCAGAACTGAGTGACCATGAAGAGCATATAACAGATAATGATGACTCAGATGACACCCCTATATACATAGGAGCTCCCATAAATGTAGCACAAAGTACAATTCTGATTCTGTCTTTTGCAATGAGACACAACCTTACTGGAGAGTGCTTGTCTGATTTACTGACCCTTATTTCTTTGCACTGCATAACAACAAACTTCCTGCACTTGTCTTTATATAGATTTAGATCTTACTTTAGTTTATTGAAGGCACCTTTAGTATTTCACAAGTTTTGTTCAAAATGTGAATTCTTAGTTGAGGATTCAATGAATGAATGCACAGTTTGCAGCAGTGATCTTAGTGACAAAAATAACAACTCATATTTTGTGGAAATTCCTTTACTATTTCAAATTCAACAACTATTTCAGAGATCTGAATTTCATCACAATCTAATGCATAGGTTTTCACGAAAAAAGAAAATTGCAAATAATATTGAAGACATTTATGATGGTGAATTGTACAAAAAGTATTCACATCCAGGCTGCTTTTTGGACAAGAGCAATAACATATCATTCATGTGGTATACCGATGGTGTGCCACTTTTCAAATCTTCAAAAGTAAGCATTTGGCCTTTGTTTTTTTCCATCAATGAACTGCCTATACAGGAAAGATTTAAACGGGAGAACATGCTTTTTGCTGGATTATGGTTTGGTAGATCAAAACCATCAATGTCATGCTTTTTGAAACCTTTTCATGATAGTTTGAACAAATTTAGAGATGATGGATTTGAAGTAACTTGTGCACACTGCTCTGCATTGATTACTGTGAAAGGTATGCTTCTCTGTGGAACATGTGATCTGCCTGCTAAATGTATGGTTTTGAATATGACTCAGTTTAATGGAAAATATGGGTGCCCAAAATGCAAACAAGAGGGAAATGTTATAAAAACTGGAAAAGGACATACCAGAGTGTTTCCATTTGATGCATGTTTAATTGATGGACCAAAAAGAAATCATGAGGAATTTATTCAGCATGGAGAAGAAGAATTTGCATCCTCAACACCTGCCTTTGGTGTAAAAGGTCCATCATGGTCGGCAAATTATAATAAATGGAACAGCCATAGATTACATGCATTCAGTACTTCTTGGACTTGAGCGTCGATTACTAGTTGTGGTTTGATTCAAAGTATTCTTGTCAGTCATTCTCAATTTCCAACCTTGTCAATGTTGCAGATAAAAGATTATCCTTAATCAAACCACCATATTTCATTCACAGACATCAAAGAAACATAAAAGAGCAGTCCAAGTACTGGAAGGCATCAAAATGCAGAGCCTGGCTTTTCTTTTATTCAGTTCCTGTGCTCTTTGGTTTGTTAAAGCAGCAGTTTTTTCAACATTATTTGTTGCTTGTTGAAGCTATATATATTCTTAATTTAGACTCAATTTCCAATGATGACTTGAAACATTGTGAGGAACTTTTAATCAAGTTCAGTTGCATCTTTTCTGTCCTATATGGTGAACAACACATGTCTGCAAACTTGCATCAGATGCTTCATTTGCATGATACAGTAAAACAACTTGGACCACTTTGGGTTTATTCTTGTTTTTCCTTTGAAAGTATGAATGGCAAGCTTGTTAACCTATTTCACGGAACTCAAAATCCTGTTATTCAGATTGCTAATGCAGTTTCAACAGTGTTGAAATTACCTGCACTTTCACATCAGATTGCTGATGCCACTCCTATAGGACAATTCTTTAACAAGCTAACTTCAACAAATAGTCATTATAGAATCACTGAAACAATATTTGATGGTGCATATATTATTGGTGGAAAACATTTAAAACAATTGGATGATAAATATATAGCTACACTAAGTCAATCTGTTCATTTTGCTTTTGGTAATTGCTACATGTTTTATAGAATCTTACTGAATGGTGTTTTATATCACAGTATGAAATATAATACCTATTCAAGGAATTCATGCACAATTGTTTATAAGGTACATGATATTTATTACTGTGAACAAATTGTGTTATATGTGAAATTATATCCAATTTGTCATTGTCAAGTAACTGCATGCAAATGCACTGCTGTATTTCTTGCTGTTGTACAGAAAATTAGACTAGATAAAAAATGTGCATTTTTACAAGATGGCACAGATTTGGTGTATGCAAAGTTAGAACACATTTATACAGGCAAAATAACATGAATATATAGCAGTTTCAATAGAAGACATAATTGGGCTGGGAATATGTGTAAGCTTTTCTCATGAGAAGATGTGTATCTCACTTAGGCCAGATACTGTAGAAAGTGACTGAACAACTTAATTGATGCTGTACAAGTTGTAGATGATACAAAGTATGCGGAGTAACAATGTACAAGTAAACACTGTTTGTGCATTTGTTCTGAAACTTTGAAATATAGTTCACACACGATTGCCCAGACTTAGTAATATGATATTACATACTGTATTGACATTGAAACTCATTCAACTGAAATTAATTTTTTTGTAATAATACAGTGAGTTGTGGGTAGAATGAGATGTCATAAAATTCATCAATGTTTTATTGTTAATATAAAAGTGATCAGTTGCATTACAATACAAACAAAAACCATACTAAATCCTAACATTTTCATGACATGTTTTTGTTCACTTTAATGTTTTAATTCAAATTATACCACTCTGCTGTCAGAATGTTTTGTTAACTTTATAAATGCAACATTTCTAAACAGAAATGTAAGGCAAAGATTACTAGTAATATCTGAATTAATCTATTTATTCTTGGTGTCATGAGATTATAAACTGATTTTTGTATTGGTGTAAATAAATGTAACATCTATAAATTACCTTCTTCATTTTCTTATTGTAATACAGAAAAACCAGTATTGAAAGACCTCTTTTGCCAAAAAAGTATGGTCTCTCAAAACAGGTGGTCTCTCATAACAGGTCACTATGCTATATAATCAATAAATTTGCGCATTGAGCATGTGGCCTCTCAAGACAGGTTGTCTGACATAGCAGTGGCCTTTCAAGACCGGTTTTACTGTACAGTTGTGATATTGTTATATATTGTATATAAATATATTTCTGTGTACATGTTTTGTATAATAAAATCTTTCAGAAAATTTTATATATTGTTTTGTGGAATTGCAAATTCAATTAAGACTTACAAAATGCTGAGAAGATTAAATGTTCCTTGCCATACCTGCATATTTAATGATTAAATAATGTAATCTTGTAGTTGCAGTGCAGTGGAAAACAAATCTATTGAGCTAAAACATTAAGTTAAATTCCATTGTTTATGTTTATTCATTCGCTGCAAGTGTGTGCATGCTAGTTGGATACATGGTCTAAATCTTTCACAAGCAAATGGATATATATATATATATATATATATATATATATATATATATATATATATATATATATATATATATGAAGAAACTTGTTGTAAGCTGGTTTAAATTTACTTTCTGAAACTTACAATTAATTAAGAAAGCTTGCACAAGCTTTTACTTTCTGAAGAAAACAAGTAAGCCTGCGCAAGCTTGTTTTAATTCTGAAGAAAACAAGCCTGCGCAAGCTTGTTTTACTTTCTGAAGAAAACAAGTAAGCCTGCGCAAGCTTGTACAAGCTTGTTTTACTTAATGAAGAAAACAAGTAAGCCTGTGCAAGCTTGTACAAACTTGCGCAAGCTTCTACGTTAGCTTATAAACATTAAATCAGCTTATTGCAAGCTTGCCACAAGCTTTTGGCAAGCATGCATTTTGGTTTGGGAAATAGGGGACCAAAAGCAAGACATTTAATGGTTTGAAATCAGCATCACATATGTGGGCATTAGTCCTACAGGTAAGACATAGCACATGTTGATTTTGTTATACGTATATTGTAATATACATGATAACATTGTTATTTCTGTGTGGATAATTACTGTTTTGAGGGGTACCACTCTCAACATTGTAATTAGAGTGGATTTCATTCATGTTTTTATATGTACATATGAAAATATTGGATTTATGTTGTGGGATTCAAAACAGTTTACATGATGGGATATAGGAGTATATAAAGTGGAAATATATGAATAACAGACACTATATTTATTTCACTGAAATCCAGTAAAAATTAATGAAATAATGAATATAAATGTAACCATGTTTTTATTGTCAATTTCTGTAGTCAGCCTTGATGATGCTCCAGTATTCAGCCTAGCAATCAGCATCATTAATCTTAGTAACTGATATGATAGCACTGAGCAATAGAGAAGCTGCACAATAGCTGTAATAGTTAAAGGGGTAAATGAGGTACTTGTCCATTATCGGTTTCCCAAACCTTCAGGTTCTTTTGACTCTGAAATTATACCCAGTTCGGACAAAGTGATGGTACAAACTCTTGACCTGATTATATTTTGCCTCCAAACTAGCTTATGATTAGCATAGTTTTTTTCTGATTACCATATATAAATGCAATATTTGATGACGAACTCCTTACAGCAGCAGGAACATCAACTATATTGACCTTCACAATGTTTGCTAAAAATGTAATATTTGTAGTTCTTTGATTATAATTGATAAAATTAAATATCTCTGAAAAGGTAATATAATGTGCAATCTAGTGATATATGTTATCATGTGTCAATACATATATTGAGAACTGCATTATGAAATATGGCTTAAAATAATACAAACATTGATTAAAAGACTTTACATTTTATCCCTGAAGATGAATGAAACACTGATATTATATGAAAAGAAACTTCCAGTACATTGGTTTAAATTTAAGTTCAGAAGTTATAATACTTTACAAAATCTTAACAATAAAAATTCAATAATTTGTTTTTTTACATCACATTTTAAAACATACTTCGGTTTGAATATGCAGTTCCTCATGGCACTGATAATGGCATTTTTACTTTTACTAATAGCAGTGATCTTCACTACTTCCATGGTCTTTGCATCCCACATCACCGTTAATGCATAGGTATGATTATTGCCACCTGAAAAAATGTATCATCAAATGTAAGATATCTACTTTCCTGACATCAACAAAATAGGACATTGCATATTTGTCAATCAATTCAGCCTACTTAATGCTCTTAGTCACCAACTTTCTTCAGCATTTGTTGGAAGCATTTGCCCAAACATCTAGGCATGCATTATTCTTGTCCATGGTTTATCAGTGGAACCTGTTTCACCTCTGCATGGATGTTGCTCTGGACACATATAAGGTTTTACTGTAGCACAGTAACAGCCCTGAAATCAGAGACTCTCTACACAGGATTTGGAAGACCAGTATAACTGATCCCTAGAATCTCATACATGCCAACCATTACACTTTTGGTGTAATCATTAAACTTTGTTCAGCAAGTTACGTTTTCCATGAGACTGTATATGGATTGCACATTTTTTTTACTTTAAAAACTCACCAGAACAATAATTTTTATTGTCATTGTTTTTATCATCTCTTTAATACTACTCCAAAAGTATGAAAATATTCTTAAAATGGTAACTGGTGCATAAGAATCGCATAAGACTTTCCATTTTGCTATTTATAGCAACTGTATATGACCCCATTTTCCCCCAAAAAACTGATGAGTTTCTTCAAAAGTGATGTGGTCCATTTAAGAGATGCCAAGGATGGTTCTGTACCATCTCATTTCAAGTGCCTGGATTCTTAGCTGTAATTCTGCTGTCAGGGTTAAGGCCTCCCATGAATACAAATAGATGGAGATGACTAGTGTTCTAAATAGTCGAATTTTACTTTTCAAACAGATATTCTTGTCTCTCTACATAGGTCTTTGGTTTGACATAGCTGCTGTTATTTGTTCTGCTCGCAACAAAACGTCTGCTCTTTATCCATTTTCAGTAATTTTGGAACCAAGAAATTTGAACTGGCCCACTGTTTCTAGTTCCTGTCCTCTGACTTTAGTCTTGGCTGAGATGTGCTTGCAACTGTTTGTCATCTTTGTCTTCTCTGCACTTATCTCCATGTTAGATCTGGAAGATGGTTAATCCAGGTTCTTCACCAAGATGACAAGCTCGTCTTCACTGCCTGCCAGCCCATCAATGTTGTCTGCAAAGCAGAGGTTGGTGATGTTATGCTTTCCAATGCTGACTGTCCCACAATGGTTTTCCAGAGCTTCACTCATGGTGTACTCTAAGTAGATGTTGAAAAGCATGGGTGACAGAAGACAGTATACAGCCTTGACATACTCCAACTGTTGTCTTGAACCAGTCCCACACAGAACTTTGAGCAATTACTGCACTGGTAGCCTTGGCATACAGCTGCTTGATGGTATTGGTCAACTTTTGACCCATGTTGTACTTCTTCATTGTGGCCCACGATGCCTCATGCATCACTCTGTCAAAAGCCTTTTTGAAATCTATGAACACATGATAGATGTCTTGATGTTGTGAGTATCTTTCACACAGGACCTTGAGATTGAATATATGTTCTATTGTTCTTCTGTCCACTCCAGAACCCTGCCTGTTCTTCAGTGATTATTTCTTGTGCTTGTGGGTTCAGTCTGTTCAAGATGATCTTTAGCATCACCTTCCTAGCATGGCTGATCAAACTGATGGTTCTGTAATTTTGGCACAGCTGGAGATCGTCTCTTTTGGAGAATTTTATTATCAGTGACTGGGTCCACTTTGTTGGCCATTCACCGGTCTGTCAGATCTTATTGCAGAATTTTGTTGGTAGCTCTATCACTGATCCCGTCTACCATTCTTGATAAGTTCAGCTTGGATGTTGTCTACTCCAGCTGCCTTCCTATTCTTCTGTGCTCTTATTGCTGGCTTCACCTCTTCTTTGAGAATGGGGAAAAGATCATCATTTGTGGAGTTTGGAACTTCAAGCACCTCTGGGTCTCCTATGGATGGATGGTTGTAGAGTTATTTCCAATAATAAGTCCATCTTTCTGCAATGTCACTTGCTTCTGTGAGGCATTTTCGATTTTCGTCTTGAATGGTACTGACTCTTGGCTGCTTCTGGCTGGTGAGGTCTTTCACAATCTGGGATGTCTTTTTGCTGTTATTCTTTATCAGTCTACTCTCTATTTCCATGCACTTTTTTCCAATCCAATCTTCTTTTGCTTTTTTCAATTTTGTTTCTGATATTCTTGTTTATTTCTCAGAATTCCATTGCCCCTGTTGTGTGTCTGGTGTTTTTGAGTCTCTTCAGGCATAACACAGATTCAGAATCTCTTCTGTAACCCAGGGTTTTTTGAATGGGCGATGGATGCTAATGATGTCCTTGGCAGCTGTTGTTATGACTGTGTTGAAAGTGTCTGTCATCACTTTAACATCAATATCCATCACAAGGAGTGGAGCAAATTTTTCCCCAATTGTGGCTTGGAATGACTTGCAGATTTTAGGGTCCTTCAGTTATTCAAAGTTGAATTTAAGCCTGATTTTCTTTGGCTTGTTAATTTTCTTCAGCCTCACTTGAAAAAAGTTTATAATCACGAGGTCGTGATCATTCCCATCATCAGCACCTGGGAACGTTCTTGTTTTTGGTCTATTGATGCCAGATTGGTACCGGTTTTGAACCAATATGTAGTAAATCTAGTTATGATGGTTTCTGTTTGGTGTGTGCCATGTCCAGCATCATGAAGCTTTATGTTGGCGAAGTTAGTACCAAGTTGTTGTAGCTTGCAAACTCGAACAGCCATCACCCTCTTTGATTGGTAAGCTCATTGCAAGAAAGTCCACAAAGACCATCCCAGTCTTTTAGAGCATCATTGCCAACTTTTGCATTCCAATCTCCTTGGATGATGAGGACGTCTTTTTTATTTACCAAGCTTAGAATACCCTGGAGTTTGTTGTAAACTCCTCTATTTCTTCATTATCATGATCAGTAGTTGGAGCATAGACTTGGATAATTGTGATGTTAAAGGGAAATGCTTTCAGATGAATGGAAATGATTCTGCTAGATATGGGGAGACATTTAAGTACAGATCTCTTAATGTCTTTGTTTACAAAGAAGCCTATTCCAACTTTGCACTATAGCAAAATATATGCCCATCTTCAGTTTGGTGTTCTCCTAGGGTTTTCCAGCTGACTTCACTGAGTCTCATAATGTGCCATGTGTAGTGTTTCATCTCATTTGTCAACTCTTGGAGTCTTCCAATTTGTGCCAGAGTGCCAGAGTTCTAATGTTCCTGGTGGCTGTGGCAATGCTGTCTCTCGCTCTGATTTCATGCAAAGCACCCCTTGACAATTGGGCCCAAATAGGGGATGCCACAAAACCCAGGAAGTTTGTGTGGTTTTTTCCATCTTTACCAAAGGAATCACTCCCTTACCAGAACTGTGAACTTCCTTTTATTTTAGTAGGTGTCAGGCTAAACTTTCTTTTTAAAGGTCCATTTGAAACCTTTGAAATTAAAGGTTGCAGTAGAGAGGGTGTTTCAGTGACTTATCAATCACTTTCTACTTTGGGGTCATCTTGGTACCAAAAACAGGAGGAAAGTTTTGATTATTTATCACCCTTTCCTCCTTAAACAGCTTTCTGCAAGAGGAAACTTTCTAGATGGAGACCACAGTCTCATTCAGCAATGCTACTAGACACAGAATATGGACAATCTAAATCCATCTTCAGGAATGATACCTTCACATTTCTATCTTTCCTTCTCTCAGAAAGCACCAACAGTTTTGCTTCAGCTGTGAGGTCTTCTAATTTCATATTTTGCCATTTAGCCTAGCCTCCACATACGGAGCCTTTACCAGCTCATGGAGTAATTGTGGTCCTCTTTAGATTAGTGGAGATCAATATCCTTCAGTATAGGATTACTTGATCCACAATGGCTGGCTTCACTCAGACTAGATCTGTCTTACTGGTCCATTGTGACCATGCAAGGTCTTTACCTTGGGAAATCAGAGCTTACTCCATCTAAAGATTGCATCTCTGCATGAATTTCCTCATGAAATAAGGATGAATCTGTCCCATGGGACAAAGTTAAAAAGGTCCAGATCATGTTATACATGATAAATTTAACTATTTCTTTCTATTCATAAGATCTTGAACTCAGCAGTAGATCCTGTTCCCAAAAGCAGACTGCATTTGTGCACTCTCTTGTTTCTCCTTCAGGCAAACTTAAAACTGCATAGGCATCCCCTAAATTCTCAGATTTCTCTAGGAGTTGATTTGCACCATATGATTTGGTGGATAAAGTGGGACCAGTTTATGACCAGAGTCCCTATGCATCCTGCTGAACCCCACTCCTGTCTGTTCATACAGACTGGTTTTGGTGCTCATCTGGAGCCAGAAGAACTTATTCTTCAGGGTTTGTGGTTCCGAAAAAGAATCTGCCCCCTACATTAGCATTTTAGAAATGAAATGTTCTTAGCTCTTCAGAGGTACATGGTCTCTGACAACATGTCATTGGAAGCTTACCTCAGACGTCTAGGATCTCGGGATGAATGTTTGGAACCTGCTATGCTGGACCTCCAAGTTTGTGATGTTGCTGAAAAAAACATTTTCTTTGCTGGATATTCTGTGCAGAAGGGTAAAATAGATGTCAGTGTTTTCTTTTCACCAATCTATAACAGATTTAAGTGTTGCAGAAAGTAGTTCATATCATACCACCATCATCTTCTATGTCTTTCTGACTCCCATACAGTATAACCTGGAAATACCTGGTTTTATCATAATGATGTATTTCAGCAGTCATGTGTTATACTTATAATTATCTATGAACACTGACCTCTGTATAATAACTTGAACTTGTTATTCAGAACCAAAGTGGTAAAATTTTGTTCCTACAGGCAAACCTCTAAAGTTTCAGTGCCAACAAAAATTTATTATAATTATATGATTTGATACATTTTCTTAAATTCAGATATCTTGAGGTTAGGGAGAGGGAGGTGATATTGTATATGTGCAACCAAACACCCTAACATACAGTGCAATGGTCTTGTTATCCACCAGTCAGCTTGTCCCATATATGTATTTAAAAGATAAAAAGAAGGCTGTAGATTTAGAGATCCAAAGTTCAGATGGCTGATTCACCCATAGTGATAGAATGGTTTTCTTTGAAGTTTAACTAAACATTGAAGCCTATTTATTTCTGGTTCAAAGTTCAAATGTTAAGGTCAATGACAAGACAAAAGAAAATGGTTTAGATTCTGTAACTGAAATCCTATGACCTGTACTTTCATCAAACCATGAAATTCTCTATGTGCCAATAGCTTGATAGTTTAGCCAACTAAATTTACCAGAGCAACTGGCCACATCTTTCTGCTTCCTGCATCCTTGTTGTAGGAACACCCCCAAACTTATATACTTTCAAATCTTTACCAGGTATTTCCAGTTTTATTGAATGCCCTTAAAATGTTATTGATACATTTCCCATGAAGATACAATGAAGCCTAGAGACTTAAATGTCCGAGTAACTGATTTATTGGTAAATTAGTTTGTGCAAAATAACTTTAATTCTACCAAACATGTCACCAAACATTGCAGGTGAGTTGCTCTTAATAGGAAAGAATGGGTTGGGATTTGTGGTACCAGTGTTCATCAGATAAGTACCTATTGTTTCACAATTTGTCAATAACTATGTACCATACATTGTAAAAAGATGGTTGAAAAGTTCAGTAATTCCCATTACAGTGGCAGAAATGCCTGAAGAGCTTCAGATTAAGGATGTGACAAGTCGTTCTGGAAATGTGACCTGGAGCAAACCAACCAATTTCAGTGGTGTACATTATGGCTACAGCCTACAAATACGTAACGGTTCAAGTTGCATCAGAGAAGTGATATGGAAGTGCATTGGCTGTGAAGGAAGCTTTCCGGTGAGTTTCTGTACATATATAAATCATTTACATGTAACACTTACATTTATTCACATGTAAAGAATGATTCTAATTGAAAATGGGCATATGCTTTGAAAAGAAAGACCTTGGAAGCAAATAGAGTATCTGTATGGCTGTCCATGAAAAAGTTTCATTATGTTAGACAGAGCATCTAATATCAAGCAAATTTAAATATAAAAATTGATTTAGGGTGTTCCCATTTACATGTGGGAGTACTATATATATATTGTTACACGCACAGGGGTATTCACTTGACTAAGCGGTGTCGAAAACCCTGGCACAAGTCCCGCTGGAAGTCATATGTTTTCCCCATATTTCCACAGACTTCCATACAACTTGAGTTGTAAAATGGAAAGACAGGCGTGTCTGCTTTACTTAATAATCTTTGCTCTATGCCATTGGCGACCACAGATGAGACAACTTGCCCAAAAGTCCATTAACTGCACCTTTGCATGGTTTTTCTCCATTATCATCCGATTTCCGTACCGTCAGCCCATTATGCCATAGAAATTACACTAGTATTCCCTTACTAACTGGGAAATATTTAAATGCACGACCCTAGGCCAGTCAATCCACAGAATTCCCGGTGTATCACGCTCATATAAATACGCCTATTTTCCACTATGGACACATAAACGGTATCTACCAAGTTCCAACTTATTGATTCCATTGTATAATTTACTGATTTCCAACCATAAATACTGCCATTTTAACCACAACACTAGTATACACCGCTGAATTTTAATATGGACTATGTTACACCGGGACAGTCATTCGGCTTGCACCTAAATTCACTACTAACGACCCCAGCATGGTTCAAACTCACTAACAGTCGGCTCTGTGACATTTGCTCATACTCGTTGGCTAATTATTTCGGGTTAGTAATTTTTCCATGGCACCGAAGACCAAATACTCACACACATAAATGTAAGAATTGCTTAAAAACGAGGTGCTGTCAAATATACATACTCCAAATTTATTACATTATCCCCGCCTTTAAATGATCACTCATCCACGAAACGTCACATTTCTTTGGTCTAAATCAAAATTTGATGATTTTCCCCAAATTCAACCCCACACCCGATAAACAATTCCCATATGATTATATACAAAAAAAACAACTAAAAAACCTCTATAGAAAATTTAATCAACTTGAATCCAACATGAAATAATGTTTCAACCAGTTAGTCGGGTTCAAACTCCCTCACGAACTCCTCGAAATTGACTGCAATAAACAAACTTCTCTAAGCATAGGTCTCGAACAACAGACAACAAATGTAACACAGAACCATTCTTCTTTCCATTAAAACTCTGGTTTGGAGATTGCGTTTCCACCAGGACACACGTTCTCCCAATAGACCTTGGTACACCTGTACACATCATTGGTACACATCACGAGGTTAGAGACTGTGTTCTTCAGAGACACCTTCTCTTACTAACCTCCAACAAGTCAACCATGACTTCAATGCCCAAATATTTTTCAACTCGGTCTGTGCCAGATGATCCTATTTTCTCGCTGCTAATTCACTACTAATTCTACACCTATTATGACCGAAAACCCTAAGAAAACCTATTCCCAAACGCAAAAGTTTGGAACACCATCACATAACGATTGAACTATAATTGCGGTGTGCACTACCATTCTTCATGCTGCTAAATAATTAACACATGCTTTGAATTGTTCTTCTCAATTTTCCAAATTGACACTGTTCCATTCATGCCGACAAGTCAAACTATGCATGATGGAAACCTCGTTGGAACATATACGACTGTAAAAGATGCATGTAGACAATCTTTTTCTTCTTAATGTACACTGTACAAATCAATTCTCAACTGGCAAGTCACTAACAGTTCAATGACAAACAAAATACAGGATCCTTCCTGTACTCCCCATGAGGTTAGAGAATGCGTTCTTCAGAGACACCTCCTCTTAAATTTAGCTATGTTTCACTCCAAGCACAACTCAAACAACTATACCTAATTTACTACACTAGTTTCATGCAGCAACAACTTCTAGACCTTTCCTGCTCTAACACCACACATGATTACAAATTTATCCAACTAATACATACAAAAATATAACACGAAGCAAGACTGACATCTGTCGTCACATAATTTGAAAATAAAAATTAAAATAAACAATCATACTATTCACACTATTCACATAGACTCTGGGCGTATTCTGATTTAATTTTAACTGCGAGGCTTTTGATGTCACCCGTTGACAATATGTCTCAATCCATCCATGTAATAATCACGGGGAAAAATTATTACCCACCCATACATAACTTTTATTTGCCGCTTCTACCGGCGTATTACGCTTATATCAAATTTTTTAGTTTTACTCATTGTCAGTGCTACATGCACATGACATATCTGAACTCGTTTACAATTTATGTGTGTACCTTAGTACAATACAACAGCGTTTCTTCGCCACGCCCTTCTACATTCCAAAGAAATGCAATTGTATGTTGTTGTTATTGTTGTTGTTCTTATTGCTGTTGTTGTTGTCACTGTTGTTCTAAAAGCCAAATCCTCAATTTAACACAATACAATGGGGGGGGAGTGTTGTCAAACCCATTTCTTTCATTAGCGGTTCTTATCAGTTCGTACAACAACAACAAAAATGACAGCTAATTCTTCATTCCAGCATGCTACAATTTCATGGCCAATGATTCTCGTCCACATTTTAGTTATTCTAGCTTATTAAAAGAAAAAAAAGTATCACTTGACCCAGTTTTAACCCCCATGTGTCGACAAGAAATGGAAAACGCGTGTCATTTGTCACGGTTTTTTCCCGTCTGCCCCTGTCTCATCAAATCTCCTTTTTGCGCGCCAGCTACAAACACAACTCTTATAACATCGCTGTATTATATCCTAGATTAAATATTCTGTCCTATTGAACATAAGTACTCCTCTTAAAGATCCTTCTCAGCAGCAAATGCATATATCTACTCTCACAGACTAAATGTTGCGAAATCACAATAAACAAAATTAAAGGCGCACTATCCATAACATTTCTTTCCTCTTTCCTCTCCTTTCCAAATGCGAAGCAATAGTCTGTTTCACACATAATAAAACCAAATGAATTGCAACCCATGACAGAACTATTCACACATATCCAAAATGTCTGCCACCAGAAATTTTCTTGTTACACGCACAGGGGTATTCACTTCACCGAGCGGTGTCAAAACCCTGGCGCGAGTCCCGCTGGAAGTCATATGTTTTCCCCACATTTCCAGAGACTTCCATACAACTTGAGTTGTAAAATGGAAAGACAGACGTGTCTGCTTTACTTAATAATCTTTGTTCTATGCCATTGGCGACCACAGATGAGACAACTTGCCCAAAGGTCCATTAACCGCACCTTTGCAAGGTTTTTCTCCATTATCATCCAATTTCTGTACCGCCAGCCCGTTATGCCATAGAAATTACACTAGTATTCCCTTACTAACTGGGAAATATTAAACTGTGTGACCCTAGGCCAGTCAATCCACAGAATTCCCAGCGTATCACGCTCATATAAATACGCCTATTTTCTACTATGGACACAAACGGTATCTACCAAGTTCCAACTTATTGATTCCATTGTATAATTTACTGATTTCCAACCATAAATACTGCCATTTTAACCACAACACTAGTATACACCGCTGAATTTTAATATGGACTATGTTACACCGGGACAGTCATTCGGCTTGCACCTAAATTCACTACTAACGACCCCAGCATGGTTTAAATTCACTAACACTCGTCTCTGTGATGTTTGCTCCTACTAGTTGGCTAATTATTTCAGGCTAGTAATTTTTCCATGGCTCCAAAGACCAAATACTCACACAAATAATCTAAGAATTGCTTAAAAACGAGGTGCTGTTAAATATACATACTCCAAATTTATTACAATATATATATATATATATATATATATATATATATATGTATGTATGTATGTGTGTGTGTGTGTGTGTGTGTGTGTGTGTGTGTGTGTGTGTGTGTGTGATTTAAAAGCACATCAGCACAACAAATACAAAAGTGAATTGATTCATGATAATCATGAGAAACTTATTCATTTAGCAATGCATATCACTTGCCTGTCTTAAATCGTTAGGAACCCTAATCAGGGTCACTAAACTTCAGAGTCACAAAAAATCTTTCAAATTTACATATTTTAATCATCCAGATTATATGTAAATGTAAATGCCAATTCATCCTATCTTTAATTTTTCCATCTTGTTATCTGCCCACTATAAAGTGGAGTTCATTGTGTTATAAATTTTTCCATCAATCTATCACCAATTTCATTTCTACATATAAACTCAAGTTTTCTACCATCTACACTTAGTCTTACTGTATTTTCTGGCTTATAAGTTGATACATTTTAGCTTGAAAGACAGGACTTCATATAAAATTGCTTAATAATCAGCATAATTGAAAACAGGTCACATAGAAGTACAAATTCTAGATAAATTACTATGTCAGTGAATTTTTTTAAACTATTATATTGTGTTTATAAGTTTTTTTCATTAATTAGTTTGCCAGTCGCATGTATTTTCAATTTCTCAAACATGAAATAAAAGAAAACAATTACAGGTACAAAATTTCACTGTGCCACATATTAGCACACTTACGGTCTACACTCTATAGTGTACCGTACTAATTCAAAGTATATCATTTGTTCCTACAACAAAGATATGAAATAATTTTGTTTTATTCATCCTTTTTAACCATACCTCATTCTTCATGATCACATTTTAGCAACTGGTCCATTGATATTTGATTTTCCAGTTTGCTGTCAGACACGTGCAATTACCTGCATAGCTTTTTCATTGATTTAATTGATCCTACAAAGAGATGTAATCCATATCAACTCGAGTGTTCTATGATTATTTATAAAATACCGTAGATTATAGTTTCTACTGAATCCCCCAAATCATATGTTTATAATTGTATTTGACCACATTTCTCAACACAATATGGTTTAAATTAAACTAAAATCAGTTATATAGATGGACTACTCATGGATCATCATTGATCAATTTTTAGTCTTGCATTTCAGTTTAAAGCAAATTTTAATTTCAACACATCACCTATATAGATTCTTAACCAGTTGTTGTTTCGGTGTTCCTCTTTGATTATACCAGTAGTTGATCCAGTTGCTGCAGTTGTTAAATCCCTGATATTGGCTTTGGTTACTGATACTAGTTACCATTGTTCTTGATCATTAAGCTGCATCAATTACACTACCCATTTTTAATATCAAGTGGATTAAGAAACACAGGAAATGCCCACTGCCCCGTCTGGATGTAAATAATGAATTTAGCTCTGGGCATTGTTTTCATTGCTTTAGTACTGGCATGAGTTAGGTATGTTTTGATCAATCTTATCAGTCATAATTATTCATATAAATATCCCCATAAAATGATACAGTTTATCTCACAATGCCTTCAAATCATGCAAGTCTTACACAGCATCTTTTAGGCTGGAAGTTGTAAAATTTGCAGAAGAGAAAGGTGGGGATATGGTTGCTCACAGGAAATATGGTGTAAGTAAAAAAAAATTGTTTAGGGATTGGTGTAAGGCTAAGTAGCTACAAAAAATACAAAGAAAGCTATATAGAATCTGTGTTGGGGTTTGGACCGAGACAATGAAATCCCAGCCTAGGGGTTATATTATTTGTCTCCCCACGAGGCTTGTCCGAGTAGGGAGATATATAATGTAACCCCACGGCTGGGATTTAATTGTCTCGGTCCAAACCCCAACGTAGATTATTTTTCTCACCCAATATTATCCTTTAAAGTAAAAAGAACTCTTTAAAAGTGTGCACGTCGCAATTTTTACATGTAGCGCATGAATACAAATAAGATAATGAGGGCTGTGGTGCGACAGTTGAGTTGGAAGTACACAGTTCATACGCGTGAGCAAGGAAAAATAACAACATAAAACGTCGCATAGTAATGAGGTATTATCATATTTAATATATGGATGTTATATGAAATTAACAATAAATAATTATCATTTATTAGAAAAAAACTGTTTCCTTTCATCATTTCCAATTTTGAGTACCCCACTCTCCCGTATAAAAAGCCCTCATCACCCTCCAAATATGCGGACCCCCAGAGGATAACAATGTGCTAAACTGTCAAGTTCACGGATTCTTTGAAAATTTATATTTCTGTCTTGGAGATATGGCAAGTGATGCAGTAAAATTTGCTTATGGATTAGCGTGTTGAGGGATAAATGATTCCTTTTTTCTGGTAAGTGTATTATTTGTCCATAAATATTGCAGGTATATTCAGCTGGAGCACATGGAGATGCTTAACAAAATTATAATCGAGCATGATTGACATAACACATTTCTGGCTGTTGCTAAGTTTTCCGTTGTTGTTTAGAGAGTTTGGGATGCTATGAAGTGTATAGGTGTATAGTCTTATGTGCATAGATCAGTGTTTTCTGACATAGTTGAGAATTTTATCCTATCTGTAGCACAATAAATTTTCAGGTCAGCTTCACTAAATGTAGCTAACAGTATATACAATGTTTCACACGATGTGTTTACAACTAGTTAAGTTGCTTTAGCTACATTTAATGATCTGAAAATGTACTGAGCTAGTCCTGCATATAGGATAAACTTGACCATGCTAGTTAGAACCAACTAACATATCAAAACCTCGAAATAGTATGCGTGTGTGTATTTGTCTCTATCAAAATGTTTTGGTTTTGGTTTCTAAGACAGATTGACCTTAAATAACTATGTTTTGGTTATATATTATTTGTTGTTGTTGTTGCTGTCGTTGTTGTTTTATTTGAGAACAACTATGGCACAGCGGAAGACAAGAAGGAATTCTTTTTTTAAAAGTAGTTATCAGCGCATGGACACCATGACTGAGTCGATTGGTCTGAGATGACGAGACTGAGTTAAGAAAAGTAAGGTTAGCAAAACAGCTAGATTTCTTTGTCGCTTGGGTGAGAAAATCATTTATGCAAGAAAGATGGATTAATAAAGGATAAATTATAAGAATATGTCTTGACACAACATGCCATGTTTGTAAGTTATATTCACATTTCTGTAGTCATATTGGTAAAAATATATTTTTTTCAACAACTGATTATATAATTAAGATTGTTCTTAAAACTCACCTTTTTCAATTGCAGGAACTAACTTAGAGACCTAATAATGATTTGTATGTCATATGTTTTCAGCATGCTTTTGTTTTCCAATTTCAATGTTTTTGTTTTTTTTGTAGTGTAGTCATATCATTATAGATATTGTAAAGAGAGCTTCTTAAGATTAGACGCTATGCAAAGTCCTCATTATTATTATTATTATTATTATTATTATTTTTATTATTATTATTCATTCATTCATTAATATCATTCATATATATTAAGTTGTCACTAGAGTCAGTTTCAGAAGGCTTTCTTTATGTTTTGTGATTATGCCCATGTTAGTGTATTCAATATTTGCAGGATAAGTGGCTCTAGAATCAATACAATACTTCCGATTTAAAGATGTTGAAATACTACAGTTCTAAGTAATATTGTCAGTCATAGGAAATGTATCATAGAGCATTATATTGGTTTCTGTAATTGGTATTATAATTGTTTTCTATCTGTATTATACAGATTGATTAACTCATACAAGTCTTGAGAGATTTTACCACTATTAGTAGATATTATTAATTTTCTTGCCATTGGTGTCATTGCCACTCCAGTTGTCTATTATTAAGACAGATATGTCCTTACCAAAACTATGACAAATCCAGCATCTAATATTCCTGTCATGGTGATATTGGTAGTGAGAGTGACTAAGAGATGCCACTTCTTGTATTATGTTGTTTCTGTCTGTATAAATGTTCACTTTGTGCATTATAAGAATTCTTTATTTCGGACTTCAAAACTCCATACCTCTGATTTAAAATATAAAGTAAAAAAACATGGTAAACATAAAAGTATATATATATATATATATATATATATATATATATATATCATACCTACAAATGTACAGCAACATCTACAACTATTAACTGCGCCATGCATTATTAAGAATAAAATTAAATGACACATTTAAAGAATAATTTGTTCCATCTACTAATAATATGAGAATTTACATGAATGTCATTGTTCCAAAGAGATTTCAATATACAGTTCTTACTATTAGATATTCTTGTCATCATAGAGAATACATACTTTCTCATTATTTCATCAAAACTGAATACATTATAATTAACAAACATGTTGGAGGCAATGGAAGACCTAATAGAAAACGAAGACTAGTATTATAACCAATAACTAGTTTTCTTTTCATGCATTCACTAAAGTTTGTCCACAGAGGAGCACAATACATGATGCAGCTATAAGATTTGAATATTTCTACTTTGTGCATTATTTCTACTGTCAACAGTTGGACCCTTTCTTGTAAATATTTAGTTACTGTTACTGCTGATTATTCATTCATGAGCATCTGAATATTCTCTCATGTTTGTCAGTGTCCTTAGGGTACACATAACATGTTTGTCCGAAAATCTACATTCCCATTGTGAACCTTAATCTTTTTCATGATATGTCTATCACAGACACGATAGCGTGGTTATCTTGGATTACCCACATCATAGCTTGTGTGGATGGATTATGTTTTATTGTCCCAGTTAGAAGTCACAGCAATATAATTATGTAATTGTGGACATCCATTACAGCTCATGGAACTTACCACAGCTGTTTGGTCACTGGCAATTCATAGTGCATGTTACTTTTTTAAGTGTGCACAATAGTTTTTAATATTCAACAACTCGCCCACTAAATTATAATCACATACATGTATTATAAGAGTAAATATTTCTGAGGAAAGAATGATGTGACAGTTTAGGTTCACAAAATATACAAAATTTAATTAAAGTATTTTTAGTATTTGAGAGATATATTTTGCATTAAACTAAAAAAAACATGGCACCGCATTTACACGTCAAGATGTAGTATCATACTTCCGAGCTCTGTAACATCACGGTCATTTATGAGACACTAAAGTAGTGGTATTATAGAAATATGTAGCTCTACAATGATACCAAATAATCTGGACGTTTAGCTTCACTATAAAATACAGAGGGGAAAAGACTAAACTTTTCAACCTGATTTTTTTTCAACCCAAAATTTGCCAGTGGTCTGAATCTGATTTTGTGTCTGGATTTAGACTTTTTGGCCTCAGATCTATGGCAGACTGGTCTAAACTGCACACAGACAGGTGAACTTTGTAAAAAGTAGAATAAGATGGGTTTTTAGAATAAGGAGTGGTCTCTATACAAAAATGATGGGTCTGTTTAGCAAAAACAACTTTTGCCCTTCTGCTCATGCCTCGAGTGAAATAGCCAATGAAAAAATGATGTTTGTAACACAACTAGGCATTAGGTTAACCAGAAATCTCCTGGCAGTCTATGTATTATGATGTATTCAGAAATAGCCCCCTAAATGTTTTTCCTACACATATTTCAGGCAAAAACAACAAAAAACGTAGGGGTTAATAAGTTTAAAAAGAAAGAAAAATCACATTTAAGCATTGGTGGGTTTCTTTCTGCCCCTCATTTTTAAATTGTTATCTTAACATAATCCCACACAATCAACAATTTTTTTTTTCAAGGTATGGTTGTTCAAAGATGTAATGGTCAGCTATTGCTTTACAGGTATGGGCCAGAACATGTTTAAAGGTTCAAATCCAGGAGGAAGGGGTCACTTAGTACTTGTGACCCACAATATACATGCACATGTAACACATTTTCTCAGGAACTAGACAGATGTTTACTTATACCATTTACCTAGTTTTTGTGAAGGTTCTGTGAGCTATGTGATGTCCCATTCTATAACGAACAGCGTAATAAATATATTTAGAAGTTTGCATGTAATATTACAAAATGGATAGGAGAAAGTGTGTAATCACTTCAATGTTTTCATTAGGAGATAAACTTGTATTATTTTGAGTTAATTCAATGAAAATTTGATACATTACATACTTTCATTCTCATGACAATTACTGAAGTAACAGTTAGTTTCTCCAGCGCATACATGTACATCATATCCTCATATTAGGCAATTTAATAGAAATGCCTACTACTAAAAACTTGCATGTGAAATGGATATCTGCGGTAGATATGATTGTATTTACAATATAACAAATATCCTCCAGGTTTGTATGTTTTGGAGGGAGGTTTGAAAGCTTTATTTAACAGTTTTAAATTGGAATTTCCTCTTGATCATGCCTCTTCCCCCCTACCCATTAACTTGTAAGTTGAATATATATATATATATATATATATATATATATATATATATATATATATATATATATCAATATTCCCTTTGTAAATTGCCCAAAATGGCTGAACCACATGTTTGTCAAGTCTATAAAATTTGTATCTAATTTCACTGATAGTTATTAATGTGGCTCCTTTTTTCTCATGGTTATAAAAATACATCCCTTGTAAAATGTTGTTTACTCCATATAGGATGGAGGTTTTGGATTCAAAGGTTGTAAATCCAATTATTTCCTGATTGTTTTTGTATAACCATTCCTATTGATTCGAAGGTTGTTGCAAATGTTATTGCAGTGATTTTCACTCGATCATTTACTTTCTGTCTCATAAATGAGAACATTCCAGAAATTCTGACTGCTACACAGAAAGGCAAGCTCTTCAGTCAGAGGAATCTTGCATGGCCATTTTCTTGAATATGTGATGAAAATCTTCACATTTTTGACTGCATGAATTCATAAACTTTTTACTTAACATCCAGATAGAAATCCAGTTGGGGAAGGATGTTGTCAGATGGTTATATTACCCTTCCTTCTGCATAAACTGTATGCTATTAGGTAAAAAACAAGAATGTTAGCCATTTGAACACACTAAACTACTTCTAAACAAACTGTCTCAGAATAAAATTCTTCATTCTCCTCTGCTTCTTGTAGAATCTCAGGTGCAATCAACTGAAATAGATTATAGCAAACATAAAACCTCATCCAAATATTGACTATTTACTTGTTTGACAAAATTAAGGCATTTCATTTAACTTCAACATTAAAGAAATATTTCACAATTTACAGAAACTGTTACAAATTGGCCATCCTTTAAAGAGATTCTAAATATTAGTTTTACCATCCATTTTGAAATGGACATGACATCTGCCACATGATTGGTATTTTACCTACTTTAAACAAGAATGCAATTAAATTACTCAGGTAATATACATTTTTTAGATATTTGAAATAGACTTTCTACCTTCTTTTTTGAAAATTAAAAATAATTTGATATATGTAGCAATAGACTTCTGAACTTGACTCAGCTAAAGTTAATTGCAGGTGAGTAATTGCAAAATTTGATATGCGAGAAGAAAAAGTCCCTAAGAAAAACAGAAATAAATTAAGATGTTTGCCTATAATTTCAAAATTCATCACTGACAGCAATGCATCAAAATCTGCAGTTTGACAGGTGCAGCAGAATTGGCTGGCAAACTGCAGTCCAGTAAATGGGCAAAATGTTTGAATTTACTCACCATCATGATAACTCCATGATTTTAAATTTGTCTCTTGGATTCCATGTTCTGTTGCTGCACATGCAACTTCCTGAATTAATGAGCTAAAGCTATCACAGTACCAATTGTTTTTCCATAGACCTCAATGCTTGTGAAATAAATATACTTTCTATCCTACCTCATCATGCATGTCTCACACTGTTGTAGAGAACAATGTTAGATTGACAAGGACAAAACTAGGTACTCCATTGCATTTAAGAGAGATAACTCTCTGGGAACTATCCAGAGATAAGACTTATCTTGTCACAACAGACAGATTTTCAGCCATGTGTACCACATGTTAAAAAAAAATCATAAAAAATACAAAATATGATCTAGATATAATTTAACATAATCTCACATATTGTCAAGAGGTTTAACTTTTTAAGCCTAACAGAAAGTACAACTCTTACATAATGTACCACTCACACCTAGTGTTGTTTATTTCTGAATGCTATGTTCCCTAAACCTTGAGCTCCACCCACCTGAGATTGTACAATTGGTACCATTATAACTATATTATGATGGTTAAATTTTGAAAATGGAGCATATGAGGCTGGCTTTTGTTTTTCGAGACTGGTATGCTTTAGGTAGACTTCAATTTGTAAACCAGCCTGAAGACTGAAAACAAGGGAAGTAACTGTCATGGAAAACCACATTTTATCTTGCATGATGTTATTATTTGATTTCCTTTTTTTTTTAGAAAAGCAGACTTGATGAACCTTAATTCTTTATATAATGCTGGCAAATAGAGATGGTTCTCTCTCTCTCTCTCTCTCTCTCTCTCTCTCTCTCTCTCTCAGAAAATGATAATTATATACATTTTAAGCTTTTATTAAGTATGAAAAGAAGTGCCAGTGATTTGTTTCTTCAGGTAGCTTATAATAATAATAATAATAATAATAATAATAATTCATACTATTCACAACAACACTTACAGGGACATATATAATATACATGATGATAAGCAAGACAATAGAATTGTATCAATAATGGCTCAGTTTGATCCCCCTTTTCTCAACAAAGTTCTCATTATTTGAGCATTGATATTGTATGAAAATGTATAATAACAGGAAATAAAATCATAATTATTTACATATCTTGCATCTGTAAATAACAGAGTTATTAAATTATTGACCGCTTCTGTGGCCTAGTGGTTAGAGCGTCTGTCGTAGAAACGAAAGGTCGTGGGTTTGAACCCTGGCTGAGTCATACCAAATACCTAAAAAAAAATGGTACCAACAGCTGCCTAACAAGACGCTCACCATTAAGGGGTTAGTGTTACAACTGGTCAGCCTAGTGTCAGGATGTGATTGAATGGGACATCATGCTACATGTCTATGGCATGATGCCCCAGTGCTAGACATCACTATAAGCAGCCACACTGCACACATTGTAGCGATAAGACTGAAAAATTGTTAAAGCTACGTTAAAAATCAGTCACACACACATTATTATTATTATTATTATTATTATTATTATTATTATTATTATAAAGTTTTGATAATTTACCACATTAAAATTATATAAATTTAGAAGTATTAAATATAACAAAATGCAATTGGTGGAAATTAAATAATCCACATTAAATTACTGAGGTCACCTTTAGCATAACATTATTTATTGTAAATTTGCTATTTTAAATTGTTTAAAAGTTATTTGCAGTTTTTATACATATGACAGGCAATGAACAAATATTCTCTAAGAAATTAAATCTGGAAATATGTGGAAGCTTGTTCTTTTTATCAGCTTGCATATTGGACAGATGATGATAAGAAATGGTGCCAAGCATGCGTAAGCTTGGACAAGCTAACTTTATTTTCAAGCTTATTTTGACGATACAAGCTTGCCACAACCTTGTGGCAAGCTAACCACGAGGATGCATTTTGGTTTGAGTTACAACATTTTCACTAATCCTTTAAATGACCATTGATAAATAAATATTCCTAAAGTGAGCTGGGCATAGGGTCCTTGAAATATTGGATAAGTCCATGAAAATTGAATTTTGTCACACCAAAGGTGTATGAACCCTAAACATTGGTTTAACTTCTCTTAGTGTCTTTTTCTTTTCCCTATTTCTTGCCATCCCCAACCACCACC
This sequence comes from Unio delphinus, assembly GCA_029339505.1. Lineage (NCBI taxonomy): Eukaryota > Metazoa > Mollusca > Bivalvia > Unionida > Unionidae > Unio > Unio delphinus. The sequence continues at coordinate 8,289,568 of JAQISU010000155.1, forward strand.
TAATTGTTTAACTTCTACATTTTTAAGCATAAGCTGAACACATCATATCTATCAATAATGCCCTGTAGATCAATTGAAATGACACGTGTTTGACAAGGCTATAAAATCTAGCTCTAATCACTCTAATTGTTGTTAAAATGGGACTTCTAATTTTTCATGGCCCCTTTAAACCAAGATCAACTGTAGAAATTCATTAACTACATGTTCTCTGAGCTAGAGATGAAAGAGGTTTTTGGCTTCAATGGTTATTAATCTCTATCATTTCCTGTTTGAACAAGCACATATGTAGTCTAAGGTAAGTGTGAATATTGTCACTATATTTACTATATTTACTTTGATTGTTGTGGTGATTATCATTAATTCATATATCAGTCTATTACATTTCTGGAGCTATAAGTTTGTACAGGTTCAGCAATAGATACTAAGAAATATGAAAAGGACACTAATACAAAAGAATATAGCAAATGAAGCACATTATGTTATTCAGTTCATAATACAATGTATAAGTTTAAAATGTGTTTTTACACATTCAACATAAAACATCTGCATTCAGAAGTTAATGTTTCTTTTGAAATACATGTATTGGTACAAAAAATTAGCATTGAGGCTCAACACCTTCCTGACTGGCCATTGTTAATAAATGTAGCTGCAGACTTAAAGTAAAATTGTTGTTTCTCAGCTGGTGGTTGACGATAGATTCATAAAAAAAGTGTTGAATACAGTTACCGTTTTCATAAACGTCACTTTATTGCATGAACAGCCACAAATAAAACTGCTTTCATTAATTTCTTCAAAGTTGGTATTGGAATAAAACACATGTATGAAATATAATTTATAAAGACTGAACATCAAAGTTAATGCTTGATGCAGAACAGTCTGTAAATATAAACTAGCTAGACAATTTCTTGTGATGTACACTACATTATTAACAGGGTGAGAATATATTGATGAAATTTAGAACCTCATTTTTTTCTCTGTTATGCACATTTTCATCATTATGTATCTCAACATACGCCACTGATAAGTATAACATAAAATGTTACCATTATAGAGTTTGTACAGGCAAAGGTATGAAATTGACATGGTCATGTATATTTTGATGGATTTCTCTCATCTTTTTGGTTAGTGCGTCGAGTCACGGAGAGAATACAATAGAATCAGCAAGAGGTGCCATAAAACTCACTACATCTGCAATAAAATCTGTAATCGATTTCTACTAGATTGAGTGGATTTCCTCTAGAATACATGGAAGATCCATCAGATTGAGTGAACTTCCACTACTCATAGCAGGCACTTAATCCTCTGTCCCTCTGTTGAGAACCACTGGAATGAGAGGGCATTCTGTAAAACATGATGTGTGTACTATATGTGATAGACTGATCGTGTTATTTCAGCCATAAAGTTTGTTGTTGAAATAACTATCCTGTGTGAGGTATTATTGTGGATGTACACTACCTTACGGTTCCACAGTCTGGTCAATTGAAATATAGATTCATTGATTTCTTATATATCACAATCTTTAAATGTCTCTTTTGCATGTGTTATATATATATATATATAGGATTGAGTAACATACCAGTAGTTTTTATGTCAATTTCTGACTCCAGAATTTCCTGCAGGTGGTATTGTTTATGTGACTTTTGCACTCTTTTTCTCTCATTACTGAATATGATTTATTTAAACGATTTGAAGCTATAGAGTAGGTTACTCCCCATTACAGTTTTAACAACTGCAGCCATATGTATATCACAAAATATACTGCCATTATGGTACTGATATCACTCAGTGCTCTGTCCTATGGAAGCAATATTCATATACATTTACTATAACTATAAATTGTTTGGCACAAGCCTTTACCTTAACAGTGCACTGGTGTGAAAACATAAATAGCTGTTCCTCGATAACTCATGTACAGTGGGATCCAAAAACAATATAGCTGTTCCTCGATAACTCATGTACAGTGGGATCCAAAAACTTAGACCACGCTGTAAGAGGGGGTGGAGTTACCAAGGAACCAAATTTTTGTTCAAATTTCCTTTTATATTCAAGATAACCATCTCTGAAAGAGTGTGAAAAAAATCACTCCAGAGTTTTCAGCACTTTATGTGTAAATGTGCTTCATTATGAACCTGTACAACATTATGCAGTACATAGTAATACATGTAATAAGAATAATGGCTTTATTTACAGAGGGTAACTCAATTAGCTAAGAACTAATCGACCTTGAGGCCCTCATACAAAGGAATTTATTTTGCTGCATCTCTGAAGCTCGTGGATATATTGGGTTTGGAAGAAGGAAATAAAGTGGATATTTCTAATCTCAACCCGATTACTATTCAAGAGCAAAGTTCCAGAGTATTGGAAACTTTTTGAAATAATTCCTTATTTGGTTTGGGAATACTGTTTGGTAGACATGGATCACAGGTGGGGAATATTGCCAGGTAGCCTATACTGGAATAGTGATTGTAAATATTCAAGAGCTCTATTATTGGATATCCTATACATTAATTTGGCTTTTGTCAAATGGATTCAGTCATTATTAGGTAATATTTTTTTAACTTACTAGCTAAATTTTCCTTTCTTTCTTTCTGGACTGATATTAACCCAAATGCTCTGTTTTGAAGATGTGCCAGCATTGCTATGTCTTTATTATTTCTTTTACCTCATACTGTATTACAGTAGTTTAAATAGGGTTGTATGTACCTGTTATAAAATAGTTTTCTATGCCTTTCAGGGAGAACCGTCTTGTCTACTGAGAAGCCATAAACTCGAATTGACTTTATTTGTAAAGATGTTTAATATGTCCAATCCATGATAGGTTATTATCTACCAAAACACCAAGTAGTCTATCATGACAGACCATTTGCAAATTTGTATCTTTCCGTGTCAGACATACTAACACAGATGTATATTATTCTGCCTTGATCATGTGCTTCAAGCCATTTGTCAGTTAGGGAGATCAATGCATTCTCACATGAATATTTCTGTCTAAAGCCTGATTTAATAGGGTGTAACAGTAAGTGTTTGGTTAAATATGACATGAATGGACATGTTTTTCAATCAATTTTGACAAGTTTGGTAGTATTGAAACTGGCCGATAATTATCAGCATCATTCTTAGAACTAGATTTGTGAATATGCGTAACTTTTGCAATTTTCCATATTTTGGGGACAGATGAAGTTGTAATATATAAATTTATTGTGAATATTATGCTATCTAGCAGAGGAAGAAGATTTAATGAGTTGTAGACCAATCTGATCCAGTCCTGTAGCTTTCTTGGTATCAAGTTAACTGAGACATTTTTTAACAAAGTTTTTTGATACTGGTGGAATAGAGAAACATATCTCCCTGGAAATTTTGCTGCTGCAGAAAATTTTCATTTCATTAAAGTTGTTTTTTATCAATGGTTCTTTTAATATTGTGGTAATGTTGGTGAAAAAATCTTTGAAAACATCAGTAACTATGGTGTCATATACATGAAGTGAGTGAATTTTATTTGTCTGATCTTTGTGTGTTCCTTCCGTGAGTTCATTGTAGACTTTCCAAATGGAGTTTTTGTTGTTCATTTTCTTTTCCAGGAATAACTGATAATAAATTGTTTTTTTTTAGCTTTTTAAATCATACTTGTTATATTATTCCTCCATACTTTATATTGTGCATGGTTTCCCATAGCCTTGAATTGGTCTAGTGTTTTCATAGTGTCTAGTATTTCAGTAAGCCAATTAGGTTGGATTTCATTCTTTACTCAATGTACTTTCAGTGGTGCATGCTTTGAGACTACATCCATATTATTTTGCAGTTTTGTGTATCAGACAGTCTTATTTTTGTAATTGCTGAATGATATAGCAGCTGTATCATAATGATATCCAGAGTCTCTTAGAATTCATCAAATTTAACAGTTGTTATTTAAATCTCTCTTTGCAGACATTTTAGGTATTAAAATAAATGGTGGTGCATTAGTGCCATTTCATAAGATTGTTAAAAAATGTTTCTTATAGTACAAGAAATAAGTCACAGTATGCATTAAACAAAAATTTCCTCTTCCTCTATCTCATTACCACTTGGACCTGGTAGTGGGATTGGGAACAGCTTGACAAATGCAGAGAAATTTATATTGCTTAGCAATGTATAATACATGAATACATTCTGCTAGTCATATCTTTCCTACTGGAATCACTTATTACAATGTCAGGGTCTATATCCATATCTTATGGACACATATCTGATTTTTTTGTTAATCTTTTCCTCAGAATGAAGGTGTTTGCTTTCTCTTTGATAGTACAACCAGTCTATGCCATGCTCAGATGTATCTGAGCAGAATGCAAGCTCAACAGCATTGAATGGTTCCCAGTATTATGAGGTGGCTCTGCTTCCTGACACTAACTACACAGTGGATGTGGCAGCTATAACAGGAAAGGGTATAGGACACAAAGCTACTAAATATTTTGCCACAAAAGAAGAAGGTGAGTTTTTTTGCTACAATTGTATTTGTAATCGTTTCAGTTTGATTTGCTCTTGCATTGGTTTGTCATGGGATAGCTTATTAGAATAATTAGTCTGCAGAAGACACTTGACTTAGGCAAACTGGACATGATTGTATGCATATGCATGATGACCTAGTTGGATTTTAATGCCTTTAAAATGATTTTTGGTGCATTCTTTTCTTTTTCTTTTAAATTGTTGTAACTAACCATTTTGAATATAAAATACATACTCATACCAAAGTCACTTCTATAGACAAGTTGCACAGACATTTTTTTCTTGAAAGAAGTGGCTATGTTATCAACTTGCATACAAGTTGATTGCAACTTTCAAATTTTAAGCTGCAAGTTTTGATGACAATTATGAGTACCTTTATAGCATAGGTAAGAAAAATATTCATTGAATTCATTATAGTTCATAACAGAGTAAAGAATAAAACCAGTTATGAATTTAAAATAATAAAAGAAATGTTACTACTTACAAAAGTCAATGATAATCAGTGGGAGTATATCCATCAAAAATGTAAAATACATTATAATTAAGTAAAATATTTTAACATGAACGTAATACACTAATAAGTTTTAGTATGCACATATATTTACAATAATGGAAATGTACCTATGCAATGGACACTCTTGTTAATGATATCCCTCAAGTTCATCCTCACTATGATGCTCACTAATCAAAATCAGATGTAGCTAGTTGTCATTATTTGCATAATTGGAACTGTAATACTGGTATTGAGGCATCAGACCTCATCATTAAGCAGTGATACCACCTCAACAAAAACATGTCCAATACTAATTACTGATTCAAGCAGTTGCCTTTACAACACATTATGAAGTTAAATTAAAACCCCGATGTTGTTTTATACAAGTGGAAAACAAGACCCAAAACATAGACTCCTCTGATCTAAACATCATGGATCATGTAGCACACTTGCTGAATGTTTACACATGTGAAAGAATAACATCTTATAATTAATCTGTGTTTCAGCTTGCTTGGGCACTTTTTGTTTAAAGTTGGATTATGTTTGATTAATTGTAAAATGAAGGATAGTAGATTTGGGGTTTTGAATAATCTTAGACTAGTTATTCCACTATACTACATTCAGCCTTATTGAAGAAAATATTGTTTTGCTGTGATGATAATAAATATCATATTTCTATACTCATTAACTATAATATTTATAGTAGACAAAATTACACATTAAACACACAGATTAGGACTATTTATGATGAAAATGTGTTTATAAAATTAGTATTGGTTTCAGTGCATGGAGCTAACTTCAAGTTTGAAAACAGATGAGTAACAGTAAAACAATGATGTAAAAGACTTGCATACTTGCCAGTTATAATTTCCATCTACAGCTGCACTGTTGCAAAGTTTAAAGTGATTCATAATGATGATACATATCATCACTTGCACAAACAAGAAAAAATATAGGCTGATGTTCATGACATTAAAAGTTTGATCCTTTTTTTAATTATCAGAAGAAAAAAAGATAACAAGCTTACACACATGTATGTAGAACATTTATATTCCAGTGATATCCAAAATGAATACATTTGTTCACAAAATCTATGAACAGAATAAGCACTGTTTACCCATATGGTGTGTATTCCCTACTTGAAGTATTTCATGATTTTATGTCTTTTGAGACCAGGTCACTTTTTTGTGTGTAAAGTCCATGATATTTCTCTGCTGCATAATTTTCAAGGGCTGTATGTCATGATTTCTAGCCACATTAGCTCTTTCTTGAATGCAAATATGGTTTTGGAAACAGCTGCGGGTACTACTGGTGACTCAGTAATAGATCTTCCTCATTGCAATCTGTGTTTTCTCTTTTGTTGCCTTGGGAAAAGGGACTGCACCAAAATTACAGAGCATTATTCTAGTCTATCCATTGATAATATAGCTTTCTGCATTTTAGTCCAGCATTTGCATCTATACCTGAGATGGCATATTGTCAAGTGTTTCGTCTACTTACGGCATGCTATCACTAACAGAGATTCATTTGCATCATGAATGTAGCTGACTCTTGTACACCCAACCCCTTTGCAACTTTGTTTTGCATTTCAGAAGATTGAATTTTCTTTAAAGCATCCAAAATAAATTTATCTTTCACAGAATAGGCTTGAATGATTAAATGTCTCTATTCACTATCCAGATTATTTAAGTTAAAAGTGTTTGTCCTAATTCAGTTATCAAAATACTGATAATACTGAACTAACTTAAATTTAACAGAATTCACAAGAAAGTGACATTTAATTTTTTTGGGACCTTATTTGAAGCTACATACATGATGCAAATGAATCTCTGTTAGTGATAGCACTTTCTCTCTGGTGATTTGATATCACATTTTGGGCTGCACTGCAACAGATCACAGAAAGCAGCATCAAGTACAAATGACATATCCTCACTTATCCATTCTGTGATCTGTTGCTGTCTATGTGACAATAAACACGAAACTAATCAATAAACAGGAAGCTAATCTTATGTGTGATCAGCAAGCATTCATTCAGAGAAAAAAGTTGCTAATCTTTAGTGTGCTTTAGTGCTAATGGCAACTATATAACCAAATGCAGTACACGTAGTTGATTTGGTTTAATTAGTATAGAAATTGTGAATTTTTGGTGTAAAACAACATTTTAGCAATACAATATCTAACATTGTCTGAATACAATAGTGGTTATTTGGGTCAAACAGTGACTGTAAATACACATTCTGGTGGTTTCCAAATAAAATACTGTAACAGTAGTTTTATTGCAAAGTTATCATCTGATAGATGTTTGTATGGATCATATAGTTAACACATTATATCTGGAAGTGCATTACAGTAAAGCACATTATAATGGGAGATAGCTGGATAGGGTAGAATTTGGTGAAAATCTCAACTGCACAATTTGGCAAATTACATAGACACATCTGTTTGTAATATTACTTCATTTTCTTTAAAAAATATTTCAATCCCTCCATAGGTTTTATCAGGTAGCAGCAGTAACCATACGTTTATGTCAGTTATTTGCTATGGATTTCCCACAAGATTAAAGTCTTTTATATCAAAACCAAAGAAGAATTATCATAAGTTCATATTCATGTATCAAAGTGTATCCACACTCAGCCAGTGCACTGTGGCTATGGTTTGATATATTTGGGTGTGAAAATCTGTGCTCAAACTCCATGCATGAAACTGAGAATACCTGTAAAGTTTCTATGAAATGAAACACATTCTGGTACTGTCCTTTCTCTAGAACTAAGTTTATCAGTAATTAAGCTGCTGATAGTCCTCCATAATTGTTTTGCAGAATATACTTGCCGAGAAGCCCCACTTTTTTCTTCCTCAGCACTGATAACTCTGTCACTTAAAGCGTCCACGTGATTGTAACCAAGTGCATGCATAGTTAGGAAGTGGTATGACTGGCCGAATCACGAAAAACAGCAGTTTTATAACAAAATGATTGGTCTAAAATGAAAATAGTAATTTGCTTCATTGATCTTACCAGCTCTTTGGACAGCCTTCTTGAGTCATACATAGTGCTTGCATATATGCATTGGGCAATCTTGGGTTGATCCATGGAGGAAGAAAAAAAAAATTCTTTATGAATTTTAGCAAGCAGAAAAGTGTTTTCAAACATATTGTAGTTAGATATCTCAAATGATCATAATTACTTGGGTAGAGATCTCCAGAAACTGTCAGGTGCATTGATAGCATCAGACTGCATAGCTTAAGATGCAGAATTCCAAGTGATTTTCATCAACAGCAGCAAAGAGGGTGAACAGACCGAAACTATTTCAGACAAACCGAAACTATTTCAAACCGAAACTATTTTATGCAGACAAAAAAAAGAGAAATAGTTTTGGTTTCTCATGCTATGGAGACAGAGTCTGCAATTAGATAAATAATATTTAAATAAGATGATCATACACTACAACCACAATAAACCAACCATGACTTATGTAGTAAACTCACGATTGCCTGTTTATAAGATGTACTACAGAGATAGTCTCAGTAATGTTATTCAAGAGTTATTTGCAAGGATGGCTCCAAAAATAGAACCAATCGCAAAACAGTTATCAATGAAAGTTATTGATGTTATTCGTGATAAGGGTATTAGCGCTGTTGGTGATGTTGCCGGGAAAGCATTTTCCACGGCTAAAGAAAAACTACTAGTGTTAGTTCGGCGACGAAAGAAAACACCGATGACTTCCTCATTAGGACCACTACTATCTACGGAAATTATGCCTGCGAATATTAGTAAAATAATATATAATGCAGTGGATCAAAAAATAGCATCAGTAAACAATGGAGGATGTGACACTCAGGGAAATATTACTGCAAATATGATAGCGGGAAGTGGCCTGACAAAGTCATCGAGATCGCGATTTAGAATCAAGAAATATATAATAAAATGTTCAAATCGTCCCCTGACACAGTGTTTGATTTAGATCTGTCCATGATTGTCAGTTCTATTCCTATAATGCAATACAACCAAATAGTCGATCAAGAGTCAAACTTCAAGTCCAGGATACCAGGAAATACTTTCTACCCGCTGAAGCGTTTATCGAAGTAGAAGGAGAAATTGTAACAGCTGCTGATACTCCTGCTGTACCAGCACCATATGACCTAAATGTCAAAGTTAGTTTCGTCAGTAATGATATCATGGTGCTATTTAACAGCGCTAGATATATGATTGATGGAAGAGATATTGAATCCATAGAGCATGATGTTGATGTTGTCACAACAATAGTGGGGTTAGCAAAATATTCTGATGATTATACAAGATCAGCAGGTCCATTTATGATGTTCTCTAAGGATATTACTGATCACACCAAATACAATAAGTATATTAAAGTAAGGACACCAAGAGCTACTGCATCTGATCCACAACCAATACCTACCTGATTCTCTTGGACATAAAGCTAGACCAGCTGATGTCTTTGATATTATAAAAGGTGATAGTACTCGGTACAACTTAGGGTTTGCAACACACGTATCAATGTTACAAGGACAGCGTAGATTATTCTCATGCATGTTATCTATGGAGCGAAACATACAGTAGTACTCGTTCGAAGCGGCAACGATAATAATGCAATCTGGCGACAAGCAGGCCCTGCTGGAGCTCTAGTCATGCTAGTAAAGTAAATATAACAAAACTCTCACTGTGGATGCCAGTAATGACTCCATCAATCACCGCAGAGGAAAAATTACTATCATTGATGGATCACGGAGGAAAATCATTGCTAAGTTGGCTAACGACAACAACAGATACCATGGATACTACTGTTAACGGCGTATTTACCTGGCACATGGCATCAAAACAAGGTGTTTCTGCACCGCGGCATATATTTGTTGCGTTACAGAATTAGACGCGATTAAATTCACAAACACGCAGCCATATGATATTTGATCAATTGGGTGTTAATGAAGTCTCTTTGAGGATAATCGGACAACAAGAACCATCTGAGGATATTTTACTTAATTGCTGACATTAATGGGACGTGATAATAATGTAGATACTGGTCTTCAAATATCACAATTGGATTTTAAAAATCAATACTCCATCTACTACTTTTCATTGGAACATCTTGATTTAACTAGACAATCCGTCGTTGATATACACTTTCGAGCTCATGTAACCGCTCCTCCTGCTGGTGGTTACAGAGCAGTTGCTGTTATTCTCAGTGACAAATCGATGCTACTTGACAGTGTTGGTGGACAGAAGAGAGTAGTTGATGCACCAGTAGAAAACATGTAAATGTTTTCTAAAAATATGTAGCCAATTAGATCAATCTCGTATTAAATAAAATGTCATATAGTCATGTTAATGTTACATTAACTCCTGGACAGATGAAGAAATTGCAATCAGATTCAGCTAAATAATGTGGAACTACAATCTCGTTAAAGCACAATCAGATGTCTGGTGGTCAGAATAAACTATCACTGACAACTCGTCAGATTAAGCATTTCAATGATGCTATCAAAGATAAAAAAGGCGTTCAGGTCACTCTCTCTGCAGCTGCGATCAAAGGCATGATACAGTCAGGTGGTATATTCCCGCAGTTAGCTGCGTTACCAGCGTTGATTGCGGCAGTGGCCCCAGCAGTAGCAAAAGCTGCCACGCTAGGAGCCGTTGGTACAGCGGCAGGGATGGCACTAAAGAAAGCAACTGGATAGGGATACAAAAGAAAAGAAGTGATTGGGAAAGGGTCTAAGAATACCAGGAACTCCACATTCATGTTACATCCTAAACGGCCTGAGAATACCAGGGACAATTTAATAACAATTTCACAAGAACCTATAGTTCCCATGTCAAATTTTGATTTACGCGATGCTGCTAAAAAAACTAGCGATAAAAAAACTTTAGAGGTGTTTTTATGCTAGATCAATTACCACAACAACCAGACAACACTGAAACCGATATCATTAATCTTGATTACAACACCAGACCTGGAACTCACTGGGTTGCATACGCGATTGATTGATTCATATGGGTTAGCGCCACCTAAAGAGTTTATGCATTATATACAACAATTTAAAAAACCCTCGTTGGTATTCCACACTACCAACACAGAAAATGAATGACCCACCAATATGCGGCATAGACACTATTTCATCATCAGGAGAACCACCTCATAAAACCATACACAAATATACGAGTAATCGCTTTTTAGAGAGAAATTATATAAAATAACATGATTGATATTTGGGGAAGATCTCTCTCTGGTCTGAAAAAACCCACAACAGAAATATCTGCAACTGGTGATGTAAAAAAAATAAAGATGAAATAGCTGAGATGCTAAACCTCGCAAGTGTTGATCCAAATGAAATAGTCGTATTTCATGACAAACAGGGTAAATTGAAAATGAGTAATGTTTCAATGGATGATATTTTGACAAAACGATGCTACGCAGTAGAAGATACTATCGTGTTGTTTTCCAAGGAGGGTAAACTTAAACCAGGTGTCCTCATTTCAACTATTGTGGATAAAATATCAACACGCGATAACAATTATATATCCTCGACAAATTCATTGAAATCACTCAATGATAAGTATGACACTCATATAATTACATTTAACAAATTTATTGATTTACAAAAAAGTATAGTTGACAATATTGACAAATCTCTATTAGATTTCTTTGGAAATCCACCGGTGACCACACCGAAGCTAACAGAGATAAAAACCGTTATGTTAGAATTAGCAGCATTACAATCTAAGTATGAAGATCATGTCGAGAAGTTTTCAACTTTTCGTAAAAATCTCATTGAGAAATTCTTTGTCACCTCATTGGATAAACTCGATATAAAACTCCCTGATATTAAAAAATCCATCAATGATATCAAAGAGACTCATGATGCCATCAGGGATGATTTTCATGCGATAATAACCCGATTAGATAAAATCAAAATTCCTCATGAGTAATAAACTCAGTCTATATGATTCAACATGGATCATTTGCGTGGATCCCTACAAACAACAAACTAGATATCACCACGACCGTCAAGGGTATTTATCGATTAACACTAGTGTCACCGACTCAGTTTAATATTTCATGAACGAGTTCATCTGGGGTTATCAATATGATATCAACAATCATCGACAAGGGAACAACTGAACGATTCACAATAACATCCATCAATAATAATTTGTTTAAGGTTTCAATAACATGGTATGTGTTAGAATTAGCAGCATTACAATCTAAGTATGAAGATCATGTCGAGAAGTTTTCAACTTTTCGTAAAAATCTCATTGAGAAATTCTTTGTCACCTCATTGGATAAACTCGATATAAAACTCCCGGATATTAAAAAATCCATCAATGATATCAAAGAGACTCATGATGCCATCAGGGATGATTTTCATGCGATAATAACCCGATTAAATAAAATCAAAATTCCTCATGAGTAATAAACTCAGTCTATATGATTCAACATGGATCATTTGCGTGGATCCCTACAAACAACAAACTAGATATCACCACGACCGTCAAGGGTATTTATCGATTAACGCTAGTGTCTCCGACTCAGTTTAATATTTCATGAACGAGTTCATCTGGGGTTATCAATATGATATCAACAATCATCGACAAGGGAACAACTGAACGATTCACAATAACATCCATCAATAATAATTTGGCTAAGGTTCCAATAACATAGTATGTGTTAGAATTAGCAGCATTACAATCTAAGTATGAAGATCATGTTGAGAAGTTTTCAACTTTTCGTAAAAATCTCATTGAGAAATTCTTTGTCACCTCATTGGATAAACTCGATATAAAACTCCCGGATATTAAAAAATCCATCAATGATATCAAAGAGACTCATGATGCCATTAGGGATGATTTTCATGCGATAATAACCCGATTAGATAAAATCAAAATTCCTCATGAGTAATAAACTCAGTCTATATGATTCAACATGGATTATTTGCGTGGATCCCTACAAACAACAAACTAGATATCACCACGACCGTCAAGGGTATTTATCGATTAACACTAGTGTTACCGACTCAGTTTAATATTTCATGAACGAGTTCATCTGGGGTTATCAATATGATATCAACAATCATCGACAAGGGAACAACTGAACGATTCACAATAACATCCATCAATAATAATTTGGCTAAGGTTTCAATAACATGGTATGTGGAATTCGTAGTGGATTTAAGTAAACAGCTTAATTGAAATCTGTTGTAATAAATAAAATGTCATCATTGGCAACGTCACAGCAGTATCGCTATGATCAAGTCAGAGAATTTCAAACTAAACTCAAAACACTCACTGAGGAGTACCAAGTAAAAATAAAAAAATACCGTCAAATTACCGCAGTTGATGTTACCATGTACTCGGTATCAGGTGTAATTTCTGGAGCCGGTATTATACTCTCTTCAGTGACAATGGTTGCTGCGATAGCTGTTCCAATTTGTATATCATCGGCGACAACAATCGCAGGAATAATTGCAATAATAACAAAAAATATATCGTGTAGCCAGCATAAACTACAGGATTATGCAGTAAAGTTCCATGTTGTGTCAACCGCGTACTCGCAATTATTCTTGATGATATCTCATCACTCGATGACACATTAATATCCGATAGTGAGTTTTCAGCGATGGTACATGTTTATGATTCTGTGATATCAAAATTAGAAAAACAACACGAATATAATGGCAACATCGCAAGAACTACTTCAACGAATAGCGGAAAATACCACCCCGGTGATAACCACCATGATCTCAATAACCTCAACCAATCCTGAATTCAGTGTGAAATTTCCTACTGCGATTCCAGTGAAGGAAATAGCTCTGGCAAAATTACGCATATACGACAGTTGGCCTAATATTAGATCAAAATCAATTGGTGGTCAGCAACCAAATAATTCCCTGGTGTTTGCGAGTAAAAATAAACAAGATGGAACGCCAGATCAATAACGAATTACAGCGTAAAATAAAATCCATTACTGGAAAAGAATCAAAAATCGCTATAACAGATTGAAATAAACTCACCGGGATATTCCGTAGACATCTATCATAGTTTGATAAAAATCGTGCTAGGATGGCCTGAAATCCCACCTCGAATATCCTTACAAATACCACCGGAACCACAATAATCCGATTATGTTTCAATTACGAAGGAGGATTATCATGGTTATAGTAGTATACATACACACCATATCGATGACCCCTACTCAAACCCATTTGATAAATTAACATATTGGTTACCGCTAGATTTTCAGTTTAGTGGTTATTTTAATAGAGAGGAAGGAATCGGATTTTATACACCTTTAATAATAGACAAACCAGATGTTACTAAACAGTTCACAGCGATGAACACCGATTTTGAAACTTTTAGAAATCAACTCATAACAGAAATTAGTACAATCCCACCCAACCGAAATGAAGTCATCAAATACATGGAGGTGTGTAATAAAATTGTCACCGACATGGATGAATTTAATTTGCGACTTGTTCAACATATCTTAGCTGATAGTGTTGCTAAAACGAGAATAGAATTTGCAAAGAAACAATATACGCATAGAAAATATTTCAGCATTTAAATTTCCAGGATATGTCGTACCCGAGCTAAAGAAAAAACTCAATGATGTCATAGATGAGTACTTTCCATGAATATTCGCCACATAGAAAAAAATGCCGCAATCACAAACAACTATCCTCAAACATAATAATGACCCAGACAATGGTGGTAGGCATATTGCTCCTCAAAATGTGAATATATCCTTGGTGATTGTAGTAAATCTAGTATGTGATGCTATTGAAGGAAGTTACCAAATAAATCTCGAAAGGTCAAATCAAGCCCAACAAGGATATATTTTATATTCATTTGCACCATCAGCTCCACCTAGATTTCTAATAATTAAAGATCCAACTAATACGGTCTGTATGCGATGTCATAATAATTCATTAACAAGAACTAATTTTAAACTCACTGATCAGTCCAATAATCTGATTGATTTACGAGAAGAGATTTTACAAATTAGTCTGTTTGTGAAATCGTAAAGACTTTTACCATAACACTAAAACAATTTGTCTCCACAACGCCATCAGCACCGGTTTTATTTACTCTGGAGACTGCATGACGAAACGAAAATATTTTTTTTTGTTTTTTGTCTGCATAAAATAGTTTCGGTTTGAAATAGCTTCGGTTTGTGTAAAATATTTTCGATTTGTCTGAAATAGTTTCAATTTGTCTGAAATAGTTTCGATTTGTCTGAAATAGTTTTGATCTGTTCAGCCTCTTTGCTGCTTGAACTGTATCTATATTCAGCTTTTGTACATGTTGCCACAAACCTTTATCCATCATAGCTTATTCTGTTTTTTGGTAAAGGAATAAATCTAATTCCTCAATTTGACTGTCAGAATTAAAATGCTCCCATTGACTCCTTTTCAACATTGTTGATCAGGAAATCATCAAATCATTGCAAAATTTGTAAATACATATTGTAATTAATTCATAATTGCCACAAGCAGCTGATTGGAGGAAAATGATGTACATAAGTAATGTCTGTAGTTATATCTAATTTATGCTTACTGATTAGTTAATTCATCATTGTGATTGATCAATGGTGATATTATGAATTCATATAACAGCTCATGAAAGTGACATTCTCAGGTAATTGATTTTCTTATCTTTTCACAGCTCCTTCAAAGCCATCGATTTCATTGGTTAGGAATATAACAGCCAAAACTGCAACTGTTGAGTGGAACATGGATGAAGTACGTCCAGGACAGACAAATTACACTATCATTGCAACAGGAATCAGTCCAGCTGAGAGGAGGACACGTTTAGTTACTGGTAAATAAAATATCAGTCCTAAGAAAAAAATCTTTGATTCTATGATTCTAATTTTAATTCAGACATGAATACTTTTCTTTTTACACATATAAGGAGAAAAACAGGTATTTATCATAAAAAGTATATACTTTGGAACACACCTCACCAAAAGCAACACTCGATAGTATTCAAAGTACAGATTTAGTTAAAGATACCCTTATATTGTTGCAAAGTATAGAGGTGGCTGTTACACTGTTAATTTGCATGTAGTAGCTGTGGGGGCCAATTTTTACCATTAGAAGATGTGTTGTGTACCATATTGGGAGTCCTGTTGTCAAGATCAAGGTCACAGTATGTTTAATTTTCCATATTTTCCCTACATTCAGTAATACTTTTGAGATTAAGGAATGAATCTTGGTATATATATATATATATATATATATATATATATATATATATATATATATATATATATACACTATGACTAGAGGACTTCTCTGGTTGCCTTATGGTTAGAGCATCCGCCGCAGGAGTGGGAGGTCGTGGGTTTGATCATGTAAGCATCACATTTGTCTTGTTCAATAAACATTAGAAACTACCAGGTGAACCAGATAGTATTATTTTATATTGATAAAGCCCATCTGGAGTTACGAATGATGAAATTTCCTTAACCTTTTCATGGGTTGAATTTGTCATAATCCTTTCAAAAAATCAAACTTGGTGACATATGTTGTATATCCAATTTTGTTGATGCAATTATCAATTCTTGGCAATGGAAATAAATCTGTTTTGTCACACTGTTCCATCGTTGGTACTAGGGATGTTAATATCTTTTTTTTTCAAAAAAACCGATTATCGTTTGTAGAAATCCGATTTTAAACCGATTATCGGTTTTTATTGGCCTTCATAAAAATATAATCTTATAATGCAAGTTACTGTATGCATTAACGTATATACACCGCTCCCTCGATAACTCGCGCACAACGGAGTTCAAAAGCATCGACCGCACTGTAAGCTAGGGCGCAAGTTACCGAGGGACCTATAAATAAAAAAAAAAACTAATAAAGAGATGGGAGATCGACAGAGAGAGGTGAAGGGGGGAGGGGTGCATTGTTGAATACTCGTTTTATAATCGTGCTGAAAATAACTGAATAAATATTTCTTTATAAAGGTGTTGTTCATTTTTCTTTGTAAATTACCTTTAATTTCTGGATAAAATATCTTGAAAAGATCGTAAAACAAACATTATTCCACGAGGTATCGGTACTCTTAACATGTGTATCGCTAAACGCATTGTATATTACGTCACTGCTTTTTTTGTGTGTGTGTTGATTTGGATACATTCTAGTTTTATTGTTTGTTCAAAATGAATGAGATTTCTTTATCAAAAAAGAACATTCATATCGAAAAACGACAACGATAGATAGATAGATAGATAGATAGATAGATAGATAGATAGATAGATAGATAGTAAATTGTAAAAAAAAAATTACAAAGATAAACCATATACCAACTATGAATTTAATGGGTCTAAACATCAGACATGTAAAAAAAAAACCATAAAAATAAATAAATAAATAAATCATCCGATAGAATAGACCAGCCTCATCACAATGATAAACTTGGTCGTCTGTATATCCATCACGCGTCAGTATCCCTCGGAGTTGGTTGGGATAACTAGATGCAGCCGCCTGATTTGCTGCACTTATCTCTCCCAACAACGAATTTTGTTTTATTCCATGTCGGCGCTGGAATCTCCAAAGCCATCCATGGCTTGCCATGAAATCTGAATCAGTATCCATAGTTTGGGCCATTTTTTCTGCCTGGGCCTTGAGAATTGTTCCTGAAATCGGAACACAACCAGGTGTACACATCATCATCTAAATCTGTGTCGTTTGCAGTGCGTGCCCGTTTCCGTTTAAATCCATCATCAGAATCAACTTCATGCAAATAATCCCGAAATTTCTGCTCATCCTTGAGCCAACCTCTGAATGTTCACTCGGCAATTTAAGTTCACTACAAACTTTTGATCTTGATTCACCATTACGAACCCTCTTTATGACAGTAAGCTTTTAATTCACCGAGTACGACTTTCGCTTGATTCCCTTGCTCTCCATGATCACATTTACAAATGATTAGGATAAATTACTGATTAATGTATACTTTAATGACAATAAATATATACTATTTGAAACCATGTTCGATTGGTCCAATTAATTTCATTGATGTTGATTGTTGAGACAAGATATTGACCACAAGAGTTTATGCATGTAGGATTTGCTTTCCTTTGAACTTTTGTATTAAACGTCTTTTACCTGATTTGCTACAAAAGACCGACTTAACGTGATAAAACAAAGCAGGTTTATTTTAATTGATTTTTACAATACATTTCCCCAAGTTGTCGATCAAAACGCAGCCGCACTTAATTAGGTTCTCATAGATGTGCTCGCGGACATCGATGTGACGGTCAACTGAATCTTTTCATGTTTGAATATAAGAGAACATGCAACGATTATACTGCTTACACTGCAACACAATGAAAAAGTTAAAACACTAATTTCCTCTGACAAGACATATTTAATTAGTATTCATTTCATTTAGTGTTGCCACCTGTTAGCATTTATTATAATTCATTGATCGCTGTTTCGCCGTATACATATGCAGTATTATTATTTACAGTGTGAACTGAGAACATACTTTTTCTGATAAAATGTAACAAGATATATGATTCCTTATTAAAACCTGAAAATTTCACGATGTTGATTCTAACTTTTCGGGAACTAACCGCCACTTACGATAAAACGGGCGATATATTAAGGTTTCATTCACCAGTTCTGATCACGATTTTCTTCATTTGTTAAAAAAAATCTTTTAAAAAAACGGGATCCACGCCGGACACCGCGTTATAAGCGGGTTCGCGAGTTATCAGGGCGTGAGTTATCCAGGAAGCGGTGTACGCGCAAGTTGACGCAACAGTATCAACGCCGATTAATATATTTTCTACTTAGAGATTTAAATAAACATAATTTATACTGTATGTTTATAAAAAAAAAATTATTAACTATTAAACAGCACAAATAAAACATAAATTTACGAGTTGCGATCCTGCTGGCAATAAAAAACAGGAAACATGAATAAAGTCAATAAACAAACCATAGATAAAAATTGTCCACAGATAAAAAAAGTAAGTCAAACTAGTAAATCCAAATTAGTTTACATATCGAACAAGTCCTGGTTCTTATTAAAAAAAACTAACAACTCTGCATGTTCTGGAAGGAGCCGATTACGTTGATCGCTTATCAAACGTCCAGTGGCTGAAAATAATCTCTCTGATTGTACCGACGTCGCCGGAATACACAAGAATTTCCTGGCAAGACTGGCTGTTTTCGGAAACAGTTTCTCATTATGTTTCCACCACTCCAGTGCTGTTTCCATTGAAGTCGTCGTCCATGGCGACTTGATATAATGTTCAAAGTCACAGTCATTCAATGCCTGCTGTGATGCACTATCACCCAGCAGAAACATAACTGACGCATGATTTGGTCGAGATCGTTTTGTTGGCGGTTCAGAGCTGGTTGCATCACCACTAGTCGAAGGCTGTTCAAGGTCAGTTGGCATCTGTCTGAGTAGATGGCGGACATTATCATACGCCAGTTTCTTGAAGTTGTCATCAAATCCGGGAAGATGTTTGTACATTGGATCGAGGATTGATGCAACGACGCATTCATTTGTTGCTGTTTCGTCGTGTTCCATGCCAAACCGTTGTGAAATATTCATAGCAACGTCAGTCCTGAATTCTCCCAAAGTCTTAGAATCTTCTTCTTTATGGATTAGATGATTCTTGATGAGACCCCATAACATCGGAAAAACACAAGAGACTGAAGGTTGGCTTTCGGCTGACAAGACGGAGGTCATGATCTGCAACGCCTTCAAGACCGAGACTAGTTCGCTAATCAGTTGCCATTGTTCCTCCTTCATATCCAGTGTTTTGGCATCGTTCATTTTTGTCACGCTTCTGTCACTAAGAACCGCCACAACAGGCCATCTGAGTTGTGAGAGCCTTTCAAACATGTCAAAGACGCTGTTCCAGCAGGTCTTGCAGTACTGAATCAGTTTGAGTGGTGTCTTGTCCTTGTCCATGGACACCTGTCGTTTCATAAGCTCACCCTCTGCCATTGGGCTATGTGAGAAATGTCCAACTAAACGTGATGCAGCGGATACACACTTGGAAATTTGATGATTCGTGACGGCATGGGTGCCCATTGCATGATTAATGCAAAGTTGCAATTTATGTGCCGCACAATGAACATCCAACCATCCATTCATGCTACCGACATCTTTAACATTGGAAGCACCATCATGGACACATGCAACAACTTTACCTTTTATAGCCCATTCTACAGCCACAGTTCCCAGATGTTCAGCGATGATGGCTTGCGTGTGGCGGTCATTCATTGGAATTGTTGCAAGAATGGGTGTCTTCATAATCCAGTCTGGATCAATGTAGCTGGCAGTGAAGCTCAGGTATGCTTCGTTGGTTAAACTGGTCCATATGTCGGTGGTAACGGCAATATCCTTGACATTTTCTTCTAGATGTGTCTGCATTTTCGCCATTAGCGTCTTCTTCATTGTAGTCATTCGTGACATCATCGTCTGACGGCATGGAGGACGATATTGTGGCTCCACCAAAGCCATCAAATCACGGAAGGAATTGGATTCAACAATCGAAATTGGTAGCATGTTTTCAGCGACAAACTTCGCTACAGCAGCAGTAACTCTTTCTTGATGACTATCAGGACAGTTTCTTTGTGTTCCAATAAATGTTGTTATTCGCAGCTGAACATTTGAAGGAGCCGCAAATCCGGGATGTTTGCTACGCAAATGTGTGTGCAATCCAGTAGTAGTACCACTTCTCCGACTTATTTGTTGTGAACATAGTTTACAGCGAGCCATGCTTGATGAAATTTTTTCAAAGTTTTCCCATACATCAGATTTATTTATACGACCAGCCATATTTGTAAACTTGAAAAGACACAACCAGCAGAGACCAGTCCTCAACAACAGAAGCTGTAGCTATTAACAGTCTATTGTTGTCAATTTCGGACATCAAAGAACTTAGCGACCGGTCGGTCGACTAACTATTGACATCCTTCAATAATAAATATATTCATTTACAAAGACACTGCATGGAGCGCTCACAAATTTTAAACACACCTTATCTGCTGGCCATATTGTATTAAAATGTAAACACTAAACAAATGCATGAATGAATTTTTTTCTGGCATTTTTTAAAATTTTCACTACATAAATGGTAAAAAAATATTGAATTCGATTATCGTTTTGTAAAAATAAAAACCGATAATCGTTTTCAAAACCGATAATCGGATTTCCGATTTTCGTTTAACAACCCTAGTTGGTACACATGTGGAAAGTGTTATCTGGTTTTTAAGCACATTGCTACATGGTGAACTCCAGTAAAGTTTGCGTGGTTTGTTAAAATCATTCTCTAGCAAATACTGAATTCTTTTTTCAAACATTTCTGTTTGAGAGAATTCATGCTGTATGGATGTTTCTTATTATTGAAATTTGAGTGTGTTTGAGGAACAGTTGTGTGTATGTATGGCTGATGTGTATGACCTGAGTAAACTGCTGGCAGGGATGACTTCAAGGATATAATATGACAACTAGATCAGCACACTCCCCCAGTTTCCATGTTGTAGTTATTGGTTAAATTGAGAAGAAGTGAGTCTGCAAAGTAAGAGAAAAACAGAAGCTTATATTCAGATAAATACTTGTAAAAATGTTTACAATGATGGTTCTAATTAGAATTCACATGCAGTTATTGAGATACTGTATTACCTTTTCACAAGTATAGAGATGTCCATAAATTGAATGGAAAGTTGGATATATGTTACTACATAAACAAGAGCTTGAAATGAATTGTAGATTCTGTTGTGAGTTGTGAAGAAATGTTTAAACTATACATGAAAGTGACATGTCAATTATTCTGTCACAGTTGACCTATCAACTAGGCACTATACTCATTAACATATCTTCTTTTACAAAAATGATTTTGTTGTAAAAGTGTATGCTATATATATATGCATACAGCACTGATTTACTATAAATTTTTATTCCAAAAACTGTGTAAAAGCATATACAAGTTATATCAGATGAATATGCACATGTTATTTAGGCAGAAGTGCCCTGGCATTTGTTTTTTCTTTTATATAAAATTTGACTGACTTGGTGCCTATATATCAGCTACCCAGTGTTTATCATCTTGATTATTACCAATTTTGTATACAACTGTTGCATTTGATAGATCATAAAGGTTTTCTTAATGTCAGGATACAGTTTAAGTTACTGATACGCTTTAAAACAGTCTGTATTTTTTTAAAAAAAAGGTTAATCATTTGTTTGTGTCCCAGAGTTATCATCTGTCATTACATCTTAGTTTGTTATAAAACATTATTTTCCATCTACAGGTGAATCCCAGCAAAGGTAATACTAATTAAGTGCACCTGTTCCCATCTCCTGGAAGCTGTAGGAATTGGAGGCTTTCACAAAGTTCTATCCCATTCTAATTGCCCAATTACACACATCTTCAATTACAATTTGGCATATGGCTTTTATTTAATGAGATCTTGACTAAGATTGATTGCCAG
This sequence comes from Unio delphinus, assembly GCA_029339505.1. Taxonomy (NCBI): domain Eukaryota; kingdom Metazoa; phylum Mollusca; class Bivalvia; order Unionida; family Unionidae; genus Unio; species Unio delphinus. The sequence continues at coordinate 8,312,012 of JAQISU010000155.1, forward strand.
CTGTCCTCTGCATCAGTTAGACAAGTTAGGGTTCTGGATTGCCACCCTTCTAACATTGGTTATAACAGCCAATTTTATACTGATAAACCGTCAGTAATTTTCAGTTCTATCATAATTCGGCATGATTTCCAGAAGTTGTGACTGTTGGTTATCCTTTCTGTTAACATTCATTACTATAGCAATGTTCAATTTTGAGTTACAGCATGATATTGATGAAATCTTAAATAAGTTAAATTTCCAATATACCGGGTACCATAGCATCAAGAGTTATAACCCAGTATGTGCATGACCTAACTTTGATCCCACAACACTAGTTCCTCTGTTATAGTGAGGTGATATGTTGTGATATAGTCATTGTTAATAGCTCTAGTTGATAGCTACTTGTCAAAGTCAAGAAGTTCTTATATGATGGCCTTTTGTTCAGTGTCTTAGCATTGCTAATATCTTACCCCAATGAGCCCCTCATGCCAGGTTTGTTCAATGATATTGTACCCTTCATCCAAGCTCAGTACCAGCAATATCTTTTTTGTCAGTGGTACTACAAGACACTAGACATGTTGCTCTGAATGATACCAAATAATCTAGTCCTTTTCTACTCACATTACAAAATACAGTGGGAAAAGCAAAACTGTTGAGACCCTGTATTTTTAGGCCAAAAATTGTCAGTTGTTGGAATTGGAGTTTGTGTCCAGATTTGTGATATTTTGGCTTGCGATCTAAAAGTTTGAGCTGTGCATATACATAGACACATAAACAAGGGATTCTTAAGTAGGATAAGATTTGTTTGGAGTAAAGCATGTCCAGGACACACAAAAATCCAATTTGTCCCCTCTGCACATCCATAAATGACATAATCAATCCAAAATGTCTTTAATAATACTAGACATTAAGCCAAACGAAAATCTCTAAGAAATAGATGTATTTGAATTTGTTTGATAGTAACCCCCAAATACATTTACCTACCCTCATTTCAGGGAAAAATGACAGGAATCTCCAAAGATTAATGAGTTAAGTGCAGGGAAGATTGCTACCAAACCTTACAGACAAAATTATCTGCAGGTCATGTGATGCTAAATGAAATTGATACCCCTTGGATATTCAATACGATGACCGCAGCAGCTATTTTAAAAATCTTTTTTAAATTTGCTACTACCATCTTATAAATGGATGCTCTTGCTGACATGCGATTTATCACTCAAAAGCTACTAAATGAAGACAGTACTGATTATTAAAAATCTTGTTATCACTGAACCTTGTCAACCTGTTGATTGTATTGGGATGAAGATTTTACCTAAAGTATTCATCATCATTTAATATGATACTGATAAGACATCCTTTCCTGGCTACCATGATATCCATCCTTTCTTGGCTACCATGGTATCTATCCTTTCCTGGCCTACCATGATATCCATCCTTTCCTGGCTACCATGATATCCATCCTTTCCTGGCTACCATGATATCCATCCTTTCCTGGCTATCATGATATCCATCCTTTCCTGGCTATCATGATATCCATCCTTTCCAGGCTACCATGATATCCATCCTTTCCTGGCTATCATGATATCCATCCTTTCCTGGCTACCATGATATCCATCCTTTCCTGGCTACCATGATATCCATCCTTTCCTGGCTACCATGGTATCCATCCTTTCCTGGCTACCATGGTATCCATCCTTTCCTGGCTATCATGATATCCATTTGAAAATCTTCCTGAAAGTTCATGGATAAAGTAGCATTTGGGATATTGTTAAACTGGAAAGATTTCTTAATCTTTATGGAATTGAAGGTGATCAGGTTACATTTTATTTGTCATTCATATAAATATTCTATCTATTTGCAGGATTTTATAACAGAATGTATGAATTTATTGACCTTGAGGAATATTGGAACTACAGTGTGATTGTGCAAGCCACTACCAGCATTGGCAGCAATCATTCTGATCCCAACAGCTTTACTACATTGGCTGGACGTACGTATGAAATATATAAATTACATCTTTGTTTATTACCTTTATTACATGAATTCTAATAGATATTTAGGAAGGTGAGACTTCATGGTCAGGCAATGTTTACATGACACAAACAAGCAAAGACTACCTTGACAGTTTCAGACATTTGATCAATGGAGTTATATATATGTTACATATTCGCAGACAGTATTGGATCGGTGTTTATCTCAAAGAGCATGTTTTGAGGTTTCAAGCTATATCAGTGCACGTGACCATTAAAAGTGATATTATCAAACTGAGCAAACATATATTTTTTCACTTAGCGTATATGTGAAAGAACCAGGATCTCAAACTTTTGAACTTGCAATATTTTGTAGCCAGTGATTTATTGGCATTGAAAGAAAGCAAATGCTTTCATAGGCATTTAGTTATGAATCAAGCAAGACAGCCATCACTAACAATAACAACTTTACATGACAGAAAATATTTCAAAATACATTAGTATGTCTACCAGCATAATTTATCATGGTCAGTCTTATCTCCCTTCCAGCAAAAGGTACCTGATTTTCATCAAAAGAAGGCTCAGAAAACATCATGACCACCTTTGTTCCTTATATTAACACCTAAACAATCATCCTGCATTTAGCCTTAAACTCCCCATATTCTGGCTTTAAGGTAATCAGTTGAGATCTTGTTGTACACATACATCAATTGTTCTTGATCAGTGGATTAGCCATACATTGTCACACTGATCCTTGTACTGGTGGAACATTTCTGGACCCCATTAAACTGGTTCTGGCTGGTTTCTCTAATGTGTTGATTGAACAAATGAAAATATATTTTTAAAATTCAGATCAGATAATTTAGAAAATTATCAATTAACCTTTTTCACTTTTGGAATTTATGGATGCTTTAAACAAGGCGTATGATACACCCATCTTGCCTGATGAAATGCATTACAAGTTATTTTGATTCCTGCAAGAACACTCTTAATTGCACTTTTGGAAATTTTCATTGCTTTATGGACTACTGGTAATATATGTATAACTTGGAAAGAGGCTATAGTAGCCATGTGTTCCCAAACCGGGTAAGGAAAGCACAGATCCTGTTAAATACTATTCCATTGCTTTTATGAGCTATATCTGTAATACGATGGATCAATGCAAGGCTGTTTAGTATATGCAAGCTAACAGTTTAAATTCTCTTTCCAAACTGGCTTCCATTATGGCCATAGTACCAATGATTATCTGGTTAGACTTAAAATATTATCAAGAAAAAACATTCAGTAGTTTTCTTCGATTTGGAAAAGGTCAATGATACAACATGGAAGTAAGGAATAACTAATGACTGCACAGTCTGGGTCAAATTTTCTGTAAAAAATTTGGAATTCAAGGTATGAGTGGGCTCCACCCTATCTGATATTTATGAGCAAGTGATGGGTGTTCCACAGGGCAGTATTTTATCTTTTGAGCTTTTTGATATCAAAACTAAAAACATTACAAAGTGTTTGGCTCCTAGTGTGAATTGCTTTTGTATGTTGATGATCTGCATTGATAATTTGCTAATATGCTATTAATCAAACCACATGCATTCAATTGAAAGACAATTGCAAGCAAATATAAACAAGATTCATAATTGTACTACTGCCAATGATTTCAAATTCTCAAAACAAAACAAAACAAAAACAATATGCATGCATCTCTGTCAGCTCATGATCATCATAAACTCGTGTTTGATGGAACACCTATACTGGTTGATGAGGCAAGAAAGTCTTTAGATTTTGTCTTTGACAGACAATTCACTGTCATTTGACATGTTAATAAATTGAAAACTAAATCTTCCTAATTTACTCAAAGTAGTGTCACACACTGTCTGGGGTAAGAAAAGTTGTTCTTCACTTGTGTACAACTTCTATTGGATAGTTGTCTTGATTATGGTTCAACAAGAAAGTCATATTTAAAGATGCTTGACTTGGTTCCCCATCACGCAATATGATTCACTTTAGGACCATTTAGGATATCACATATGAAGCATTTTGGCTGAAGCAGTGGAACCACCTCTATCACATCATAGAAAAGCAGCTTTACAATATGCCCTCAAAATAAAATCAAACCCTTTAAATCCTGATTTTGAATTTTTTTGCAATACAGATACATACCTGCCAACCATGACACTTTTGACATAATCATTAGGATTGTTTTGCACCAAATCATTAGTTTTTGTTTCCATGTAAAGTAAAACTGCTATGAGCGACCGCCTGTCATTTCCGACCACAATCATAATACACAGATCTATTTTTTCAAAATATAAACACTCTGTTATGAGTGACCACTTGCTGAACGAAACCAGCGAGCATGGTGTCTTGGTAAAACATGTATTTTAACAATACTATGAACGACTGCATCGTAAAACAAGAATAAACTCCAGCGATCTTTATTTAATCTTAGTAAAATATGACTGCTCATACTGTTCTAAATTTAAAATAAACACTTTAAAAATAAGTTGGCTACCGAATTTGTTAGCTATGTCTATAGTGTTTTATAGCTTATGGCTTATACCAGACTAAAGTGTAAGTAGATTATTTCTTAAATCTGATTCACTGCTTCATATGCTCCCTGCATTGTTCTTTGATATTTGTATAGGGGTGACCAACGCAAGGAGCATAAAATCAGGGAACCAGACTAATTATTCCAGCACGTAGCCTGCTTCCTGGCCTTATTGTTGGACGCGGCATTCCTATCAACGGCAGTGTCGCAACAACAGACACCACTGACCTACACAACTGTAAAAGTGACCGCTTTATTAATAATGATCGTTCTGATAAAAAATACAAGCATAAATTGAATATTTAATAAAATAATGGTTGTTCTCGGTGATAAATACTACAGTCCATCACTGATAAGGACCATTTTACATTCTTGAAAATTAAAGACCATCAAGCTAGATGTATTGCAGCATCTGTATCACTCATCTTTGGATGATTTTATGAGAGCCACCTTCTGGCAGTCTCATATTACCTTGTCCTTTTATCATCAGTCTTCAGTGCATGAGAGTGAAGGCATTTCTTTCTTGAGCTTTATAGCAATGGCACATGTGGCCCAACTGTGAGCTTTTTCAAGGGAACACTCCTCCTTGAAGGGTTAATACAAATAGGATACCTTTGATGGATCAAGCAGATGTATGTTTCTTATTGCGTCATCATCATCATCGTCAGTCTCTTGACATAGTGTGGTCGTTGAGGCACTGTGCTGAACATCTGACCAGTTTCCTCCACTTGGCTTGATCATGTGCCAATGCCTGTGTCTCTGCAAAACTGTTCCTGGTCCATTCTATGATATTGTCAGTCCACTTTTTTCTCAATCTACCACTCCTTCTCCACCTTGGACACTACCCTGCAGTACTGCTGTGCAAAAAGTGTTGGCGCTGGTGACATGGCCATATCATTTAAGCTTTCTCTTTTTGACAGTGGTAAGAAGGTCTTCATAATAATCTACATTTTGCCTGATGGTGTTAAGCAATTCTTCATTTGTGATGTGGTCTATGTGAAAGATGCCAAGGATGGTTCTGTAGCATCTCATTTCAGTGCCTGGATTCTTCGTTGTAATTCTGCTGTCAGGGTCCAGGCCTCACATGAATACAAAAAGATTCAGATGACTGATGCTCTCAATAGTCTGATTTTAGTTTTCAAACAGATATTCTTTTCTCTCCAGATGAGTCTTAACTTTGACATAGCTGCCGTTGTTTGTGCTGCTCGTGACAAAATTTCTGCTCTTGATCACTCTTCGGTGATTATGGAACCAAGATATTTGAATTGGCCTACTCTTTCCAGTTCCTGTCTTTTGACTTTAATCTTGGTTGAGATTTGTTTGCCACTATTTGTCATCAGCTTTGTCTTCTCGGCGTTTATCTCTATGTAAAGTGGCAGGCTCATCTTCACTGCCTGCCAGCCCAACAATGTTGTCTGCAAAGCGTAGGTTTGTGATGTTACACTCTCCAATGGTGACTGTCCCACAATGGTTTTCCAGGACTTTGCTCATGATGCACTCTAAGTAGATGTTGAAAAGTGTGGGTAACAGGCGACAGCCTTGCCGTACTCAAACTGTTGTCTTGAACCAGTCCCACACAGAACCTTGAGCAATTACTGCACTGGTAGCCTTGGCGTACATCTGCTTGATGGTATTGGTCAACTTTTGACCCTTGTTGTACTTCTCATTGTGGCCCACAATGCCTCATGCCACACTCTGTCAAAAGCCTTTTTGAAATCTATGAACACATGATAGATGTCTTGTTGATGTTATGAGTACTTTTCACACAGAACCCTAAGATTGAATATTTTTTATGCTGTGCTTCTTCCACTCCAGAACCCTGCCTGTTCTTCAGCGATTATTTCTTATGCTTGTGGGTTCAGTCTGCTCAAGATCTTCAGCATCACCTTGCTAGCATGGCTGATCAAACTGATAGTTCCGTAATTTTGACACAGCTGGATATTGCCTTTCTGGTCGAGTGTTATAATCAGTGACTGGGTCCACTGTGTTGGCAATTTGTCTGTCTGTCAGATCTTGTTGCAGATTTTTATTTGTAGCTTTATCACTGATTCCCCTCCATTGGATAAGTTCAGCTGGGATGTTGTCTACTCCAACTGCCTTCCCATTCTGCAATACTCTTTTTGCTGATTCCACCTCTTCTTTGAGAATGGAGATGATTCTGCTAGATATGGGGCGACATTCAAGCACATATCCCTTGATAGCTTTGTTTACAAGGAAACCTACTCCAACTCTCCACTATATTATAATATATGCCCATCTTTAATTTTGTGTTCTCCTAGGGCTTTCCATCCCAGATATGCCATGTGTAGTGTTCCATCTCATGTGTCAACTCTTGAAGTCTTCCAGTTTGTGCCAGAGTTCTAATTTTCCAGGTGGCATTAGCAATGCTGTCTCTCGCTCTGATTTATGCAAAGTACCAGTAGCACACTTGTCACCTCTGTCTTGGTAGACAACAGCAGGTGTGGTCCTTGTTGACCCAGGCGACAACCAATTCGGTATGGTAACTTCAGATTTGTCCAACATTATCAGTGTGTCTTGGGCAAAAGTCATTTGGTGGAACCCATCCCTCTCCAGACCAAGAAGTTGCCACAAGGGAAAGTAGTACATCATCCAACTGCCTTAGGGTCTCCACTCCGGATTTTTTTTATAGGGTTTACTCCTAATGAATACACAAGTGTTCTGTTCTGCTCTACTCTGACAGGGATTAGCCTACTACAGAAAGTATGAGTGCTCTAAAGAATTTAATTCTATGAGTGAAAATAAGAGGAATTTTACTTACTATCGACATACAGAGGTAAGTAAAAATATATTAATTACATTCAAGTGTCCGATAATCCGACACTGTTTCGCCTGAAAGAGCTGTTATGAGATAGTGCCTTGTCCAGTTGATTTACACTACCAGAAATGTTTTAAAAATAGAGAAAAATGCAGAGATCTCACAGCATATCATTCTCAGGCCAGATGTCAGAATAATGTGGATTACAATATAACACTGCACTGTTAACAAAGAATTTGTCTAGCAGTAGATAAATTCTAATGCATTTTATATCAAATTTGAAACTTCTTTTAATGAAGCCTCTGAATTTCTTTACTCCAAACTCAAGGTTGTACATGTTTAAATATACAAGTTAAATAAGTCAATAATTTCAGTTTAAAAACATTCCCAAATGGTGTAATTTGTCACCGATTTGCGACTTTGGCAAAACTGATAATGATCCCAGAATAAACTTTTTACACAGTTTTTCATACTTTCAAGAAGAAAAAACACTTTTTGTTTGAATATGAGAAAAGTATATGTATATGAAATCTCAGGAGCAATGCCATGATCGTCTTCTATTAGAATTTTTACACAATTATTTCCCAAAAAAATCATAATGAACTTTTGACACGTTCCTGTTTGTATTTTTTAAGAAGAAAAAATTGTGTATGAGAAAAGCACATGTATAATAAAGTCGGGAGCCACACAGCTGTGTTATTTCCGAATTCATGTTTTAATGGAGCATGCTATAATGGGTTCACACTGTATTTATGTTTTTTTTTAATTACAGCTGCAGGCCCAGTTAACAATTTTAATGTTAGCAAAGGATTGGGAGATGATATGTATGTGACAGCCAGAGTTTCATGGATACTGCCAGATGAATTGAAAAGAAATGGTCCCATTAACAGCTTTTATGTACAGCAAAGACAAAATAATGCCAGTGGTACTTCACTGGAGGTACACAATATATATATATATATATATATATATATATATATATATATATATATATATATATATATATATATATATATTATCTCTCTCTCTCTCTCTCTCTCTTTTCAATTCATCTGGCAGTATGATATGTATGTGACAGCCAGAGTTTCATGGATACTGCCAGATGAATTGAAAAGAAATGGTCCCATTAACAGCTTTTATGTACAGCAAAGACAAAATAATGCCAGTGGTACTTCACTGGAGGTACACAATATATATATCTCTCTCTCTCTCTCTCTCTCTCTCTCTTTGATTCTTCATAATAAGCCTATTTTATGCATAACTGATAATAGGAAATACATGTTAATATCTCAAACAACATTTGAAAATAATGTAAATAATGTATTGGAATTTACAGTTCAGGAAATAAGAGCATCGAGCAGCATCATTGATAAATGCCTAATGTACTTGTGCCTTGCCTGCTGCAAGTCAAAGGAATCACTTATTGCCTATCTTGAGCTGCAAAATGGCGTTAAACCTTACAACAACATCCTACCAAAAAAGGATGACCAATACCCTTTGTATGTATGTGTATGTACACTTCATTTTAGCCTTCATTAAGAAGCATTGAGCCATGCTATAATTGTTACTTTTAAAGATTAGACACTTCAGTCAGTAGTAAAAAAGGGTGTTATTATCCACCAAGTCCATGTAGTAACAATACCCTATCTTCCGGCACTGATTTGTTTTCTTCAGAATCTGATCCATGTAGTAACAATACCCTATCTTCCAGTACTGATTTTGTGATCTCTAAAATCTGATATAGTAACAATACTACATAGCTCTCCACCAAACCCAAGTAGTAACAATACCCTATTTCCCAGCACTGAATTGTTTTCTTCAAAATCTGATGTAGAAACAATACTACATGGCTCTCCACTATACCCATGTAGTAACAATACCCTATCTTCCAGCACCAATTTGGTTTTCTTCAAAATCTGATATAGTAACAATACTACATAGCTCTCCACCAAATCCATGTATTTTTTTAATTAAATATGCAAAGTCATGAGAATTTTGAAAATAATTTGAAAAAATGAAATGTTCATGGGCATCAACAATTCAGTGTCTCACAGAAGATTTGGAGAAAATAATTGTAAAGGCCAGAAGATGAGATGATTTTGCCTACAATATGGAGATTAACTCAAGTGTACTTTGATCTCACTGCCCGATGGACTGATGATAAAATGGGGTTAAAAGTGTGATAATTAGCATCACTGGTGCAGATTGAGGAAAAATATCTGACTTTAGTTCTGGCAGTTTTCACCTAAAGAGACTTATTGCCTCCAACGATAATTATTCATGGTATGAGAAAGGTAAACAAATATTCATGCACCAAAATAATGGATCATACATGTGCTGGAGAAGGGTTGTGTAGATGAAATGATGATGCAGTGGACTAAAGAGTTTTATCTCATTTGCACAGTTTTATATTTTTTACTATAAAATTTAAGTTGTAATTTTGGAATGATTTATAAGTTGTCCCACAATTTACTACTTAAAAATAACTATTCAAGAACATACAGTGCACAAAAAAATGACTTCAAAAACTAATTTATGGTGTCCCAACAAATATGGTGTCTTAACATATATGGTAAATACAGTAATAGTGCCTCAGAGATGAAGTTTACTGATATGCATTAATGTTGTTTGTTAATGTGATAATATTACCATATTGATACTCCTGACAGCCGTGCTGTAGTGCTGTTACTTGCTAATGATTCTTAACTACTTTGTTATATCAAAACTCTTGCAGTAATATTACCATACTTGTAAGGTAATTGTTGAGTACCACTGTTTTAATCTCCAAAACCATTAGTAGGTATCATTACGATATAGATGAAGTTTAAAGCCATGCCATAATGTTACTTTCTGCATTTCTACATTGTTAAAGTTGAAATCCTTTTGTAATAATGCTATTCCAAGGAGATTGCATTAATCTGAAGCTGTCATCACCAAGCCTGATTTAATAGTATGGCCAGTAATAATACAGTCTAGTTGAAATTGTTGAAGGTGTTATTTATACAAGATATTCAGTATATTGAAGTACTTGTACAGAATATTTTAATCATTATAAAATATAGATATTTTCAGCAGTAATGTAAGGCACAATTTCTTTCTCATTTAGTAAAATTAAAATGTCAGTAGCATCCCTTGCTGTTATTTCTGGTATTTATTCCATGTAAGGCAGATATTTGGGTCATTCTTTCATTAGGAGGTTGTTTCAGTTTCATATAAATTATGTTCTGCTCTTCCATTGATCTCTTTTCAACATATAGCCTGCACAGGGAGTCATTGTCTCCACTAATAGTGTTTTCCTCATCAATTTTCTGAAAAGATAAAATAGTTTATTTGAAAACATTGCAGACACTAGCAAGGAAATTCGGTTACTACTATTTGAATCAACCATTCACATCTCATATAAGTATTCTAAACATATACTCTCAATATCTGAATAAATGATCTTCAATAATTTAAAATTCCTGATATTATATTTAGAGTAACTACTATAGATATTGCATTATTTGCTTATCTTGTTAAAATAAAACACATTTAACATGTTTCATCATAGAAAAGCTATTTAGGTCTTATCTCTAGGAAGTTGTAGTTTAAGTTATGTTTGCTTCTGATTTGAAATGGTTGTTGGTGGGGAGCAATAATATTACCATCAAGATTCAGATTTCGTTTACTTAATTGACCATATTAATATTCCAGGCATAACTAATTCAGTTTCTATTGTACTGATATTGGTGCATCTTTTTCTAGATATACATATTTGTTTCAAAACTGGACATACTTGTTACAATCTTCTTTTTACCTTGTCTCCTCTTGTGTTTTTATTGTTTATGATACATGCAACCACCTGTTGCAAAAGAGATATAATAACAATCAAGTATTAGTTATGTTGAGAAAATGGAATTCTGTGAATCTACGTATAATTACAATGTCGCAGTTCATATTATATAAATACTTTCCATGACAAAATCTTTCAGATCGTGTATATTGCCTCTGACAAATCTTGTACATATTTAGAACCTTCCATGAATTATCATTCTCTTTCACTCATTAAAATTGTTGCAATATTAACAGTATTTGACATGGACTTCCATTTTTCATTAAAAAGTGTCAGAAAATCCTCAATGTAGGATAGAAATCCCCCCCTTGCAATTACAAATTTGCATCAAACTCTCAGCATAGTCTTGTCTACCACTGAAAATTCTGAGCCAAGGATGGAATTTTCATGGTCTACACAGAGGCATCTGATGGATTCTATTATTGCTACCATGGGCAGTCTTGACTTGGGAAGGTGGTACAGTTGATAATCAGTAGAGTAATATTAGTAAATAAAAAGCATTTACAAGTAATTTTAAACACAAAGTTCAAGTCCTATATGAATAGCAACACAGAATTTTATTTTATATTCTGGAGGCAGTGTGAGGCATAGCTCTAGTAATCTTATATCAGATATTTTAAATGATCAAATGAATCTTACACTGTAACTATGGAAATAGGGTAATGTTGCTACTTGTGCTTGTTTGTGAAAGTTTCATCCAAAAAAGGCTACTTTAAGTTTATTATTTCAAATATGATTAATAGACTGGTACTTGAGTTAGATTTCAAGGTCATAATTATTACAATAATTTTATTTAAAAGTACTTTGAAAGTAATTGCTTTTTCAAACTGGTCTTTGAGAGAAATTATCAATATATATATAGTAAGACTAAAAGTGTGAGGCATTAATATATATATAGGTTTTGTACAGTGGTGATTGACATTAGAAGATATTAGAAATCAGGTTATTTTTATTGCATGGACATATGTAGGTTTTGTACAGTGGTGATTGACAGTAAAATATATTACAAATCAGGTTATTTTTGTTGCATTGGGATATGTAGGTTTTGTACAGTGGTGATTGACAGTAAAATATATTACAAATCAGGTTATTTTTGTTGCATTGGCATATGTAGGTTTTGTACAGTGGTGATTGACAGTAAAATATATTACAAATCAGGTTACTTTTGCTGCATTGGCATATGTAGATTTTTTACAGTGGTGTTTGACATATTATATGCTCATCTTGGTTTTTACCAAGAAGAATATTTTAGCAAGTTTGTTTTGCAGTCTGAATTTGCAGCAACTTCATGTTTGTGAATATTTTGTGATTTACAGTGAGATAATGTATTCTTTGATTTCTATAAAGAAATTTACTTGGTTTCTACATTATAAATAATTGCACAAAACTTTATTTCAGGTCAACAAAACCACCATAATGAGGGAAAATGATAATACATTTATCTACAATGTTACATTTAATGTGGATCCTGAAGCAAATTACACCATTATGGTAAGTATGTGGTTTAATCAACAGTTACCATTATCCAGACTTTATTATGCTATTATTACTTAATTTTCTCATACAAATTTCAAAACTATCATCCATCCCACCAAGGAAAAATTATCTTAAGTTGATAGCTTTTACTAAAGGCTAAGAAGGAATTATTTTACATTGGAGATCGGATATTGCCTTCACAACAAATGCTAATGTTGTATGATGCACATAAGTTACCTGACTGTTGTTCTTATTTTATTCCTCAGTTGTAATGAAGTGTATTTCGATTCCATGTTCAGTAGAAGCTGTAGCAGTGCTGACATGTTAGTGGACAGTGGCTGGAGTTTCTAATAATTTGGTGGTTGCAAAATATATACTTCTTTTAAGTTATAAAATGTTTTTGCCCTGAACTTATTTTTTTACACATTCTGTCCATAAAAATCATGTTTTAATATATCATATTTTTTGCCTATATAAAATTTCAGTTTTCATCAATATCCTTTACGTCTTCATGTTAAAATCCCCCAATTAGAAGATTAAGATTTGCAAAAATATCATAATATTGCAAAATTCTTTGATGAAAAAATTAAAAAGATCTGGTACAGTTAAGACAGTGTTTTGTCCTTGTTATCCTTGTTATTTTTCCGTTTTAGTCAAGAAGAGAAACATGAAAATGGATTTTAAAAAACATGACATACAATTTATATATTTTAAATAACAAATCTACTGTGAGCTTAGTATATATGAAAACATTGGTCAGATCTTTATTTTAAATTAATGAAAGAAATAATCTTTAATTAATGCATAATATAAGGAAAATATAAAGTTAAAAAATTAAAGAAATAATCAGCATTTATAAACTTGTACTGAAGCTTTTGACCATTTTCTTTTCAAAGGGTAATTGTTTTATTAATTGAGAGTCAACTCTTTGTTTTTAGAATCACCTTTCTATTATCTTGATTGACAAGAATGAACAATTGATTTTTCTGATCGCAGTATCTATTGCTTTTCATTAACAAATGGACAGTGACACATGATCCTTAACACTATCTTTAATATGTTCCCTTTTTTACATTGATCACTGTCACGAAGCACCATTCATTTTGAAAAAACATTGTAAGTCATTTGATATGTTCTTGTCCAGTAAAAGTTATATACAGTCCTTCCTGTTTATGTCAACATCCTCTGGCCCGAGGAAATATTGTTGACATAGGCGGATGTCGAGATAAGTGGGGGGGGGCTGATAAAAGATAAAAGTTAAAATTCGTCAGCAAAGGGTGACCCATCGTCAGTGAGTAGCATTTACACTCTGAGAACACAATGGAAATTTTGAGTACGTGAAGACAGAATCAGTCTGAAATACATTTGCATATTGACAAACTACATTTTGGTTACCTTTGTGTAGTAATATCCAAATTAAAATATTGCATCGATCACATCCTGATACGAAAAACATTATGATATTCAACTTCAGCATTAGCACATGGTTGGATAGTTGTTATTTACATGCTTCATGTACATTTACTTAAACTGGCCTAGATTTTGGTCAGTCTTTTCCCATATTTTTTAAGGCTACCAAGGGGATGGGGGTATTCACTGGGAAATGGAAACCTGTCAACAAGTTGGTTCAAACAGTACATGTATTCTCCAAAAATTCTTTTCTATCTGATCTTATGATGAACATTAAAGCGACTGAACCAACCACTTGTTGCGGCGAAGTTCTCCACTAAGTTTTTTCGCAAATGCTTCATTTAACCATTTTGATGCTTCCTCCACTTCTCCAAATGTAGCAGTCTTTTGCTTCCTCTGTTGGGGAGCGTGGTTACCTTCAATGCAGTCTTTCTTTATAGACTCAGCAGATTTCATCCTTCCTGAACGGGTGTTTTTTTAAAGTGAAAAAATTTCACAGACCTCTTTACAAGATGTTCATCCTTCAACTTCCTTAAGAGCCAGATATTTAGTTTCCAGAGACTGTAAATTTAATTTGCGTTTTACACAGCTGTTGGTAGCCATAGTAAATGTAAATAAAGTTAAAAACTATACTTTCACAGTAAAAAAAAACTTGTTTTAATCACCAATCACTTTCAAAGGTCTCGGAAACGCGTAATTTTCATGCAATTTTTATATCTGGGATTCAGAAAATCACATATACAGGAGCCCTCTGTATGCATCAATTTCGTGGATGGCAAATTTAAGGGCATGCTAATCCTGCTTCGACCACCTGTTGATTGGGAAATTGTGTTGATCAATTAGCTGTGCTGATATTTACAATTAGAAAATATAGTGGCAGAAAGACCCATAGATGTACATGTTGTCATTGTAAGAGTATATCTGAAGAACATGACCCACAAGCTAGGCGGCAAGATCAAAGACTTAACTAGCTGCAGAGTGGTAAGAAAATGTGCTGCTATGTTGGTTTTTATATTATTTTATCCGACCTCAACATTAAAGCCTGGCGGAAAGATCAACTAATTGTTGAACAAAATATGGGTCAGAACTGGCAGCTTGTCAACATATATGATTAAAAAACAAAGGATTTGTTAAAGCTTTGACCAAGGGCTTCTGTCGACATGTACGTTGATCTTTTATCTCAAAGTCAACATAAGCATGACAATATGATAGTAATAGTAGACCAAGGGACTGGGACTTTTCTTTTTTGTCGACATAGGCGGCATGTCAATATAAGCGATGTCGATATAAACGGGTAGGACTGTATCAATACATGGCAAAGGAAGACAAATTGAAATATGTTCATTTCCCTACTGTTATTAATCTTGCATCAATCCAGCCTTGACTAGAATTACCTGTACAGGAAATTCACTGACAAGACCATTGATAAAATTATGGTTCCATTCCCTTAAACAATATCCTTATTGAATACCTTTTAGTCACCATGACCATTAATCTTTCACTTTGGCAGTGGGGTGATGACTGGCTTTTTATTCTTTAAAATAAAAAAAGTATGTATCAACAATAATGCTTCAATTCCATTTTATGTGCAGGTTTTGTGTGTAATTTAGAAACTCTTGTTACTGTATAGCTTCAGCCATTGGTGAATACATTGAGGCAAGTTTTCTGTTCATGGTTTACTTAATAGCATTCAGCACATAAACGTTACTACAAACAATGCTTCAGTGATTTGGGTAAGCAGTTACTAGATTTAATTATGTGCAATCCACTTTAGACATTTAATTATTGTAAGTGATGCTTTAGTGCATTTACCTGTATAAACAGTCAAAATATTGGCCTTCCTATGAGTAAGTTGTTATTAGAATTGATTATTTGCCTCCCCTTTTGTATTTGTAGTTACTATCAGTGATGTTCCAGTGACTTTACCTTTATAGGCAGTCAAACTGACCCCCATCAGGTTTTTCTTACTTGAATTGAATAATTATCATCCACTTTCTAAATATTAATTGCAGTGCTCTAATTTTATACTAGTATAAATCATGTTCACCCTTTGACAAGGTATTAATCGTAATGGTTTAACTGTGCTCAGATACAAGTTCAGTTAGGCAGAACACTCACTACACAATGTGTATATATAGTCTGCTTTATTTTGTCCAAATAATTTAGACCATAGACAAGACCATTCTGAAAACCACTCAACATGTCTAGTTTTTTTTCTGGTTGTCATTCTTGAACTCATGTCGGACTTGCATATTATAAACATAAATCAATGGGTAGAATACTTTGCATACTGGCATACTTTGATGAATGAAAACAGCTTGCACACAAGGTTTCAAAACTATATCTTTTACTGAGAGCAAAAACAGCCTGTCTCACATATCAGATTTAAAGACATTGGTCGAATCCTGTACACCATCTCATCCTCAAGAACTGGACATCATGCCAGCCATGATGTCCATGTTCTATCAAGGCTAGATTCAGCCATATAACTCAGATCACATTGGCCCAAAACCACAATTGGTCATATAATATCAGCCAATCAGCCACCTGAAAGCAAACTTGTCCAGTGGCTTAGTAGCTAGAGTGTCTGCCTCAGATGCAGGAGGTAGTGGGTTCAATCCATGGCCAAGTCATACCAAATGCTTACAAAAATTGGACTAACATTTGCCTCAGTTGGCGCTCAGCATTAAGAGGTTAGTGTTAGGACTGGTAGACATCACTATAAACTGCCACAATGCATAACATCATAGTGATAAAACTAAAACTAAATGTAAAGCTACATTAAAAATCTAAATCATACACACACACACACACACACACACACACACTTATCGGATTTAACGACTGGCTACATATGTCAAATCCCCTACACTTTCTCATCCTCAAGACTTTAAAAAATTCCACTAACATCTGCCATGCTTGGCACTCAACCTTAAGAGGTTAGTATTAGAACTGCTTGATCTGGTATCTAGATAATGTGACTGGGTGGGACATAATGCTACATATATGCGGCATGATGCCTCAGTGGTAGACATCACTATAAACTGCCACACTGCAGATATTGTAGCAATATGACTGAAAAATTATTTAGGATATATTAAAAATCTAATTCACACACATAACACTCACTTATCAGATTTAACGACTGGTCATGGTTCCATCAAGACCAGATTCAGCCAAAAAACTCAGATTTACATTGGGCCAAAACCACAATTGATCATACCATATTAAGTGCCATTGTCCAGTTCTTCGACTTGCATAGTGCTAGTAATAGGTATAGGACTGACAGGGGAAATAATCATTTCTGGCTTCCTGTTTTCTGATGCCGCTTTGGTTCCAGACCAGTGGTCTGCTGTTACGGCATATTTTGAGATAAATTTGGATCGTTTAAATGTAAAATCATTGGAACCCAACAGAATGCATATCCAGATACTTGTTTATGGTATTAAGCGGCCCGTGGAAGAAAAATATAAGTATTTTTGCGAAGCATTGACAATTTTTAAAGTTTTATTTTCATACATTAAGATGAGGTAATACTAATAAACACGGTAGGTCTTAAGCTTCCAGCGATTTGGAATATATCCATGTATATTTCATATTTCTGAGTAACTTCTATTTACCGTACGAAGTCTCAATTCAGGAGTCCTATCCACAGGCACTTGATTCTGAGTAAATTCGTGTATACACTCACCATGAGTTTATACATGAATTTACTCTGAATCAAGTGCCTGTGGTCCTATCTGGTCATTTCAGCCATATCAGCAATGACTGGTGCGTAGGCCAAATTATCCCTCAGTTATTTAGCGCATTGACCCATTTGTCAGTCAACGGCAATAGTGTAGAAAACTCAATAACTTCTAGAAGTTTTTTCATATATATATATATATTATATCTGTATGAATTTAGTCCTAGAAAGCTCTATTAAAAATAATGACAAAGAATGATGTAAACAATGAATTTGGGTTGCTTCAAAAATTTCCTATTTTTTAGTATTTATTAAACATAGAAATATTCTGTTGAAATAATGTATACAAACATGAAACAGTTGTCACAAATGTCCAACAGTTGTGTTAGATTTCATGAAAATAAATATGTCTTCGGGAAAATGGTACACACATTCCTCAGCAGGCTGACGAAAAGTGTGATTTGGTATAGCTTTCATTGTTTGTCCTAATTAAGATTGAAGCTATAAACATGTTTTCTGGCACAATCCAGAGTTGTAGACTCCGTTCATTTTCATGATATTAAGTAGGTCCATGTTTTTCTAAAAATTGACAAAATTGCATTTTGAGAATTCCCCTCCCACCCACTCCTTTCATGTCATAAAAGTATGCCATGCTGCATCACAGAGACAGTTGAGACTTAATTTTTATCATTCTTGGATGCATCTCCAATGACAAATAGCTTGATTTAAAACTGGTATTTAAATTTTCATGTCCTATACCTACTAGTAAGAACTTCCTACATATGATGGCCAGGGAGCACCGTACTACCCATGAACCCACATCATGAAACCAGTTATACGGCAGACTAACTCACACAGTACTGCTAAGCACTTCCTGTGGATAGTACCCAGTGTACATAGGAACTCACACAGAATCAGTCTAACCCACATAGTGATGTCCAGTAAATCCTATGGAAGACGCACAGTATATATAGACACTCTCATTGATCAATCTTAACTGCATAATACCTCAAGATACTTTCCAGCATACAATGTCCTTCATGGGGCTTACATTTTCAAGAAAGACACTTGTCCTGAAGTCTTTTGCACCCAATCAACTCTATTTAGCAACACCTTAGAAGTAATTGGATCAGAGTGTAGTGGACCACCATCATGAACACTCTTCTTCAGCTACTTTGTAGGTAACACAGTAGAGATCAACATCACTAACTTAATCCATAAATGATAAAAACTCACAATTCCTCATCATTAAATCATACTTTGATAAGTGAAACTCCACCTGTAGGACTGAAATGTTCACCTCAATCTCATCAGAGTTTTTGTCTTTGTTTCAGAATTTCTTTACATTGCCTGCCAAATATATTGTTCTGATATTGAGAGATCATTATCTATGGAATAATCTACTTTCAGTTGCTTCTACAATATGATATGTTACTGACACTTTAGGACTGCCTATGTCATTAGTTACAAGTTACAGAAGTTTGTTTTTATCAAATGCCTTCTCTGTTTTCCATTTGGATACCCATGAGCTGATTCATAATGTCAAGACCATGGGACCAATGTTGCATCTAATATTTATGATTTAGTCATCAATAGGCAGAACACAGCTCCCTTTCCCCACCTTTAATCTCATTGGAAATATATGGGAGCATATTTTCAAAATGGTCCACTTCATAACACAGAGGCACAACATAGTATGTCCATAGCTGTAATATCAGCTGTGAACTTACAACAAGTGGAACCATCATGAGCCAAGTTACATAATTATCAGTTCTCCTTTTGTTGAGACACCATCCCTCTCAGTCTCAGTTGAAGTGGAAGGTTTTGCAAGCAAGCAGCAAAACAATGCAGGGCTGTCCCTACAGTACTTGCTATTGGGAAGCAGTACTACTAAATTTGCAAACGTTGAAAACCAGTTCTCATGAACTAACTGTCAGAGTGAGGGTTGATCATTTTCAGTAGTATTGCATAGGACCATCCCTATCTCAAATGAAATACACATGTGTGCCACCCACCCCACCCTTTGTCATCGATCCCATTAATGAGAAAGCTCCAATATTTAAATGCTGAATAGGTAAGATTTACCATGATCATATGGGGACTCTGTAGCACTTTCAGTGCACCTTCAAAGACTATACAGTTTGTTTTGACTTGCAAAAGGAGTGAATTAATTCAATGATTTGCCTACAACAGACTACAAAGCAGCAGACTAATTATATTTGGAATAAGAGATTTTTGTGTATGTTACCTCCTCATTCTCATTCTTCTTGTCAACAAGGACATATCTGACCTTATACCCTATTTGGTCAACTAGGTCTTGAATCACTGTTTTAGTCTAAGATTCGTTTTCCCCAAGAAACAATAATTGTATTTATGCAATTTATAGGTTCAATACCTATTTGGAGCAATCCATCTGCAAGAGGATTATTTCACCTGCCAGGTTTTTTGATCATTGCAGCACTGGACATTGTAGCTATTGGTCATTCTATTGGGGTCCCATAAAATGATTTTCATGGTCCAAATGGACACTGAATCTTTAACCATTGGACCAGCTTCACAATCTGCAACAATACAAGGCTGCATCTTTAAGGCAGGGATGCCACTTTGGACACATGTTGGAGATACCTTCAGCAAAGACAATCATTATAAATGTGAACACAGAGGATGGAGGGAGCAAGTCCATTTTTGAATGTCATAGGAGTATTGCTCAATCAGGATCATTATTTACATATTAATTTCATAATGATGGAAACAGTTTTGAAAGATTTTAATTGGTGGCTGGAGACCCTATATGGGATTAGAATTCTCATTATGTCAGATAAGTTCTTAGTGACTTTTATCATGTAGCAAAGCAGACATAAGTACATGTACTCATACCTTTGTATTTTTTGAGATTTTCCAAAATAATGTCAACAATGCACATTTAAGGTTGAAATCTCCTGGGCTGGTTAATGTATCAAAAGACTCATTGTTCTTCAATAAAGACCTAGCACAAAATAATGAACCCTTCCTCCCTAAGTTTTCACTCAAAAGATGCTCAATGGTATCAGCCTATGATGGACCTCTTGGTGACATGGTGGAAGGCCAGAAACCCCAACCATTGTCTCACTAGTACAAGACCCAAATGTCCTGGATAATTGATGCTCTTTCTGTAGAGTGGAATGGCTGAATATGTATGTATACTTTTCCAACACCTCAGATGCTGATGGTGATACAGGAAACAAAATAGTTTCATGTCATTCTGATTACTCCACTCAGATGGGAAATATTGAACCAACTTCATAGATCTGATAACATTTGCATTAATCATGCACAGTATGGCAGGTGTTTAACTCGCAACCAAGAATTACTGAACCTGCATATCTTATTAAAAATGCCCCTACAAACAAACAGTTCTCACAACAAGTGGTAGAATCCCTCAAGTGAGATGAACATCCACCTTAGAGGCCTATGAAGGCAATGGTGTATAATTTCATTGTAGCATACAAGTGCACTTTATAGCAATGCAGGCATCTATACCACAATAGCTAACTTTCTAGGTCTCTTCGGTGAGAAGCATTAGCTACAGTCACAATTAAACCTAACATTCCATGATCAATGGCACACGGTGCTATCATGGAAGAGAGGATATTGGACAGACCAATATCCTATTTGATTTATTAATTTGGATTTCATCTGACCAATGACACTGGACCCTGGCCTATGTGGAATTATCATGGGTATAAACCTGGCTGAACAAGACACCATTTGAACTGACCACGGAAGCCTAATTAGGTCACCTATCAAGTAAGTCCCGCCTCCTCACTACTGTGGTGATTGACAGTCAAAATCAGATTATTCACAAAATTATATAAATCCTTCATTTTCTTCAAAGTAAATTTGTATCCACCTCAAAAGAATACACAGAGTTCCAGGGATGGTCCTGGCTTTTAAAAAGCTGTAGCCCAAAAAATCGCTAACATCAATATTTTGTCGCCAATTTTCACAAAAAAGTGTCGCCATAACAAGTAGTGTACATTTTTCCAAGTGTTAATTTAGTCTATTAATGTAAAAGGCAATGAAAATGACAAAAGATGGATTAATTAAATGAATACTTTAATTACAACAAGCATTAACAAAATGTTACAAAGTGTTACATGAAGATCCGTCGCGATTTTACGGCTGCCCACTTGCTGAATGCAGTTTCAAAGTCAAAATTTTCATATTGGTACATGCTGATTCTCATTAAATTCTTGAGAGATGAGATGCCGAGTTTATTTCTGATGTCAGTTTTTATGAGGTTCATCTTACTGAATCCTCGTTCACAGTCAACAGTGCTGACAGGTGACACCAGTAGTCTCTCAGCAGCCGCAGATGTGCAAGGGTATATTGTCCTGGATCTCACTGCCAACTGAATCAAATCCTTAACACCTCTATACACCTTACCATTCCTGAGAACTTGAACCCTAGCATAAGCCACAAAGCCAGCCAAGTCCTGACTAACCTCTGACTGATTATCTAACCCACAAGTAGACAAGTAGTCTGAAACAATGCCTGAAACCTCTGAAAGAATGGAACTGATAGCCTGTGAACCATACAAATAGGGATCAAACAACTTGGTTAGAGCACTCAAAACTATCGAATCACCCTCCTCCGTGAACCTTGCTTTTAGATTATCTATAACAATATCTATAAATTTGGCACAAGACAATGCAGCCTCTGACCTTTGCTTAGCATTATCACTAATTGTATGGCCTTTGTACTCAAAAGTACATAAACCTGATGAATCTAAACTTGGTTCTGCTGGAATCTCAGAAAGAAACCTAGAAACGTTACTACCAGACTCTAACCTCAGATTTTCAAGAAGCTCAACAGTGGAGTAGAGAAGGGGATTAACCTCGGTAAAGTCAATATCAGATCTCTGATAAGCTTGACACAGAACTGCCAAAGGCCTGAGAATGTCAGCCATATAGTGTGCTGTTTAAACAAATTTGAAACAAGCAATGGGCTTATACATTGCAAGAGCCTTTGCAGAGTTGTATTCCAAGAAGACACTAACTAGAGCTTGAAAATTATCAACAACTGCCTGTACACTACCTTCAAAACTCAGCCACCTTGTGTGGAATACCTGATGCAAGCGAGTGTGAGAAGACTCTAACACTGACTGAATTGCCTCAAGTCTACACATATTACGAGGGGAATAGGCAAAATACTTGTACATATTATTCAGTATATCTTGAAACTTAACCAAGTATCTAACCCCGTCAGCTGCAGCGCCTGTACCCAGAGCTAACCGATGTGCAATGCAGTGAGTTGCAAGCAAACCTTTAGTAGCCTCCTTCAACCACTCTTGCAACCCAACATGACTACAGCACCATCCGTTGATACACCAATCAGATTGTCCAGACTAAAACCAGATGACTGAATTAAACCTAACAACTCTGAATATATAGATTCTGCATTTGCGGTTTGAAGCTGACGAATACCTAGAAATTGAGTCACTGGTTGAACACAGCCAGCCAAATTAGTTAGGTACCTAACATAAACAATCAAATTCTGATGTACTAAAACATCTGTGCTCTCGTCAAGCATGACGCTGTAAACACGAGATTCCTTGACCTCGGTAGCCATCTCATCAACTATTACATCAGCCAACGACTGCTGAAACTCACTGGTGCTTCCGTGACCATCATACGATGTGTGCTTATCTACTTTGAGGTCTGAGAGTTGGGTAGCGCCCTGAAATAGAAATAATCATTAATTTTGTATGCCATAAATATTTCATTTATTATTATACATGTTCTGACCGTGTGTGATATATATATATATATATATATATATATATATATATATATATATATATATATATATATATATATATGATTAACAAAAAGTGGCATTTATACAACAATCACAGTGTACTACAGTAATATCACACTGAATATATTAAGGTTATACATGTGTTTTTTCCTTATATTACTGTCATTTAAATACATAGAATATTACTGTTAACAAGCTATAATATAATATTCTCAATACCTGTGTGATACACAACTGGTGCAGCTTTGGGACAATTGTATTAGCCAGGTTGTAGTAAGCCGCAAAGAAAGTGTTCCGCATAGCACTAATAATAGCAATTTTGCTTTTGCTAATGGCAGTGATCTTTGCTGCTTCCATGGTGCTGGCATCCCGCATCACCGTTTGTGCACATGTATGACTGTTGTTACCTGAAGAAGAAAAAAACATCTATGACTGTTGTTACCTGAAGAAGAAAAAAATGCATTATCAACTTTAGTTGACATTTTAATAACAATAAAACCCTATGATCGTACATTGCAATATAAGATAATTGACGTATAATGCGGCCGTCGATTGCATGCATTCCATAATTAAATGCACCACCCCCACCCCCCCACCCCCCTGTTCTTTATGGCTAGCTTCCCAGAGCTTGTAGTGAATTGCTTCCTAAATCCCAAGAATGATCACTGAATTCTGTATAAATTTTCTCAACAAGCAAAATAGGATCTCCATTCCCACGAATGAAACTTACACGAGTTAACAACTGGCAATATTGGACCGTATATATAAGCATAAATTCACACCCAATTTATGGATTCTTTCACTCCTATATTTTGAGAAATAAATAATTATTTTTAATTATGCAAACTTTATTTTTTTCGTTGCTATTTCTTGTTGTGGAGTTTAAGTCTCTGTGGGATTGATGGCAAAAGGAAAAGATCAATGAGTAAAATGCAAAAATATTACTTACCCCGCCTGGATTCATGTTTGATGACGCACTCCTTCTTCAAAATATCACAGCCAGTTGTAAATGAATTTACAAACTTTGCCTTGATACATACATCACAGAACATCTGTTTTAACTTTGGATCATATCTGAGCCACGGACGCCCAAGTTTCCAACTGTCTTGAAACTTTCGGGACTTGTTGACCCGTTCATCGTAATGTGGTGTTGCACTTGAAGCACTACATGTAGATGATGTTCGACTGCAAGGTTTATCATCGGGTTCAATGATTGTTTTGTCTGATGAATTTGCACTAAATCCAAACGCTGTTAATTTTTGTAACTTAGGATGAGATAATGAAATCGCAACGTCTAACTTGCGTTTGCTCATGATAATGCTGCACTGGCGACAGATATAATTATAATTTAGATTTTTTTCTATTTGCTTTCTATTTATACACCGTAGTCAGTACTTCAAAGGTTATCAGTTTTCTATGAAGGTTCAGAAAAACTATTGTATTGGTATATGTAAAAAAAACAACAGAAGGATTAGCCATTTAATTAAATTGTTTCTGTTCTATTCGCGTCTTCAGAAGTCGGTCAGTTGTAGGTATAGTACGGTAGCATGATTGACAGCATACAGTACTCAGCCCAGATGTCGGCATAAGCAGATTATGATGTAACAATGCACTGTAAAGATGGGATGATCAATACGAACAAAGGATCGTTTGTGTAACAAATTAATTCCAATGCATTGCTTAGTCAAGTTTGTGGCTTCCTTTCGTTCTCCCATTTAATTTATTCAGTCCAAATCCATGATTGTATGTACAAATTAAATAACCAAAAAGTCTGTTGCCAAAAAAATAGCCAGATGGGATATTTTTGTCGCCAATAAGGGAAAAAAATCGCAATTTGCGACATTGGCGAAGCCCAGCGCGATCCCTGGAGTTCTACTCTCAATTTCTTAGTAAACCCATTATGTTTCCATGACCTACCCACAACAAAAATCGTATATAATGAAATGTTTTTAAGTGATTATGCAATTATTGCATTTTTCATCAAACAAATATTTCATTGTAAACTTTTTATTGTCATTAAATGCCACTAATTTAGCAATTTTGTTTCGCTGATGCATGTCAGACTTTCCATCTGTTGCTGGGATATGATCTAGACCATGACAATAATCCCTTACCCAATGATCCATTTTGATTATGTTATCAATGAATTCAGTTTTATAGCCATCATTTTGGACACTTTAAAACTATAGTTGCTAGTGTTGTTCCGATTATTGATTATAATCGATTATCAGTTAGTTGAGCAGATAATCGATTGTGAACTCCATAATCGATTGTGTGTAAAGGGAGACTACTTTTTAGGTGTATGCAAAGCACAAAGGTTAGTAAAACTCTCAGCCATTAAAGTTGACCTGAAATTTATTAATTCCTTCACAACTACAAATATCAAACCTTATGATTCATAATTAGGAACATATAATCATTATTACATGGTCAAGTTGTTAAATTATTGAGTTAATACATTTAAACACATTTTGTTGATTTGTTTCAGTCAAATTGCAACATCTTTTGTAGTATTTATAAACAATGACAAACAAGAAAAACATGTCCTTCTATACTTTAAATTATTGACACATCACATGTGACCGAAAGGATTTCGGGGGATTGTAGCAGTATTTCAGTTACATATGACTGATCTGCAATAAAAAGTTGCGTTCATTTAATAAAGTTGTAGAACAAAAGTAACACATAATGTAATATTATTGTCAGGTTAAAGTATACATGTAATTAAAAGAGATTACTCCTGTACATTTATAAACATATTGAACTCTTGATCAAAGATAGAACTGTTTAACACAATTTAAAATTTGCTCTTAGTAACCGATTATAATCGATGATCAGTTGGTTAAGGGGAACCGATTATCGATTATGAATTTCTGAGCAATTCCCATCACTAATAGTTGCTGTTTCACCTAAATACCTGTTATGATGTTTACTTGATGATGAAAGAAAATGGTGCTAATCTAACATCTGCCACCATCACAGCAGCCATCTTGAAAATCTTGTTATTGCTACCAGTCCTGAATGGGTGGACATATTCACATGAGGTGCTTTATCTAATGACATTTTGTTTGTTCTAAATAAAAATGGAATGCACTTAAATTTTGTATGACAGTCAGTATCTGTTTTGAAGAAGTTATTGATAAAAATTATCAAAGATGATTTGTACACTCAGCAGTTTACAAAAAGAAATGATTTTGTATGGAGTTTCTGGAAATTCATTTTGACCAATAGAATGTCAGTTCTGTTGAGGGACTCTTGTTCAGAATGTATTAAATTATTAAGCACTTTTTGTTTTGATAAGCATATATGTCATACATGATTTAGAAACACATAGTCAAGTTGTATATGTAAACTTTCTGTAATTTTTAAATGGAGAATTTAGCAGTTATCCTTTTTGGAAAATTACTGAGCAATCTCTTTCATTACTCCCAGGTGAGAGCTGATACTGTAAATCTCACAGGAGAGGAAAAGGTCATAAATTATACAGCACCAGCAGGACGTAAGTTTTCCAATACTTTCTCATATCCTTTGCGCAAAAAGTAAGCGTGAAATAGGAATTAAAAAATTCTTTAATTTTAAACCAGTACAAGAAGGTTTTTTAAACTTAAATCAATTTGATATTGATAATGAATTTATGGCCGTAGAATAAAATATTTAAATATGAAATGATCCTGGCTTTGGATTTCCATGGTTTTACAAGAAAACACATGGGAAACCATAGAGAATTTGGACTAATATTCCAGGCTCCTTCCATGACCTGTAAAAGCCTAGGAAAAGATATGGAAAAACATAAAATATTGGCAAGAAAAACCTTTGAAAAATCTAACATAGATAAGCCATGTCACTACGATTCATTTCCTGTTCCTAAAATTTATTACTGTATTGATAGAATTAGAAATGCTAAATATGTCACAAAATTTGACTTCTTGAAGGAATTTTGGCAAATTCTTATGATAGGTAGAGAAAATTAAATTTCAGAATTCATGAATGCAGATGGAAATTACAAACACAATGTCATACCAGTTGGGATAAAGGGTTCAACAAGTTCTTTCCAGCATTTGATGAATATGATATCTGGAATAGGAATGTGATGAGTACCTCAATGACATTATCAACTATAATGACACCTGGAAGGACCACATGGAAACAATCCAGAAGATTTTTGAAAGACTCAGCAAAACAAATCTAACAAAACATGAGCAAAATGTGCTTTTATTACTCATTTAATACATGGTCAAACAAAACATAGAAGTTAAGGTTGAGGTTATTTCTGAACTTGCCATGCCTTTCAATAAGAAGCAACTGATGCAGTTTTTGGGGGTATTACTAATTATTATGAGAAATTTTTCTCTAATGTTTCAATGATTGCTGTACCCATCACCTGTTCGCTGAATAAAAAGATCAATTTTCACTAATCAGATAATTGTCAGGAGGCTTTTGATAAGCTTAAAGTCATACCAAGTTCTATCAGCTTCATATCACACTAAATCATTCAGAATGGATGTAGATGCAACTGACAGTGTAGGTGGAGTACTGTTACAGAAAGCAATGGTGTGGATAATTCAGTGTGCTAGTTTTCAAGGAAATTTAATAAGCACCAGACAAATTATTCCATAATAGAAAAGAAGTGTTAGTTTTTTATAATGGCCTTGCAGAACTTTGAGGTGTATGTTAATGCAGCTCTTTCTCCAACTATTGTTGTCAACAATCACAGCCCCCTCACTTTCATTAATAAAATGAATAATGATAAGAATCAAAGATTGTTACAATGGAGTTTCATGTTAACATTGATGTCATGTCAGGCACATTAAGGGGAAAGAAAACTTGTTTGCATTGTTCATTCATTGTTTAATGCAGTAGCAATTAATTGTATGTTTGATATTAGCAGAAAGATTTATGGCATAAATTTTTTGAGCTGTAAGGAGGAAGGTGTTAGGGAAATATGTATGATCATTTGAGTTTATGATATAATTCTTATTTAGTCATTTGAGACCAGGAAGTTATATATTTAAATCCTTTAATTCAGTGGTTAGTACTACAGTAAAAGTACATGTATAAAATTCATCATGAGAGTTCCAATCATGACAAGGCCAATTGCTAAGGTGCTTATGTGAAATCAACAACTATGATGGTCAAGAATGACATGCAAATATGAATGTGGGTCATGTAAACAAAGAGTGAGATTAAAAGTGCAATTTCCCTCTGTCGAACTGACACGTGTTTTCTAGCATTTGATTGCTTTATTGAGATTTGAAGGTCAGAATAGGGCTGTTTGTTTATCTTGACAACCAAGTTATTGTGGAAGAGAACAATATGATTCAGATTTTTGTAGAAAGTGGATAATCATTTATTTAAACAGACAGTATTTTGGGATTTTGTAACCTCAAACCTTCGCTGTCTTCTGACTATACCCTCTTGTGGGAAAGGCTAAGGGTAGTAAACCGTAATAGAAAATCCGCAGAGTCCCTAAGACGACTTGGCATTGTTTTTAGTGGCTTCTTGGCAACTCCTGCGACATCACTGGTGCCATAACATATCGGCTTGTCCTTTCCCTTGGATCCATCAGCTGCATGGGCAACAACTGATTCTCCATATCACTCTGCCCAGGCTTGCGCCCTGGAGAGGACACTCCAGCTTCTCTTCACAGAGTCAACACAAGAAGCAACAGTTTACCAGATATAAGTCATTGCTAGATTGGCATAGTCAGTTACCATGGGTTGCTTCTGATGGTGGGAGAGACCAACAGGTCTAACTTGACAGGAACTGCCCTCCTCAGCGCACTGAAAATCAGGTTCCGTCAAGCCAGTTTTTCTACTTTGCTATGGTGTGTAGGGTTTAAGTACATGAGTACCTGACAAAGCAGACTACAACTACTGCACCAAGAAATAACAAACAAAAACCTCAAATCCTCAAGCTAGGTACCTGGAATATCCGGACGATACTGACTGGATTCGAAGTCTATCTCCATGCAATCAGCGATGTTCAAAAGACTTGAGTAATCAATGACGAACTTGCAAGACTCCAGGTTGACATTGTCACACTACAGGAGACATGGCAACCAGATGATGGGTCCTGCAGAGAAGAACTTCACTTTCTTCTGGCAAGGAAAGAGCGCTGATGAAGCCAGAAAGATTGGTGTTGGATTCACCATCAGTAACTCTCAGCTGAGGATGATAGAAGTCTCCCAAAAAGGAAACAAAATACTGTTATCCCTCTGCCTCCACACCACAATTGGGCCTGAAAGTCTATTTTAAATGTATTGTCACTTTGATAGTTATGTTTTGTGTCTTGCATGAACTTTGTGTTTATAGTTTTTCAAAACATGCAACAGTAAATAAAAAGAAGTTTATGTCTGTCAGTCACTACAGTTGTAGGGCATTGTTTTACATAAACCCCACAACATACATATCCTCTAATCAGCTTGAAAAGTTTAAATTGCTAATTGCCTGCCAGCTTGTCATTGTTTTCTTCCTCAGCAAGTTTAGACCATGCTAAAACCGTATATTTTTACTCCCATACCCCTGACATGGCCATATGTTGAAAAACGTTATTTTCAGTAATTTTCAAAGTGAAACTTTAAATAAAACAAACACTTTAATATATGCCAGTAGCATGGAGCATTGCATAATGGTAAATAGTTCTGCTGGTGTAATTAAAAGGTAAAGAGATCAGATATAAACAAACAACAATTCATGTAATACTTAACTTGCTGACAATAGCTAGGTTGATATGTTGAGTCTTTTTAAAGAATGCTGTGGTGAAACCCATTGTGCAAATTTGCATTGGTAAAGTTCACAAAGTGGAACAGCCTAATTAATTTTAAATTAATAAATCAAAGATATGCCAGATTTGTGTTGAAGAGCAAATGTTATTACACATCATTGCCTTCAATGAGAATATTTAATCCATCTGTATTAATGTCAAATTTGTGAACAGTGGCAACTTCTCTTTGTTTTGACTCCTTATATAAAAGGCAAAGTATGATTATTCAGGTCTCAGAATAGAGTTAAGTGTAATTCATTTTCTAATGTGATTCAAAAATCAGCAAATTCCAGCAAATATAAATTTGACAGAAGTCATTTCCTTCATAAAATAGGAGCACCTCCTGTATGAAACATTTGACTTGCTCAGTTGAACATTCATTTATTATTGTTCATTATCTTAAACTTGTTCAAATACTAACTACTAATTGAAATATGCTTTTCAGGATGGTTTATTAAGCCATTAAATATATTTATTGAAAGACGATGATAAGCACATGATCATGTTAACTCTGTAGATTTTTGTTGATAAAGTGTAAACATTCTTACTGGACAGACTGGTGTTTGTATTGATTACTTGTAAATGCCCCATTGAACTTTAAAATATTATCTGCCCACTTCCCCCAGTGAAATGGTCAGTCCCATTTGTCTTGTATGTTCATCTTGTACAGAGGTAAGCATAATTCTTATCAAACTGCATCACATGCACTTTTGACAATGCTGACTTTATGGTCATCAATTAACTTGCTTCTGTGTTGAGAATTTAATTTCTAGCACAGGTAGGTATTTAGTAACCCTATCCATGCCAAATTTGATCTGAAGTCATGTTTATTCCCTTATTGTTTTATTGTTGTAAGGAATTTCATATTTTACTCTTTTAATATGATATCTGCTATTTTTATATTGGGAAAGGAGGTTGCACACAAGCTTTTCACTTTTACTTGTGTGTTTAGTTATCAAACACCAGTTGATTGTCATCATTAGTATCTGATAGTATTCCTTATTATTATCCTTTTGATTTTGTTAACTTGTAAATCTGAGTTTTTTTGGTAATTGTGTCATTACCACTTCTTGAATTCGGCTGGTCAATGTCATTATTAAATTTTCTTCAGTATTATTTAGTGGGATGCGTTATTGCTAATTTTTATAGATTTGGTCTGTAAACCAGTAATGATTCTGTTTATTCTTTTATTACAGAACAAGTTATATTTCACATTTTCATTTAATATGACTTGTGCTTGTGCTATGTTTGTCTTAGAAAGACTGGTTCCACACAAGTCTTCCCTCATGTTTTATATTTAGTTTTTGAACACTAGTTATTTTCAGCTTAGCATTGCTTCCTTTTAGCAGTAAAATTATGAGACTACACCTAGATTGGTTAGTTCTTGCTTTTATCATGTTAGAGTAGACTTATTCAATACAAATATATGTATGCATGTATATTTTTATACATACATGTATACTTTTATTTATATAGAAGTTTATAAATAAATCTTTACAACATTCCCTTCCAGCAATGCTAAGCAAGGTGTAGGTTGGTGTTATGATTAGAAACCTCCTGTGACAGTCACCCCCTTAAATTGTTTCTCATTCAATGATGTTTGTAACCTCACCGAACTTAAAAGTAACTGAGTTTCTTCCTCCAGTTTTCAGTAGTTTTGGACTTTTCTTTCATGTCTCATGGAAGGATTACTATTGTCTATTCAAAGACTCTTAGGGTTAAAGGGAGTCACTCTCCTGGGAGGTAATACATGGATGAAGAGTGAACTGCATCTTCCCTTAGGGAGGAGCAACACCCTCCCCATTATGTGAGGGCAGAGAATGAGTGGTGCCCTACCTTGGGGAGAAACCCTCTCTTTTCCATATGAGAGTTGCACCATCCTGTCAATGTGGGAGCAGCACCCTCGTCCATCCATATGGACAGAGGGTGAGTTGCCCCCTTCCATGAAGGAAGAGCAGCACTATTTACTCAGCCACAGCTTTGTGGGAGCTAGAAGTGAGTTGTTTCTCCCTATAAAGGGTAAACACCCTTTCAGTCCCCTGAGCCCATTTTAACAGGATCAATCTTTATCTCCAGTCTAAGTGTGTCAGATCTGGGAAAAGGTTTTCCTTCATATCTGAGTTGCTTGACTGGTGAAGAGTGATTAACTGGCACCAGCCATTGTCTGGACACCAGTCACTGGTCATTATCTGGGCACTGGGAACCACTCAATGCAGTCCCTTTGGCATGGGGATAATAATCATGTCAAGATCCACCTGTCTCCAGAAATACATTTCACTATGTTTAGTATTAGGAATGGGCAGAATGAGGAGAGGGATCAGATCAGCATCACCCCTTTTTCCTTAATCCCTCTTATTTTGTATGGAATGTGAGGCTGGTCAATCACAGGGAAGTGTGTCCCTTTTCCAGAATGATGTCATAGCCATCAAGGTCCTGGCAGGCTGCCAAATAAAAGCATAAAGCTGAAAGTGGACATAAAAATCAGACTGGAGCAACCCCAGTACAGATCAGCTGAACCTTGGACGGAAGGAAACGTCATTTTCTTCCTTTTCTTCTCTCTTTAGAAGCTCTATCATAAAATGAAAGAAGGACAGTACACATGGACAAAGTTTCTGCAGAATAAACCATGTCTGGTCTTGTGTTCTAGAATCTACTGGTTCACCCAATGAGGAGGGAAAATTCTTACTATACAGTTGGGGTATGTTCCACCCTGAGAAGTACCAGCAATGCAATATAAACAGTTATAAGTAATTGCATCATTAAAATTAGTTTAACACACCAAAAAAGACAATCACATGTAACACACCAAATATGACAATTTACATGTAACACACCAAATATGACAATTCACATGTAACACACCAAATATGACAATTCACATGTAACACACCAAATATGACAATTCACATGTAACACACCAAATAAGACAATTCACGTGTAACACACCAAATATGACAATTCACATGTAACACACCAAATAAGACAGTTTACATGTAACACACCAAATATGACAAATATGTAACACACCAAATATCACGTGTTGGATTCATGGTGTAGAAATGAGTTCCAATGTAGAAGTGAGTTCCAAAGTTTGCAGTGAATTTAAAATTCCTGAATTATCACTCAAGCTTGTTTAAAGTTAAGGCTGACATATGAACACCCCAAGGAGTGATATCAGGTCCACTTGGGTCTCTTATTATGTTAATGCTTTTTTTTAAAAACAGAATTTCAGTTTGACATAAGTAGAAAAAGTAGAAATTAACATCTTTGAGATTTTAGTCAAGTCTGTTAATGACCTATAAGGATTACATTTCTAATGGTGTATCAGATTATTTTCAAACCATAATGACACATTCAATAAGATATTACTTGAAAAGGAATGTTTTGTGTATTTTACTTTAAAGCACAACTCTGAAATTCAATTCAATGTTAAATGAACAAAGATTAGGGGCACTTGAACTGAAATTATGAAGTTGGTCTCTGCACAGTGAGACACGTTTCCTGCAGTCATTATTCTTTTAATCTTTAAGATGATCTGCATCCAATAAAAGATATTATTCTAATAATTTTATAATTAAAAGTTTACAATTTAAAGGTCTCTGGAGCCTTACTTTTTCTCTTACAAACATACATTCCTGGTCTCTATTTTAAGTATAACATTATGGGGAGACTATTTTTTGTAGTCACCTCCCAGTTTATTTGAAGGTCAGAGAGCCATAGACATTGGAACTCAAATTGTCAATCTGGCTTCCACAAGATAATTCCAGTTTACATTTGATTAAGCTTTCCAGTTGAAATACTCTGATTTCAGTTTTATGTGTGATTTTTTAGATTTTTTTGGTTTATGTCTTAATGAAACGAACATTTACCATGACCATGCCTTTTGAAAATTAAAAGTTTGCCAGAGATGCACTATTTGACATGTCTTGTAACCGGCATAGTTTTGCAACATTTAAAAATAATTTAATGTCATCTGTAACATAATATTCACATTGGATTCTCAGGATTCACACACGGAAACTATACAAATATCTACACTTTTTTGAACACTTTTTTGAGCCCCACCTCATTAATTCATCATGCCAAACACATTTATACCATATCAATCAGCATTGCTGGGGTTCAGGTTACATTATTTGTGAGTTGGATCTGTCTCTCTCTCTGTCTTTCTCTCTCTCTTGCCATCTCTCTCTCTCTCTCTCTCGCTAAAAAGTTACCGTTGTCAAAGTATCTCGTCTTCGTAATATTCAGCTTCTAATCATGTTAAATAGGAAAGAGGAATATTCAGGATTTTCTCCAGGAAAAAGAGAAGGAAACAACTGGAAGTACAATTGTGCCGTCTTGTGTAGATTTATGAAGCCATATGGTAACGGAGAAAACGACGTTTTCAAATTGTGTAATGTGATTTCGCTATTAGGCATGAAGGCGCACGAAAACGCTAATAAACATCAGGTTCTTGTTTCATCACATACAACTCAGCCTGCGACATATATAAATACCAGAGAGAACTTTAATAAAATTCGATCGAAATTAGATTTATTACATTTCTTTTACAAATAAACCTTTCTCTTTCAGTTACTAGTGTTGCTCGTGAGTTATTTTGCACACGTTTTCCAAACATTAAAATCACAAAGGATAACTCATATGCTTTTGTTTTGAAACATTTTAAAAAGAAATTAGGAGGAGAGCCCTAGTAACTGTCTTACTGAAGCTAGCTTCAACGAAGTTATCAAAAAATGTGCTACAGCTCGCAGGGCATCAAGTCCAATTGAATCTTGATATGATGTACTGCACTTGTTTGAAATTGTTGTTACTTTTATAATGCTCAATGTTATTTTAATTGTGATTTTTCCACAATGTTGAAGTTCATTAGCTTTATGTTTGCAAAACATGGCAGCTATACTCTATAGTTACTGACAGACCAGGATACAAAAAGTTTGAATAAACTTTAAAAAGGTTTTAAAAATGTGTGGAAATAGGAATGGCTTGAGTGCACGGAAAGTTGATGTAAATGTAGTTGTTCAGTTCATAAGAAAACTGAACGCTATAGAGAACTTGCATTTTGTGATCTTTGCAATAAAGAATTTAACTTCGCCATTTGCAGTTGGAAGAGTTGGGAGCATAAAACGATGAAACCTGCAACACAGTACAGGACATCCCCACCCCTTAATATTTTTAGGTGGGGGGGGGCAGGGGACAACAAGCGGTCTGATGTTTGAAAGCCCACATGCTTATAGAAAGAAATCTATACAAGCTTGCAAAAATAAGCTTGCCGCAAGGTTCAAAATAACTAACTTGCGCAAGCTTGCAAAAATAAGCTTGCTGCAAGGTTCAAAATACTACCTTGCGCAAGCTTGCAAAAATAAGCTTGCGCAAGCTTGCCACAAGGTTCCAATTACTAGCTTGCGGATATAAGTTTGCGCAAGCTTGTATTAAGAGCTTGCGATTTCGGTTTGGGCTGCACATGTACAGTTATACACACATGTACATCATCAATAAATGCGAACCATTCTTTCTTCTTTGGGCCTTGTCAGGCATAGTGGCTTCCACTAACACCCAGGGTAATTTGTAATTACATCTACATTCAGTCATGTGTTTCATTAGGATTTGTGTTTTGCTCACTGTTTTGCAGACTATAAGTACTGTTGTTCCTGGAATTGTGAAACCTCATTCAAAATGTGAAAATATTTAATGCTTTTCTGACTTTGACTACATTTTTTAAAAGTTTTTAAAAGTTTGTTCATTGTTCATTATTAAACTATAAAATTTCTTTTAGTACCTGACATCTTTACCACAAAAGAAGGTCAGTGATCTCCATTTAAAATTTACTGCATTAGAGGTCAAGATTTTGTGATTAGCTCATGACGAGCTAGGTTATTTGCACCATAGGTGAGGCATCATGCTGCATATGTGGCATGATGCCCCAGTGCTAGACATCACTATAAACTGCCTCAATGCAGACATCATAGTGATATGACTGAATTATTTTTAAAGCTACATTAAAAATCCTAATCAAACAAACAAACAAATGAACAAAAATCCACATCCTTACCAGTGTTATGATCCTATGGTCATAAACTTAATTAAAGAATAAGAGCAAACCTAATATGTTTTGTATAACTTGAAAAATAATTTCATTATCATAGGCATTATTAATACATGTGTCAGCCAAAGGAATAATGTCCTGATCAACTTTCTCAAAAGCTCATTTTGCCATAGTTCTAGTAACTGCACAAGCAGGGTATAAATCAGGGATTTAATCTTCAATAGGATTGAGTCTTTCATCTGTACAAGGCATATCAGTTACAAGTTGATTAACCCCAGCCTTATCTACAGCAATAAGTACAAAAACACCTCTGCAGTGTTAGAACAATAACACAATAAGTGCGAATGACACCAAAATCGGAATGAATCTGATTGCTTAACTCTCTCCTTATATGCACTATCTATTGCAACTCTACTTCACAGTGGACCCCAATTGACAGAATACACTACTAATTTTATGTTGATTTTTCCTATTCACATAACCCAGCCCAACCAATGGCAGGTCACTGAATTTTTCCAGAAACTTTGAAGCCCCATCAGCCAATGATAAATTAAACCAGTGACACCATTGAGTCTTATTATTAAGATTATTATTAATAATTGTCAACACATACATAAGCATATATTTATAAATCCTGTGCAGTTTACATTCTGAACAGACTCAGTTCACATACATCAGCTTATAACAGATATTATATACAGTTTACAACCACAAATACAAATTAGGAAAATTAATTAAAATTATGTGCCAGGAGTTATGAAAAATGTAGATACGCATAACACCATGTAAATAATGTCACTGTGACCCAGATTTTGCATTTTTCTAGCTTATATTACATTTTGTTGTTTAGCTCTAAACCAGATTGGTTTTATTGCACCCTGTGTACATAGTGTAATACCAAGATTCATGAAATTTATGAGGGTATGTATTTTAATGAGTACTGCACAATCATTGCAGAAATAGGTCACTGCGGCCCATATAGCATGCATCACAGCCTGGGTTACCGTTGAGTGAGTGAGTCTTAATCACAGTGTCTATTCCTATCATGACAATGTATTTAGCAAGAAAGTCAGCTTATTATTATAGTTAAATTTGAAAGAAAATAATATTTTTTTTTTTTTGTATGTCTATTATTCTCTGTCACTGTTGGCAGTTAGGTGATTATGTAGGTACTATAGATGAGTAGTTTGGTAGGTAGTTTCAAAATATGTTAGTACAGTACTGCTAAAAGTTCAAATGAAAGATAAGTTATTGATAAAATATCGTTAATAAGAAAGAGGGCCATATTTAAATTTATTTCCAGCATGATAATATCTACAGTGGTTCCTGGAGACTGGTGAAAGTAAAAGGAGCTATGAAATAATTACTTACACTCAGGTTACCTAAATGTACTTTGGGTGTTTATTCTCATGAATTCATTTTATACATAATAACTGGTCACTTTAACCTCTTTTCCAGGATTTTTATTATTAACAGTAATTAAATGATGTTTCTGCTTTAATTTAGCCACCAATTTTTAATGAAACATGTCTATTGTTTTTAGTTTTGATCCCCTCTTGTCTGTTTTTGTTATCACATTGGTTATGGTAATTGTAAGTTTATAGCATTTATAAAGGTGTTATCCTCTTCTCACTAAAATGATTGTTCTTATATTTTGCTCTCAATATCTCTCTTGCTGGATGTAGATGTACTTTAGTCATCTTGTTCAAGCTCTGGATCAAGAATGGACTGTGATGATGTGATTGAGCTTTCATTGTTTCTTCATGGAGTGTGTATGGAGGGGAGGTATAGGGTACAAGTTAGTCAAGATAGGAAGGTGTGCCCTAAATTTGGAAAGGTTTACAACCTGTTTTGTCCTCTTCAACCCTTAAATGTATCAATGCTCAGCACCAAAGTCTTGCAAGGTATTTGCTAGAGAGACTTATTTTTTTCACACTTTATCTGCTAATGTATATTTTTATGTTTACAGCCCCTATCAACACCATTGAGATGCAAGGAATTCCTGTGATTCCATTCGAGAAATTTTCATCTCCCTCTCAGACATCATTCAAGATTGAAATCAATGATACTTTCTTTATGGATTCAAAAAATGGAGCAACTAAAATGAAAGGTCTCATTTGCTGCAAGGAATGCAAGAAAGGTGAGCTGATGATCATTCTCTCAGGCAGTACATTTTATAGGCTTTTTCATTGACTGGCTCCAGTTCCATAGACCTGTCTAACATCGCCAATTTGTAGATCTCTTCCAAGACAGGTATTTGCATTGTTCCCTCTATTAAAATGAAGTCATATGAACAATGTTCTTTTGTGTACTAGGACCCAGCTACATGAAATGAATTGCCCATAGATCTTAGACATAACGACATTGTGATTTCATTCATAAATGCTCTTAAAACCATTTTGACGACAATAGCAGAATTGAAGACTTAATGACATCCTTAATTACTGTCAGCATGTTTTGGGGGGGGTAATTTGTGGTGTTTGTTTTTGTAATCTGGTTGCTGTATGTTTTTATGTGTTATCTAATACTATAAAGTGCTTAGAGCTTAGAAATATTAGGCACTACTAATCTACTAGTCTACATTATTATTATTATTATTATTATTATTATTATACATCTAGCCTTCTAAATATGGCTATACTGCAGGAATTACATGAAGAAATTATTAATGCTGAGTGCCGAGGTGAGGCAGCTGTTAGTACCATTTTTAGAAGTCTTTGGTATGACTCAGCATAGTGGTTAGAGCATCCAACTCAGATGTGGGAGGTCATGGTTTCAAACCCAAGCCAAATTGTATCAAAGATTTATAAAAATGGTGCCCCAATGCTTGACATCACTATAAAGTATCACCCTGCAGACATCATAGCAATATGACTGAAAAATTCTATCAAAGATTTATAAAAATGGTGCCCCAATACTTGACATCACTATAAAGTATCACCCTGCAGATATCGTAGCAAATATGACTGAATTTTTTTTAAAGCTACTTTAAAAATCCAACACACACACATACCCAATCTCTATTGATTCTATATAAACAAAGCAACTGCTTGAATCCGATGTCATTGTTGCTGATGATGCAAATAGATCAACATATCCTTGTTGGTCATATTATCTTCTTGAAAAGTGTCACATTCATCTGCCACTGATGTATCTAATCCATTATGATTTTTTTGACAGATCTTCATAAAAAGAACTTCCCAGTTTGTCAATACATTATGAAACTGGAACAGCAATAATTATGGTGATATCATTTTGCAACAGAATATTGTTCATTAATGATGATTAATTCCTCAAACATCATATTACTCTCAGTTTCATAACTGTTTTTCTGTAAAATTGCCCAATTCATTAAAGTCAAAGTCTGTCTCACTGGCCATTTCTGTGTTACATGCCATTTCATTTGATGATTTACTTCAAGCAGCTTATAAATAATACTTAGACTGTTTATTTTTACTGGAAGAGATAAGTAGTTATGAGACATAGCATCCTCACTACCTGTTATAGCTAATCTGTGACTGACATTGTGTACATTAATTGCATAACTAGACAGTAATTGGGATCCCATCCACACAACAGTTGTTATTATTTAGTTTGATACTCCTGCATGTCAGTCCTCAGTTTTTAATTTTAGTCCCTCTGTGTTTGCCTTGTTGGGCAAAATCACTGCTATGCCACTGTCTCTAAATGCAATCAGCAGCTATTAACTTTGATCTTTTCATACAAGATATTCTTCCCTCTGTTAATTGGAAATAATTGTGAAATTAAATATGGTTAACAAGCCTTATTTTTCTCCTATATGCAACAGCCATTTTGCCATGCTTTCCTTCATTTTTTAAAATCTCAATTTGTTGCATGGACTTTTAATAAAAGCATATTATTTAAAAATGGCATACTTATTAATAAGTATGTTGACAGTATTGGACTTGCGATTCTGTGCTACAGAAAAACGATTACAGAATTTGGACAGAAACTTTAAGTATGTCTTTGTGTTTTAAGAAACGCTGAACAAATTTTTAGGGGGATGGGGTCTCAAAGGGCAGTGCCCCTGATCCAAGGGTCCAGGTTGCCAAAGGCCCCCAACCAAAAATGCATTTTATACTCATAAAAGACTGCTCTTGGTGCAGCTTATGATCATAAAATAAATCAAAAATATCAATTGAAAAACTAATAAACTTACCAAAAATTTTCAACTGGACTTCAATAATTTCACAATGTTTATTGTCACATTCTCCAATACTAGTAATTCTGAAGTTATTTCATGTGCATGTCAGTGGTCACATCGTAATTAGGTCACAATAATTTGTAATATTTTTGCAGCAAATATATTATACTTCTTTCTTTTCATAACAAATCAGTAAAATAAACATCCAACTACATGTACATCAACTATATACAAATAATCACATAAATTTACTTGTCTTTTTCTCCAATGGGCAGAGATTTTTTTTGCCTTTCTTCCTTGTCACCACTGACATGTTTGGATCAATGTGCAATCATTTCTTTTCCTTCTCAACGAATGCCTTTTTTCTTTCAAGCTGGTGCTTGTATTGGTGACATGCATTGCACATATCCTGACTGGGCTACATCTGTTCTCTCATGCAAGAATTCTTTCTCTTTTAGTAATTAACTGCACATTTTCCAGATGCTTTATGAGCTTCAATTTTTCCATATGGAGCTTTTGCAGGCGCTGTTTCAAACTCTTCAATTGCAATTACCCTAATTCAGATCTTTTTTGCAAAGGTCACAAAGTGCCAGTCCTCTAGAGTTCAGCTATCTTATAAACTGACCAACTGAACTTCCATCAACTTTTAGCTCCACCCATTCCAATTTCCATTATTTTTAAAACCCTTATCTACACTTTTCATTTCTCAGTCTCTCAATAATTCGGGACACCATGTTTTGCAAGCATGCTCCTTCTTTCCATTGCAATCAGTTTCCATTACACAAAGATTCATTGATGAATTTTAACCTTTGACCGATCAGAATACTCTTTAGGAGAGTTGTGTGCTAAGTAATATTTAAAGCAAATGAATACACGGGCTGTCCCAAAATGGGACTGGACAGACCATTTTTTTAAAAAACAGATTGCAGATGATATTAAAAACAAACTATATCATGAAAAAATCTGATTAAAGTCGGGAGAAAAGCCGAATTCTGCTTTGAAACAGAAAAATCATTTCTAAAGAAGGCTGTAAGAGTGATCTCCCATGAAAGCATCAGTTACTACTGGGGCAGAAGGAAGACTATATGGAAGCAGGGCTCGAATTTAACACAAATTTCTTTGTAGCCAGAATGACTCGTATACAGATAAATTTTATTAGTCCTGCCAAATCTTTATTAGTCCTGTCTACAAAACAATGAAATGCAGAAGTACAGAAGTATAAATCCTGCTTCAAATAATCAGTCAATTCACATTTCTTATTACTCAAGATAATCTGGAATCCAATTCCAGAAAGAGACCCAGGTGACCTTTCTCTAAAATACATATAATCTATTAGGGGATTTTAAAAATATTAAACTTTACCAAAAAAATTTGGCACTTGATGTTTAAAAAACAAAAAATGACCTCCAAAGTTCCTGAAGACACCAGTTTGAATAATATTTTCAGCTTGAGTTTAAACCAGTGTAAAATCTTTTGTATTTGCATATACAATTCAGGTATTCATGAAATGTAGACTAACAAGGTACTGTAAAATACATTTTCCAAGTAAAAAGCCAACATTTGTAATCCTCATTTAAGCTTTGCAAAGCCACATCTATCCCATCAGTGGTCCAGTAAAAATGTACGTCAGTAGTTAAATTGTAGTAAAATGATCAAGTTAAACTCACAAGCTTGTGTTAGTGTACTTGTAGTTGATACAGATTTTAAATTATAAACCTAAATTATAACACCTGAAGATGAACTCTTCCCTCTATATTTCCTTTGGACACAAATAGTTTCACAACTATACATGCACAGCCAACTTATCCATGGAGGAAGTATATTTGAACTTTAATATCTTCTTCTCCTATTTACTTATTTTCTTCAAATGCACATGTAAATGAATTCTGCTTCTTAATCTTGCTTGTCTTAAAAACACTGATAATGTCAGCGCTTTCTTAAAGCCTTCTTTGTATATATGTTGATGAGCCAGCTGGCTGCAGGTTAGACAGCTTTGATGTATATGATAAACAAGGCTGATTATGTACCAACATATACATGTTCACTTTTATGGTAATGTGTCCAGTAGATATAAAAAAGTGAAACCAGGCATCAAAAGATTCTGCCAGTGTCGCAGATGCAATCAAGAGTATTTACGAATGAGAACTACTCACATGGTAGGGACTGTTGCAAGTGTGGATCCAAGCAAAGAATTTCTCAAATCTGTGGCTGTAATGCTGCCAAACACCATGTGCGAGTGCATGTCAGGCATGTCTGCAGCCAAGATATTGTGAAACGATTTAATTATACTCTTGCTGATCAGTTATTTGGTCATAAGTTGGTATAATTTGTCATCACTAATGAAAAACAAATCAGTTTGCACCATTGGTGAAGCCCAGCAAGATCCCTAAATAAACTTTTTTCTCATCATTAATCATACTTTTTAAAAAAATTAAATAAAATGATATCTGTTTTGCGAATGAGAAAAAAAAATGCATATGAAATTTCAGGAGCAGTGCAACGATTGTCATATGTTTCATGCACAATCTCTTACCCAAAATGATAATAAACCCTTTACATGTTATTTTTTGTACGTTTAAAAAAGTAATTTTTGTTTTGTGTATGAGAAAATAACATACATATGAAATCTTGGGAGCCACACTTAAATTGTTATATTTATTATATCTTGTAGCTAATTCCACAGTCATGAAACCCTCAGAAATTAACAACATAATGACATATGCTCAAGCTCAAAAGTTAAACTTGAACCAATACAGACTTCCAGTGCCCCCAGCCAATTTGACTTCTGGAGAGAAAGGTAAACTTACATGAGACCGCATAGTACAATACATAATTCATATAGAATATGTTTTTTGAATGAATGAAGTCGTTAATGATTCTTGGTGATATAAATCTATGTGCCTATAAATACTCACACATAGAGAAGTAAACATCAAGAGAAAATAATCTAATAGAAACGCTTTATACAGTACATATATATCTTGGTATTTTACTGTTGTTAAATCTTCGTTGTTTAGTTTTTATTATATTATATATATATATATATATATATATATATATATATATACACTTGGTTTCTACCAATAATAAGAATCAATATAATGTTTTCTAAATGTGAAGAGGAAAGATTAAAACAAAATAGTATTTGTCTTTGGTCTCATTACACATTGTTTATATTTCCTTTCATGACATTTGTTCAGTACATATCTACCCGACAGTCTTGATATTTCATAGGTGTTATAAAACCCTTAATTTACTTAAAGCCTTTCTGTGGCTGGCATTATCAATTATGCTAAGATAGGATGCAGTTTTCAACAATATCTTTTATATCTCGGTGCATGTATGAAGTTTTTGAAGCAAGTGCTGAACTACAGTCCGAATGAAAAGTCATTTAGTAATTGCTTAAACAGCAGTGAAAAGGAAGATATATTGATTAAAGTAATGCCATATTTCTCCAAATCCTGAAATCTGTAGTTTCTTTCTCACATTAGAAAACCTTTTTATAATTCTTTCCTTTGCATTCAGTATGGCATATTTTCTTACAAGAATATATCTTTTTTGTGTTAAGCAATTTCAACCATGACTTTGACATTCGCATATCTATTTGCATAAAGTAGATTTTAACCCATCTCTGCATATCATTGGTACAAATTTTTTAATCTAGTAACCACTTGATAAATTTTCTATGTACCCAT
The DNA here is from genome assembly GCA_029339505.1 of Unio delphinus. Taxonomy (NCBI): domain Eukaryota; kingdom Metazoa; phylum Mollusca; class Bivalvia; order Unionida; family Unionidae; genus Unio; species Unio delphinus. The sequence goes on from JAQISU010000155.1 coordinate 8,356,152, forward strand.
TTTATATTTTCTGCTTTCAAAAAACAAAACAAATTTCACAGCAATAAGACAAAATTGGAGATAGAAGAGAATAAAATAATTGATTCATTATGATTATCTTCCCTGAACATTGTAGACCATTAGTATTATTCAAAAGTGCATTCATTGCTTTGACACTTTTGACACAATAGTATCTGTAGCACATTGAAATAAATCTCCGTTGATAAAAACATGTTCTATCCATTAGAGTTGTCCTAAATGGCTAAAAACAGCTCCATATTTTCAGAAAACATATAACCTCTTTTGTTACAAAACATTATCTTTGTTTTACCAATATTTTCCATCTTATACAGTAACTTTTAAGATGCTTGTAGACCATCTGTTGTCTCAGACGATATTGCCATATGATCAGCAAATAACAAAAAATATAAAGCCATATTTGGTTCTGAAATGATGCCCATCTCAATGTTAAATCATCTGCAGATCAGTAATATAAAGAGACAACATAAATGTAAAGACTCTTTCACCCTGAAGAAGTCCAAGTGAATAGTCGGAGTGTGAGTTTAAGTGCTTTGCACATGACTGCTCTGATCTAATATATACATGTATTCTATTATAAGTCCGCTCAACTATAAGTTGCCTCCTCCACACCATTTTTTTAAGGTCTATAAAGTGTAAACCTAACCCTTTATGCTCTATCTGGAGGTAAGAAAATTTCAGTGAATGTAATACTTGTTGTGACCTTCTCTTGCACTAACTAGAATAGGTTACAGAGATGCATAAAGACAGTCTTATTCAGATATCATGAGTTAAATGAATATTTTTCATTCTATTTTTGAACAGGATCAAAGAAAAGAAGAAAGCGCAGCGTTTACAATGTAACAGTATATCATGTGGGAATCGAGTCGTGTGCTAACAAATCAGATAGTTATTTCTGTAATGGCCCTTTAAATCCAGGCACTTCATACAGGTACAGTTTCCAAACGTCTTCTGTAGCCAAGATAATTAATGGCTAACCTGTCCTGAGTATTAATATGTTTTTAACATGCAATATAATTTTGTGATACCAACATCTGACCATCCATCTGCAAAATGCACTTGGTTATACTTTCTTTAGCATCGTTCTTTATGTGGCAGGGTGCTGTAGTATACCACAAACAAACTGCAGTTCTTAAATCTCCACCTCCACTCTAATATTTGTGCTTCTGGAAATATATTTTTAGATTGTCTTAGAATCTCCATGCACATTAAACAGTTATTGGAAATGTAAAATGTCATGTTTGTTTTTTAAAAATTTCATCCCACTAATTCTGGTCAAGTTTAAAACTGTTTATCAAATTTGTATTGTGATGCAAAAATGCCATTTTACCAATATTTTAAAATTTGATTCTGGTTTATGTGACCTTATTGGTTACTGCACCATGTATTTTGGCTGATGACTTTCAACAAGCACAGTATTAGGATTAGGATAGGATTACCTAGATTATTGTATTGCGAGTACAAATAGGTAAAAAAATATTAACCAACTGCTACTTAATTTATTTTTTGTTCAGTTTTAAACTACTTTATATGACTGAATACCATATATCAAGAAATTTATCATACATAGTCTAGAGGAGCTTTCCAGTGTCCGTATTCCATCCAACCATTAGCCCAAGTTTCTTATCGATACTTGTGCTAAACTATTTTCAGGATTGCCATGAATCTTAACACATAAATTCACGCACAGTAAAGTTGATCCTAAATGAAAATGGTCTTGTTATTGATATTTCTCTTGAATGGAAAATAATGATGACATGGGGTTTCCACTGCATGACTTCTTATGATGTTTATTTGGTCCTAATTTAAAATGGTGCCACTCTGACCTAATATATGGTGCCTGTCACATGTCATCTACAAAATCTTATTGCTACTTCTCAACAGAATATTGTATGGACATGGAGTTTTCACTACAGGTCATCTAATGATGTCTAATTGGATCAAATTGACAACACAACTGATTTGTCATTCAGTATGACTGTCACAACAGCCATGTTGAAATTCTGTTTGGAAAGTCATATTGACATATTCACCACAAGACCTTCTGTGATAACTAGTTGATCCTGAATGCAACTGGTGTTGTTCAAACTTTCAGTATCTGTGCAGCAGTGACCATAGTGACCATAGTAATAATCTTTTGTATGTAGCTACTATTGCTAAATAAATGGTCATGTCAGCATGTGATTTTTTGCTAAGACTTTTTATGATAATGTTGTTGGTTATATATAATATGTAATGTTTATATTCTAGATGAATGGGTGCCCAACCCAGCCTTTCAACCAACATCCAGTTCTGGGTCAGGAGCCCTCCACCCCTCCTCTAGTAATATAAAACGTATGGCATATTCACCTCCAGTCCTATAAACAGAACACACATTTGAGTAACAAATAATACATTCTGAATGATTAAAGGTTGTAGAGAAAATCTTCAGAAGCATGAAATATTCATTGTTTTTTATTTAATACATGTATAGATTAAAAATGATTTCTCTGATAAAATGTACTACTGTCGCATTGTTTTTAGTATACAATTTTAATTAATGAACAGATAGTCTGTTTGTCCACAATTCCCAACAGCATCATATCATTTGACATTTAGTTGGCTTGCTGTTATGTATGAAGTCATTTTAAAATGAGCCAACAAGCTGCTAACGTAAACATATACTGGGGATTACATTTCCGCCATATACCATTTCAAAGCACTGTATTTTATTTTTGAATAGTTTCATTGAAGAAAAAGTATCAGAATTTTAAAAAAAAAAATAAATATAACTCAGATGTAGATATATTTGTTTTTTTTTTTGCAGCTTACAAAAGTTACAAAATGTAACAAATCCTTTGAGATCATACTTCGGCATTTAAATGCACAGTATTTTCAGAATTCTTTTTAATAATTATCACTATTTGCTTCTATCCTTCTTTTAGTCAATAAATGACTATTGACCATATGTTGTGGGAACCACCCAAATGAAAGGTGTCTCCCATCGCTTCCATTACTCTTTGAAGTTTATTGAAAATAATTATTATTATTAAAGAACCGACTTAGCATGACACTTTAGTTTTGCTAATTTGAAAGACAATAACTTGAATGTAATCATGCTTACTAGATTATTGCCTGGATTATATTCAGATGTGTGTGATCAGAAGTAATTCAGAAAGGATTAAAGATGTTAATGGATTATGGTTGGATTACTAATGAGCCCAAGCAAAAGAAACCAGTTAACATTACTTGGATTCTTTTGGCAGGATCGCTATGGCTTCAGTGTCTGGATGCTTTCCAATATTGAAACAAAATATCAAGCCAAATTTAATAATGGATGGATACGAGAATTTCGATGAATGAAATTAAGTTCAAAATGATCTGAATATGCATTGTGCCATTCCTGTAAAGTTGATTTTATAAAGAACCTTCCAAATTAGACCCAGACAACACCAATCTTAGCAGTTCAGGCAGTCAGTCAGCAACCTGAATCTATCCAGAGGCAGAAAACAATTTAATCTTTTTAGTGAACTCAGTTGAGTTGAACTAACATTTTCACGTTCCAATGCAGTCACAGAAACAACATTTCTATTCTGAGGGAAGTGCATGCAGACTGTAGAGGAAACCTGGATCTAGTCATTATACATGATCTGACTATTGAGATCAGCAATTATAAGGGCTGTAACAAATATAATCCAAGCAATGATCCACTAAGAAGGCTAAAAATGTTTGCAATATATACAAATATGAAAAACACTTTACTTTACTGCGAAAGACTGATATGATGACATGTACATATTTTAAAACAGAGAAAGTAAGTAGTTGTCTTTTTTACATCATTGCATTTGCTAAAAAAACAATGAAAATTATCCTGATTTGAACTGAAAACTACCAACTAGATTTTGCAAATATCCTGATCTGTCCTTAGCTTACCTCTCTGTTCTGCTGTATGTATGCAATATGTGATCCTGACACACATTGTATAAGACCATTCTCTGTTAACTAATGGAATTTGACTTATTCTGGAAGACCATTGTCTGTTAATTCATAAAATTTGACACATTATGGAAGACCACTGTCTCTTAATTCATGGAATTTGACACACATTATAAAAGACCATTGTTTGTTAATTCATGGAATTTGACACACATTATGTAAGACATTTGTCTGTTAATTCATGGAATTTTACTTCTTCTGGAAGACCATTGTCTGTTAATTCATAGAATTTGACACACATTCTGGAAGACCATTGTCTGTTAATTCATGGAATTTGACACACATTATAGAAGATCATTGTCTGCAAATTCATGGAATTTGACACACATTATGTAAGACATTTGTCTGTTAATTCATGGAATTTTACTTCTTCTGGAAGACCATTGTCTGTTAATTCATAGAATTTGACACACATTCTGGAAGACCATTGTCTGTTAATTCATGGAATTTGACACACATTATATAAGATCATTGTCTGCAAATTCATGGAATTTGACACACATTTATGTAAGACCATTGTCTGTTAATTCATGGAATTTGAATTCTTCTGGAAGACCATTGTCTGTTAGTTCATGGAATTTGACACACATTGTGGAAGACCATTGTCTGTTAATTCATTGAATTTGGCACACATTATGTAAGACCAATGTCTGCATTATTAAGCGGGAAGTGACTGAGGTGAAGGAGACATTTGATAAACTTTAAGGTGCTTGATACACTGTGGATCATATTTCTGACAACGGAACATATTTTTGGTATTGTGTTCAATAATTCATCTGCAGTTTTTAATATGTTGAAAAATTATTGGAATCTCAAAAATGTTTGTGCAGGATGAATCCTGCATTTGTTGATGGTTGATGAAAAACAGACTTGCTTAAAATCCCCAAACATCTACTCAGCATGTATGAAAACTGTAACAATGGGCATTCACTATAAGGAGATATTTTTTCTTTCAGTATCATAGCGTTCGTCTGTACCAGTGGAGACTGCACTTTGTCCAACAGTTATGGTCCCTTTATTACACTTAAAGGTAGTCAGCCTGTCTGTCTCTGTCTCTCTCTTAGTCAAACCAGAAACAAATATTTTTTTAGGATAGCATTTGTGTAACCTTTGCTGAGTAAAGCTCTTTAAGAATGAAATATGCAGAGAAGGTGGATGTGTATTATATTATTACATAGCAATGAGTAATAATTTAATAAATAAAGTCTGAAAGTGCATCATCTCTATTGTTTGCTTGCCCTGTTTTAAATGCTAAAAAGTGACAGGAATTATCAAGGAACCTTTTATAAATGGGGATGTAATTATATTTTGGCCATGGTTATTGGGTCTCCTGTAGATATTAAGCTGGTCTCTTTTTTTCTTTCTTTTTTTCCACCAAATACCTGTATTATTTATTTGAATATTTATTATTTTCACAAAAATTAAAATCATTGTTGCATGTTCTTTGTTCTATTAATAAGTAGCATCATGTCCATTATATTTATTTGGTATTTTAAAAAATGATGTGTATTTAAAACTGAAATCATTATATAAAATATATATGAAAACTAGTTACTGACATTATGTTAGCTAACACCTGGTGAGTAGCAGATTATGGGGACTTCTAGACTGTCAAACAGGCTATAAGATTTTCAAATGTAATTGTGTATGAAATAATTAAAAGATATTAACCCCCAAATTGAAGCTGTTAATTTTCAACTGAAACATTTGTTTCATTTTACTGTAAAAAAGATTAAGGATGTCCATGTATGCCTCCAGATATCCTTGTATATGCCTGATTTTATTAGTGCTTAGACATTGCAAAATACTACTTTCAGGCATTTGTTGTTATAAAAACAAATTTCATTCTTTTTGTATTTAACAGCACAGCTAATAAAATCCAATATTGTTAAACTCCTTATCAGAAAAAACCAACACAGAATGACAAATCTTCACATAACAGGAGTCTAAATGCCTTGATGGTTAGTCGTATTTACTCCCATGTCTGGGGAGGTGGGGGTGTTGCTTGTATCAGCAAATAGATTAGTTTATACACTGCCATACCCAAGTGACTCCATCAGTACTACTGTGCTTACTGTCAAGCATCAAATATAATCTTCATGTTACTTTGTTAGCATTGCTTTAACTATATTTATTATATACTCCATTTTTACTTGATTACCTTTACAGTGTCAAAATCGTGCAGTATTCTACATTACTGAACACATTAATATTACATGTACATGCATGACACATATACCTAAAATAGTATAGTGTATTATAAACTACTTTGCATACAAACCATGTATACTCTGGTAGTAGACTTTAGATTTCAATTTATTGGATTTGTTTGTAACTCTTTGTTTATGGAATGATTCAAATTATGACCAGTGCTCTCTGGGGTATATACAAATAGGATTGAAAATCATACTGAGGGTAAGAGCTGTCACATATCTATAAGAGATGTACCATTTTATAAGTAAAGTACTAACTTCATGTGTGGAATAAAGTAGAACTGAAGGTGTTGGATGGAAATGTAAGGGCCTCAGAGCCAACAAGCCATGATGACAAAGAATGTCTGCTGGGTGAATGGATTGTCACACTAGCTGCTTTGCAATTTTCTGTGTTAAGTTTGTTGATACAATGTTTTGCATTTATGCTAGTGATAGATGCCATACAGGCCATGATATAGCTGGAGTCCCTACAAAGAGCATGCAAGTGACTAGGCAAAAAGTAGGTCATTCTTAGCTGGTAATAAGAATGGCAAAAAATATACTTACATTTTTGCATCTTGAAGTTTCTCAAAATCTACTTTCTTAGTTCTGCAAATCTGAAATTACATGAGGCTTGATTACACATTTCAAACTTGAACTGTAATTTTGACTTCATTCCAAATGCAATCTATTCTACTTACTTCACTAAAAACAAAATGAGCATGATAGTCCAGTGTGTCTTTCTGATAGTTACAATGGAAAGAGTTCAGACTTTTCCCATAGTATGATTCCAAACATTCAATAACAGAACAGAAACACAGATGCAGTTGAGTCAAGACACATTTCTCATTGCTCAAACAGATAAATACGATCAATAATCAGCACACTATAGCAGATTTGAGTAGAATCGACCACCAAAGAAAATCTTTTCATTCCAAACCAACTTGAAAATCTGTTACAATGCACATTCATTCACAATATGACTCGAAATTTCAAAACTTTTAAGCAGATCAAAAGTGACAATTCTGTTTTAAAGTGATGTTGAGCATGTGACTAAGTTCATATTTGAGTGGGCGGAGTTATACGCACATTAATTTTGTTGGTGTGTATTGATGAATCTGCGGTTGTATTTATTTTGGAACACAGCATAAATTCAATTACTTTGTTTCTTGTAGTGTATTTTTTATATAATTAAGCCCTAGTTAGAATATAAATGAGTATATAATAAAATGGTTGCTGCATTTATATGGAAAAATATTAACTCATTTTCTTTGATGGATACTAACTACACACTCACAGGTTGTGCACTATTCATCTGAAAAAAACCAAGCAACTTTTAATTTTCATTATAATATTAATTACATCATTGTTGATATGGTGAGAAATTCCAATATCTATATACCACACTTATATACAAAATTAAATTTGTTACATAGAAATGTCACAAATGTGCATTAATGTGATACCATTGCAAAATTCTTTCAAATAAACTTAATTGTACATTGAACAACAGGAAAAGTAAAAGTCAGTCAAGCAAGGGTAAATTCCCAGCAAGTATATATTGAATAATATTTATGATGATACAAATATTGTATTCTTTAGAGTTACCATGGATTTTAAATATGTCAAGAGGTGCCAATGCAGTCAAACATGGCTGTCCTAACTAAGTATAAAGAAAACATACTAATGAACTTCTTCTCACTTAATTTACCAACTTTTACCATAAGTGTCCTTTAATCAAGACCTTCAGATTTTGTGCAAATGATAAACTACCATTTTATGTTGTTATATTTATGTCTGTCCTTACAAAAAACAAGAAAATAACCCTTCCAGAGCTTTTGATTCAAACTACTGAATAGAGTTTGGAAAAGTTTAAATTAAATCATTCTGCATTGAGGTCATTTTTTAGTTTTAGACATATGTTGCAGACATGCATTGTGGAATAAATTAGTGGCATGCATCAAAACTCACTCTGGCCAGTTTTGAAGATTAATATATATTACCTTAAAACTGCCTATTTATGCCATTAAAGCAGAAACTTCTTTGAAACACCTACTAAATACACTTTTTTCTAGCTCCTGATAATACACAATTTCCTGTTGGAGCGGTGGCTGGGGGCATTGTAGGTGGTGTGGCAGCGATAATTCTCATAGCAGTCATTTTGCTCTTGTTGCGAAGGAGAAGTCACAAGCTGTAAGTTTTATACATATTTATAGCTTATAGAAATATTCTGGATTAATCTAGCATTTACAATTTTCACATCTGGTTCTTACCTTTAACTGATTACAGGAAATATATTGAAACTATTTGAAAAAGAAAATATAGGCGCCACAAAATGTTATCTCTTTATTGTTATGTATATGTTTGTTGTGTTTAACATTTGTTCAGGATTGTGATTGTATGGTGATTTGTTAAGAACATATCACTAACTTCTGTCCATAATTGTAGATCATACTTTAAGATAATGATCATTTTTAAACATGTTTACTTGGATTTGAATTCAAGCCCTTGGTTTTTCTCTTGGAAATTCGTTTTTATACCGTATATACTCCCATATAAGCTGCATAAGTTAGGAAAAATAAAGGTCTTGAAAAAGGAGGCTTGGCTTATCCATGGGCCAATGTCTAAACTCGACAGTTTTTAGGTCTTTTTGTTGACTACTGTAATGACTGTAAATCTCTAGACACGAAAAAATAACTAGACTGGTATATTGATGTGTAATTGCATTTTTATTCCATAATATTAGCATGATTATCGTAGTTTTGTAAAACGGAGTTTGTAAGGCATACATATGAACTTTTCAGAAGTCAAGTAGGGAGACTAAATAAAAGAAAATAGATATTTGGACTTAAAATTAGGATATTTTTTTGGGTGGCATTTTTAAAGCCTTGTTTTCACTAAATATTGATCAACCTGCCTGGTCCAATATGCATGAAATTCACAAAAAAGACATCGTTTCTCCCTGTGATGTGCCCTATTTTTCCCCAGTATGTGCTCAATTTTCATGTGAAGGTTTACAGGTATGGTGTAAGGAAGCTTACATGAAAGCAAACAACAACTCAGCTTTTACGGTTTTAGCATAAGTTTCTAAGTACATTTTCTGAAACTCCATTACTGTTGGAGACATTTAAGTTTAGTGCAATGGTGTCCATGATTCGACTCCAAGTGATGTATGCTTAATTCAGCACGTAATTGAACCGTATTATTGTTCATTGTGTTTTCATACTGGGATTACATTTTAATAAGTTAGGTATTTACAAATTTAAAGCAAAGTAAAACCATTATTACCAGTACACTGATATAAAATGTCCAATGCAATAATGCATAAACAAACAATAATTGAGTCGAAAGGGAGAAGTGGTGTTACGGTAGCTCGCGATTGCTAAATTCTTGTCATCATTTGATTAAATTATACACAAATCTAAATCAGGCAAATTTTGAAACAAGTTTATACCATTCCTTTTTAATAACCATGCACGCCAACTTCGAGATAAGTATATATGTATGTTTTTTTAAATATACGTTTGCCTAATTGAATGCATTTAGGACTTACTTCATGCATCTTGAGATGCCTCTTAGTTGTGGGCCGGTCAACTTATACGTGGGTCGTGCCATTTTTAGTGTTTATACCTGTTCAGTTGGGGAGGGGGCAGCTTACATATGAATGGGCTTATATGTGAGTATATTCGGTACTTGATTTTTGTCTTCCTTGTAAGTAAGTTGTTAACTGTTACGTGTCTTATAGGTTTATCCTTATTTGTAGAATTTAGAATATTCTAGAAACAAATGTTTGACCCACATCCTGGTCATCTTATTGGGACTTAGGTTTTTATGTAAGGTTGTGATCAACATGACATAGGCATTTAGAAAAGGTGTGATCAACAAAATTATTTTATCCTGTTTCAGTTTATCAGTCTTTATGGAATCACTTTTAATTGTGCTCTGACATAATTTGAGAGCAATTATTTGTTTTAAATATTCATCAGGATTTCAAAGTGCTCATTGAAATTTTGGGCTAAATCATTACTTTGGAATAATTGTGAATTCATTCAAAGATATTTTGGATTGCACTGTGATACAGCAAGACTATTCATGCATTCTTCATTCAAGACTATCGGTACATCTACACGTTCAAGTATAGAACATTCAGTAGTTTTAGACTTGAGGACATTTAAGATTATTTGGGATATAATTTATAGTGCAGTAATTTTTCACTTTGTAACTTTAAAATTTTTAATTATTTGTTAAATTATACAAACTTTGTTGCTTTTGCTGTTTTTATTACTTGTTTAGGACCATAGAGTTGTATGAGAATTTTGGACTCGTCAGAGATATGAAATTCTTTAAAACATTTAAGAGAAATTAAAAATTGTCTTTAAATTTTGGGGGAAAAAATGCTTTGGGTTAATTTGTAAGCCTGCATATGGTTTGAATAGGAAATTAAAATAAGTAAAGTTAAGAAACCAGACTGAATTAGAGTTAAGAAAGCTTTAGTTTTAGAGGAACTTATGCAAATACAGAGGGAAGAGAAAGAAATACAAAAGCAGATCTGAGGTAGAAAAAGAAGAGTGAGATGCACAGAGAGAGAGAGAAGAAAGGAAAAGCAACTGAAATTGAAAGATATAGAAATGACAGATGGAGCCCACTTACCCCCTTTACACACAAGTTCAAGTTTTAATAATAAAATAATACATGTAATAATAATAATGTAGATAGAATATTGTGTCCGATCTTTAGAGGCTCTTAAGTGCTTTATTATGTTACATAACACACACAGATATGTACAATGACAAGATTGCAAAACACAATCATCATCAAATTACACAAAAAAAACATACTGACAACAATTAAGGAAGCAAGAACTTAATTTCTGTTGGGATGAAAGACAGTGTTGTAATTTTTTAAGGGGAAAGACCAGAAAGCGAGTAGATGATGAAGAACCTACTGACATGGCAAATTTGAGCAAAATAAGAAAGCAGAGGTGAGAAATGTTTTATTACACATGTACACTTTTTAAAGATGGGCTGGGGTGAAAGATGATAATTATCAGATAAGTCTTCAGAAAATATAGCACTATTAGCAAGTGACTACCGTTTCCTTATATACATGTACAATGCTTGCCATGTGTACAAATTCTCATACGATTGTTTGCACAAAAGAACCAAATCACCTTTAACCCTTTAGCTACTACAGCTGTTGTGTAGTTTCACTACTGCTCTGTGCTATCATATCAGTTACTCAGACTACTGAGGCTGACTGCTAGGCTGAATACTAGAGCATCATCAAGGCTGACTACAGAAATTGACAATAAAAACATGGTTACATTTATATTCATTATTTCAATAGTTTTTACTAGATTTAAGTGAAATAAAAAAAACAGCTTATCTTGTATAGTGTCTGTTATTCATATACTTCTACTTTATACATACTCCTATATCCCAGCATATAAGAAATCCCAGTCATATAAACTGTTTTTAATCCCATAAAATAAATCCAATATTTTCATATGTACATATAAAAACATGAATGAAATCCACTCTAATTACAATGTTGCAATTGGTACCTCTCAAAACAGTAATTATCCACACATAAATGACGATGTTATCATGTATATTACAATATATGTATAGCAAAATTAACATGTTCTATGTCTTACATGTAGGACTAATGCACACATATGTGATGCTGATTTCATACCATTTCATGTCTTGCTTTTGGTCCCCTATTTTCTTAACAACCTTGTTTTTTTTTTTACAAGATTTTCTACCAGATATTCAGGAATAAATCTGAGTAAAAAATCATTCATTCACTGGTCCAAGCTTGATTGTTGTCTGTTGAACCAACGTAAGAATCAAAAACATTTGATTTCGAATACGGCGAGGTCGTCATTCCATTGTGCAATTGAAACTACGTCTGCCTTGTCATCCGATTAAAAATCGTTTGTATCTGATGCTGAAATGGAACTAGCATCAATATCTGATCCATTTTCTAATTATGATCCATTAAACTTTTCAATATCACTTGCACTGGACCCGTTAAAGTTGCTCATATCTGAATCGGAATCCATCTTTGTTCATCTCGAAAACACGTGTTTCGTAAACCGCGGAAAATTCATTTTAGTGTGTCTAAATTTAACCTCTCAGCTTTCCAACTTGTTTCAAAATGTTGAGTAAACAATCCTCTCATTGGTTATGATAATCAAAAATATGGAAACTTCCGTACATTCAACCAATCAACATTTAGTTAACACGTAGGTATTCTGCGCACATGAGCGTCGCTGGGGTTTCGAGTACTGCTGAACTTTACGCACATGAGCGACACTGGGGTTGTAAGCTAGGTTTATCGGCACTGCAGAAATGCGTCACTGGGGTTTGAGAGCTTTTTACAGTAGACGCTTAGATGCGGTAGTCGTAGCGAAAGGGTTAAATAACATTGCTAACAATCCCAGCACATGGTTAAGGCATAAAATTGCAACAATTTTATTTTATAAAAGTAATTCGCAGTTTTGTATAATCATCAGATAATGATTTTCATTCAGCTCCAGACATCTCAAAGAAAATGTGACATCAAGAATGAACTAGTATGAACTGAAATTTGAATTTGCCTATGTACACATGGATGGTTACTAATTATAATTCATCAAAATCATACCATTGCAACAGTGATTGCTGTGTTACAATGTTACAAAATTGCCTGATACATATTATTTCTCACCCATGCGACAATCTAATCTAGCAGTTTTACTAACATTATTTTTCTTGTCTCGAGTCTGGGCATCTCAACCCAGACATCTCAGCCAAGGTGTCTATGCACTCAGAACTAATTTTTTTATTAAAAAAAATCTTGTCTTCTTCTGTGCCTGAGGTTGTTGTTTTAAAAACAAACAACAACAAATAAATAACAAAAAACATAGTAACTTAAAGTCAATCCATCTTTGAGAACACACCATACTAAACATTTCTCAAGAGAAATGCGCAGGATGTCGAGCTTTTCTGTAGTTTCACACAGCATGGTCAGTTTTATCTATATGCAGATGTAACTCAGTACATTTTCAGGTCATTGTCATTGAATGTAGCTAAAGTGATCTAACTACATGTAGTTTTATATACTTCTTATAAAAAGTTATATACTGTTAGCTACATTTAATGACACTGACCTTAAAATTGACTGTGCTACAGATAAGATAAAATTCTCAATGATGTGTAGAATTAACTAAGACAGAAAACACTGATCCATGCACATATACTAGACCTATTCACTTTATAGCCTCGTGGAGAGTCAAATAATATAACCCCTTGACTGGAATTTCCTTGTTTTGGTCCAAAATCACAACAAAGATTATATCAATATCAGGAACACACAGGCTATACACATTACTGGTCACAAAAATACCAACTATCTCAGCAACTACAGAAAACTTAGTAACTGCCAGAAATGTGTTATGTTAAGCGTCTCCATTGTGCCCCAGCTGAATTCAAATATATACCTACAATGTTTATTGACAAATAATGAACTTACCAGCCAGAAGGAATCATTTAATGTTAATCCATACTCAAATGTCACTGTAGCACTTGCCATATTTCCAAGACAGAAAAATAAATGTTCAAAGAAATCATGAACTTGAAAGATCAGCAAGTCATGGTTATCCACTAGGGTCCGTATTTGGATGGTCTTTCACACATTTCGGTGGGTGATTTTTCATCAACATTAATTACAACACAAAAGTGTATCACAAACAGTTTCACTTTCAACAAAGAAAAAGAGAGTGATTTATGATAGTGACACAGATCTCAAATTACCCATGAATAATCTAATTCAACATGTTAGTCTTCGTTACAGCTTGTACTAAGTATAACTACACTATTTATGCGTACCCAATATCATTTCATTATTTACAATATAACTTTTCAAAATTGGAACTGATGAAAATGAAACATTTTCTTTTAATAAATATTAATTATCTATTGTTAATATTATATAACATCAATATATTAAATGTGATAATGACTCATTACTATGAGGCATTTTATGTTGTTATTGTTATGTTCTTTTCTCACGCATATAAACTGTGTACTTTGGATGCAGTAGTCGTCACACCACAGCCCTCAGCATATTTGTATTCATGCACCACATGTAAGCATACGTATATGAACTATATTACACTAGTGAAGAGTTGTTTCTACTTTAAAGGAAAATATTGAGTGAGAAAAATAATCTAAGTTGGGGTTTGGACCAAGACTAAGAAATCCTAGTTGCAGCTTTACATTTTGCATCTCCCCACTCAGCAAGCTTCATGGGGAGACAAATAATGTAACCCCTTGACTGGGATTGCTCTGTATCTGTCCAAACCTCAACATAGATTCTTTTTGTGTCATTATGACTTATTGAGTTAAGAAAATTGCATTAAATAAAACCCATGCAAATGGCACAAAGGCATAGCCTGACGTGAACACTTGAATAATTTTGTGTTGAAACAAATTGACAAACAATTATGAAAATCTTTGTAATAGGTTTGTTAATTTTAATATTGTTGTTATATTCCCAGGCCCATCAATCTAGCTAACTTTGCAGAATATGTCGCAGACTATCACAAAGACAGCAACCTCAAGTTTTCTGAAGAGTATGATGTGAGTACTATAAAAATAATAGTGATTGTGCTGTATTATCTGTTTATTTTGTGCACTGTTTATTATATATTAGAGAGACATATAATTACTCATATCTCTAAACAGTCTTTGCATATGTAAAAATATATCTAAAAAATGGATCAAGTATTTCAATGGTGATTGTATTTGAAGGCACTGTCTTGTTTGCTTCATACATTCAGAAGTTCACCTAAAGACAGCAATATATTATTTGGAAGTTATTGATCTTTTTAAAGTAAATACCAAATATATCTTGAACAAATCAGACCATTTTCGTTTTAAAAAATGCCTTAAGGCAGAGAATAATATTAATATTTACTTGCACATTGGGTAAGGAAGAACTCAATTAATTTGGTAGCATATGGTCAGAGGTCAAGGTCAAAATAAGTGAAAGAAGGAAAAATATTTCTTTTCCAAATAGTAATATTGGTTTTGCACCAAAAACCTGGACTAAACTTTGCAGTTCAGTGCATTAAGGATAGGGAAGAAGACTATTGATTTTGTTTGCTTCATTTCCAGGAACATCCTCCCCTATCACAGACCCATGTCTATTCTTTCAACAGTTCAAACTATAATGGCTTAAATAAGTGAAGAAGCTTTTTTTCTTTTGTGGAAAGGCATATTAGAGAGTGTGGAAAACATCCAGATTCTTGCTTCTACTCCAAATCCTTTTCATGATCTGAAAAGGCAAATAGTTTCTTCCCATTATTTCCATCATATAGTAATTTGTTCAAGAAAAAAAGATTTCAAGATGGAGACAATGCTTCGGTCAGGAGCACCATAATGCACTGCAACTGGACAGTCTCCATCAATCATCTGGATTCATGCATTCACAGGGTTGCATCTAGGATGTGCGATTGTGCAAATCCCCCAGAATTCAAGACTTCCCATAAAATAAATTTATCCTGTGGGGGAAAAATCATGCAAAAGATAAGAATTGTGTGCATTTTATTTTTAAGAATGCATCATTTTATTATAGTTTTTGCTGTAAACTTCCCAGTTGTCATTCACGGCGAATATGTTGTACTTGTATAGTTGTAAATGTGTCACATATTTCTGTATGTCATGTGCTCAATTCTGATTGGTTGATAAGGTCAGAAGGGCAAGTTTGATACAGAGGAAGGCTTAACGGGTCAATGTGTTAAATGGCAGAATCAGATCAAACTCTCTCTTTTTTATTTTTGTAACAGTAACCCTTCTAATAACAGTCAGGGTGCAGAAGTAATAGGCACAATAACAGCGAACAAACACTTCCTCAGGCTAATCCCATATTGGATGATGTTAGTGATTTGCTTAACTAATAGTCCATCTAATGCCAAGAAAAAACGTACTCTTTCAATTCAGACCCGAAACAAAATTGACCATGTCTGGAGCAGCAGCAGAAGGGGCGAATCGGACAACATTTTTAGACAAGTTTTCACTGAAATCACGCTTAAAAACAATGAAACCAATGACATCAGGCCCCAATGTGTGTGTGAATCTGATATCGTTTCATGGATTAGGATCAAATCAAAAAAACAACATTTTCAATGAAATCAGGTCCAAAAAAAATCAATGAAATTAATGAAATCCTCCATCGATTTTTTGGGGAAAATGATTACAACGTCGTTGTCACTCACCCTCTCTGCTGCTAGAACTTTCAGTTCTGGGTTAACCGAATATTTGATCCAGTCCGATACGATATCGTGTTCGAGGGTCATGTAAATCACTACGACGAAAATCACTACGATTTCACAAATAGACTAATTTGTAAAACCTCCTCTTGTAAATCAATCAGATTATTAGACTGGTCAGTGAGTTTGAAATTAATTCTGGTTAATGAATTATTATGACATCGCATATAGACTGGATTCACCGGGGACTCAATTATTAAAAATCCTGGAGGAGCTGTTGGTGCAAATGAATACAAAATATATCCTTGCTGAGCTTGATTTGATCGTTCTAGATTAATTTGATAGCTTCCTTCGATAACATCACATACTAAATTGAGCGCAATCACCGTTGAAATATTCACATTGAACGGAGCAATATGCCTGCCACCACCATCTGGGTCATTATTATGGGTCAGGATTTTTATTTCCGGTGATGTTGCTTTTTTCCATGCATCATGAATTATTTTAAAACCAACATCGATGGTGTCACTGAGAGATTTTTGTAGTTCTAAGATATTATATCCTGGTAGTTTGAATGTGGGGATATCTTCTACGCGTATATTATACTTCGTTGCAAATGTTGTTTTCGATAGGGGGATATCGTCATCTAATATACCCTGAATAATTTGTGAATGAAATGTTTCCATGTCATTGATGATTTTGTTACATGTTTCTACAACGCTGATAAATTCGTCTCGGGTGAGAGTACCGGATTTAAGGGATATTAACAACAACGAAATATCGTTATTGAACGCTCTGAAATTTTCAGTGGTTTTACTCTGTAGAAGTGTGTGGTATCTTTTATTAGTGACGGTATCTATCGTTTTAAGAAAAAAATTCAATTTGTCATAATCTCTATAACTCTTTACTGGATTATCAGATTTTATCCTGTCTGTGACATAATCAGATTTTTTGGGTTCTGGTAAATCAACGGGTTTTTCCCGGGGTGGGATTTCAAGCCATGCTAGTACGGTTCTAATAGAACTTTGATAGATATCTACGACATAACCCTCTGTGCTTATTTCAATGGCAGATGATAGTGTTGGTTCATGAACTGTTATAGCTATTTTTGACTCTACTCCAGTAATCGATTTTATTCTACGCGCGAATTCATTATTGATTTGTTCGATTTGGTATGATCCGGTTGGTATGGAAACAACATTCCAGTCTGGGGTACCGTCGGGTTTATTCTTATTTGCAAATACCAGTGAATTATTGGGTTGTTGACCACCAAATGATTTTGATCTGATATTAGGCCAACTGTGGTATACTCGTAATTTTGCTAGCGCTATCTCCTTCACTGGGACCGGAGAGGGGAAATTCACACTGAATTCTGGATTCGTTGAGGTTATTGAGATCATGCTTGTTTGTACTGGGTTTGTGTTCTCCACTATTTGTTGAAGTAATTCCATCTGTGTTGTCATTGTTATTATATTCATGATGTATTTCTAATTTTGACATCGCAGAATCATATATATCTACCATCGCTGAAAACTCTCTCTCTGATATAATTGTATCATCGAGCGATGACGATATCAATGAGGATAATTGCGAGTATGCAGTAGACACAACATGAAATTGAATTATGTAGTCTTGTAGTTTCCGTTGGCTGCATGAGGATATTTTTTTTGTGATTATTGAAATAATTCCAGCGATTGTTGTTGCCGCAGAAATGCAAATTGGAACAGCTATCGGGGCCATCATTGTCACTGAAGACAGTATAATACCGGCTCCGGTGATTACACCACTCACTGAATACACAGTAATATCAATTGCGGTAATTCTCCTGCGATATTTTTTAATTTTCATTGCATACTCCTCAGACAGGGTTTTGAGTCTAGTTTGATATTCTCTGACCTGATCATAGCGATATTGCGATGATGAAATCATTTTTTATTTTAACAACGCTAGCGTTTTCAATTGTGAAATCCTTTTAATTTTCAACTTAAATCCGCTACGAATTCCACATACCACGTTGTTGAGACCATAAACAAAGTTTTATCAGTAGATGTTATAGTGAACTTTTCAGTTGTACCCTTGTCGATGATCGTTGAAATCGTATTGTTGACCCCGGATGAACTCGACGATGATATATAAAATTGAGCCGTTGTC
The DNA here is from genome assembly GCA_029339505.1 of Unio delphinus. Lineage (NCBI taxonomy): Eukaryota > Metazoa > Mollusca > Bivalvia > Unionida > Unionidae > Unio > Unio delphinus. The sequence goes on from JAQISU010000155.1 coordinate 8,374,746, forward strand.
ACCAGTGTTAATCGATAAATACCCTTGACGGTTGCAGTGATATCTAATTTGTTGTTTGTAAGTGTCCACGCAAATGATCCGTGTTGGATTGTGTATACTACGTTATTGGTTTTCTCATGAGGAATTTTTGTTTTTTCAATGATTGTTATCATCCTCGAAAAATCACCTTTGACGGCTTCGATGAAAGTTTTCGTCTCATCGATGGATTTTTTAATATCAGGGAGTTTTAGTTCAATTTTATCGAATGTAGTTCCAATAAATTTATCAATGATATTTCTACGAAATGCGGTAAACTGTTTTATGTGTTCTTCAATTCTAGATTCAAGTGTTGTTAGTACAACCACAGAATTGTTTAACTCATCGTTGAGAATTTTTAATCGATCTGTAATCGTCGAAACGAGTATACCCGGTTTGAGTTTACCCTGATCGGAAAATAGCGCGATAGTATTTTCGATTGCGTTTTGTTGTTTAACTAAAATATCATCCAGAGAGATATTACTGGTTTTCAATTTACCCTGATCAGAAAATAACGCAACGGTGTTCTCAATTGCGTTTTGTTGTTTAACTAAAATATCATCCAGAGAAATATTACTAGATTTCAATTTACCCTGTTTGTCCTGAAATACAACTATTTCGTTCGGGTCGACACTTGTTAAATTCAACGTCTCAGCGATTTCATCTTTAATTTTTTTTGTTATATCCTTGATAGAATCAGGGGTTGCAGTGCCATCGGGTTTGGGTTTCAAAGATCTCCCCCAAATATCAATCATGTTATTGTAAAACTCTTTCTCTCTCTAAAAAGCGATTGCTGGTGTAGTCATTTACGACAATATGAGGTGGTTTTCTAGATGCTGAAATAGCATCAAGGACATTTAATACTTCACTGCCGCATATTGGTGGGTCATTGATTTGTTGTGTTGGTAGCGTAGAATACTAAGTCTTCATTGGAAATTGTTTTATGTAACGCATAAATTCTTTTGGTGGGGCTAATCCATATGAATCAAAATAGACAATCCCACGTGGATCAATAGCGTATGCAACCCAGTGAGTTCCAGGTCCGGTGCTGTTATCGAGATTAATAATACCTGTTTCAGTTTTGTTTGGTTGATGTGGTAATTGATCTTTCATAAAAACACCTCTGAAATTTTTAATCACTAGTTTTTTAGCCACATCCATTAAATCAAAATTGGACATGGGAACCATCGAAGATTTGGGAACCATAGGTTCCTCAATTAATAAACCGTTCCTGGTAGTCTCAGGCCTGATCCGTGAACGGATCTCCCGCTGTACCATGAATACGGGGTTCCTGGTAGTCTTAGACCCTTTCCGCTGTACCATGAATACGGGGTTCCTGGTAGTCTTAGACCCAATCCGTGAACGGATCGTCCCTTTTTTTTATATCCCTTCCCAGTTGCCTTCTTAAGTGCCATTCCTGCTGCAGTACCAACGGCTCCTAACGCCGCTGCTTTAGCCACTGCTGGGGCTGCTGCTGCAATCAATGCTGGTATTGCAGCTAACAATGGAAATATACCACCTGATTTTATCATATTTTTGATAGCAGCCGCAGAAAGAGTAATCTGGACACCTTTTTTGGCTGCAAGTGCATCATTGAAATGTTTTATTTGACGAGTTGTCAGCGATAGTTTATTTGCACCACCAGTCATTTGATTAGGTTTCAACGTGATTGTGGTTCCACATTTTTTAGCCGATTCTGATTGCAATTTTTTTATTTGACCAGGAGTTAACGCAACACTAATAACACTATATGACATTATACATAATAGATTGATTCTAATTCAATGAAAAATCGAGAAAAATCGTTCAAAGATTTTCTACTGGGGCATCTACCACTCTCATTCTTCCACCAACACCTTCGAGTAGCATTGATTTATCACTGAGAATGACAGCAACCGCTCTATAATCAGCAACACCACCATGAGTCACATTAGCTCTAAAGTGTATATCAACAACTGACTGTCTTGTCAAATCGAGATGTTCCAGTGAGAAGTAATAGATCGGATACAGATTTTTAAAATCATATTGTGATATTTGCAAACCAGTATCCACATTTTGATCGCGTGCCATAAATGACAACAGACGATGATAAACTCGTGCAATATGATTTTCTGTGTAATTAAGTTGTATATCCTCGGATGGTTCCTGCTGGCCGTTTATTCTCAGTGAGACGTCTTTCACACCTAATTGATCAAATATCATATGACTTTGTTGTTAATTACTAACTCGTGTGTTATCCTGTAACGCTACGAATATATGACGTGGCGCAGAAACGCCTTGTTTTGATGCTAGGTTCCAAGTGAATAACCCGTTGATATTTGATTGCTTCACATCTGTACTCACGGTTAGCCAACTCAACAACGACTTTCCTCCTTGATCCATAAATGATAGTAATCGTTCTTCTGCGGTGATTGCTGGAGTCAACACTGGCATCCACAATGATATTTTTGTTTAATCGACTCTACCGGCATCAGCATTGGGGGCTGCAGCATCTGCTGGAATCCTCCAAATTGCATCATTATCATCACTTTTTCGTACAAGCGATACTGTACGCTTCGCCCCGTAGATAACTTTTCTGACGTTTCTACAGAATCCAAATATGTGATGTAGTGGAATCGCGCATGAAAATGATTTACGCTCTCCTTGCAACATTGCGTTTTGTGTTGCAGCTCCTAGATTGAAATTAACATCGTTGTTTATAATCATATTCTCGACATCAGCATCACTATTATCACGTTTTTTTGGTCGTCTTACAACAAATGGATTTCCTCCAGCGGTATTCTTACCATCTTTTGCAAACATCATAGAAGGTCCTGCTGATCTTGAATAATCATCGGAATATCTCGCTAACCCGATTATTGTTGTAGCCACATCAACATCACGATCTATGGACTCAATTTCTTTTCCATCAATGAGATATCTAGCACTCTCAAATAGCGCCATAATACCATTATTGACAAAACCGACTTGAGTACCAGCTGGATACGGTGCTGGTACAGTAGGAGGATCAGCAGCTGTTACAATTTCTCCTTCTACTTCAATAAATGCTTCACAGGGTAAAAAGTATTTACTGGTATCATGGACTTGAAGATCAATTCTTGCTCGACTATTTGAGTTTATGGCATGATAGGCGTAATATTGATAATCGCGTACAGAATCATTCTTGGGGACTGGGGCATCTATATCAAATGCTGGATCAGGTGACCTTTTGAACATTTTATTCTATTTATCAGAGTCTAAATCGTAAAATCGTAAACGATTTTCCATTTTCATCGTGAAAAACGCTAGCGTGAAAATCCATAGGATTTCATCGACGTGGTTTTTTAAAGCCACTTCCCGCTATCATGTTTGCAATATTGCTTTGGTCCCCTTGATTTACCATCGACGCTAGTTTTTCATCTACTGTGTTATTTATAATTTTACTAACACTTGCAGGCATTTCTGCTGTAGACGGTAACGGTTTCTTTTTTCGTGATTTTACTAATGATGTTATTTTATCCTTCGCAGTTGAAAACGCTTTCCCGGCAAGATCTCCAACAGTACTAATACCCTTATCACGAATAACATCAATGGCTTTCATTGATAATTGTTTAGCTAACGGCATCACTTTTGGGGCCATTCTTGAAAAGAATCCTAAAATGGTATTGCCGAGGCCATCTCCATAGTATGCTTTATAAACTGGAAACCGTGAATTAACTACATAGACGAGGGTTGGTTTATCATGATTGTAGTGTACGATCATTATTATAAAAACAATAGTGTTTTCAATTGTTATTTAATCACTATGATACCCATTTGCTAACTCGTCAATGAAATCTCGATATGTTTTGATATCCATGATACCGCCGGCAAATAACCGTCTACAGATATCAGCTGCTTCATTAATTATTTCCGGTGAATTATTTCCAGCTCGGAATCCTCCTACAAGAACATCTAATCGTGATATATCATTGATAACACTATCAGGACATGTCCCTAATCCACTTCCGCTATAACCAGCTGCTTCATCTAGTTTTTCTAAATCATCATCATCATCATCATCATCAGGTGGTAGTTGTTGTTTTTTAGGAGAGTGTACTTTCTTTGTAGGTTGCTGTCGCTGCCTTTGCAATTTTGGTTGTTTAAACTCTTCGTATTGATTATACACTAGATCCACCGCATCGATATATTCGATGTATGATGCACTATCTGTCTTTTTTTTACTTTTTCCAGTTTTGATTTTGTAGAATATATCAGCCCAGTGAGTGAAATTCTTAACATATTTATGATGTTCTGGTTTCAAAATTTTTTTTCTGTTTTCATAAGAAGTAACAACAAGCGTAGGAATTTCTGTTGAATCAGTCTCATCAATTGCTGCTAACCCTTCTTCGTTAAATCTCATGCGTAAATCATCTACTGTTCTTTTTGATCCCATTTGTTTTGTTTGTTCAGTTTTCGCTGCTAGTTTTTCAAGTTCACCAATAACAGATTTTCCCGTCTCGGGACCATCTCCCAGTAAAGCACGCTCTACCCCTTTCGTTGCTGTGGTTACTGGTTTAAACAACTCTTCAGACCCCAGAGCAAAATCAGTTTGTAAACTCTGTCGTTGTTGCAGTTTATTTCTTACAGAGTCACGAATTGGTACAAATCTCCTGATTGCATCCAGTCGTTCACGAGCCAATCGGGTTGTTAATGCTTCATTGACCATTATTTGAAATCAGAAACCATTTTTCAATTGTAAAACACTTTTTCCCACTTTTGTTACATGTCGGATGATTTTTGATACGGTCATGGAAGTGTTATTTCATCGTGAGACACCTTCTATCAGTGATGGAGAAAGTGTCATAATTGTATATAAAATAAATAATACTGACAGTTTCTCCACTTTTTTGACATGTCGGATGATTTTTGATACGGTCATGGAAGTGTTTTGACAGCTCTATCACTGATGAGGAAAGTGTCATAATTGTATATAAAATAAATAATACTGACAGTTTCCTCATTCTATTTTTGACATTCCCGTTGAGGGTCGGCTAAAAAATATGATAATGGTCGGGCAATCAAAAAATGATAATGGTCGGGCAATCAATGGTCGGGTAATCAATTTTCTTGAATTAATGCTCGTAGGTTTCTAATTTTAGAGTTGACTTCTTTTTTCAATTCGTATTCGTTACCTAATTCTTTTCGTATTCCTTCTACGATAGTATACAACGGGACGAACACACTGATGTCACTGGAAAATGAAAGAGAGTCTTTAATAGAATTCTGAATTCTTTTGATGAGTGCATACTTCTTGGGTAGCATATATTTGTTAGTGCTAACCCCGTATTCAATATCCTGAAAATCAGACACAATTTGATCAGGATTTAACCCATCTGATAGTTTGATATCCTGATTTTTCAATTTTGCTATTTCAACTATGATGCTATTCATGTTTTCAGAATTCATTATTCTATAAGAATGACATATCTCTAATTGGAAATTATGACGCATTAGATATAACTAAATTGAACTTTTTGTCCACTCTTTTTTTAAATAGCCGTTTTGGTTATCCCCTCTGCAACGAATCGTACTGAAGTTCTACAAATATTGAAATACTTGCCGGCTTCATATAATGATTGAAATATTTTCTCTTCGTTAGTTGTTGTATTCAAAGATTTCACTGGTCTCGCTTTATTTGAACAAGTGTCAGTCCTTCCTCGTTTGGAATTCTCACTCTGTGTGATAGCTTGCAGATTTGATACAGAAATGTTCCTTGGATTAGAATCAATGTGATCAATAACAAAACCATCTTTGATCAATCCATTAAAACATTCAAATACAAAACGATGATTGCGAAATGTCTTCCTTCCAACATTAAACACCAAATACCCCATACCATTATCCCACCCAATTGGGTTCTTCAGTCTACAGTTTCTGACAGTACCATCACTGGATGCTTCGTAATTTTTAATCACTGGGTGTAGTCTGAATTCTTGGGTCATTATATACTACACTATTGTCTAATTCAATGACTGACCCATTTTGCAGTGATTGATTATACATAAATCTTTCATTTAGACACCTGTTTTATATATAGCATGAAGGAGTTCAAGAGATTGACTTCGAAAAATGCTAAATTCAATGCTGATGGAGAGTTCAAGAGATTATTGAAAATCAATCCTAGATTTAATCTCGATAGACCCAAAAAACATATAGTAAACAGAAACAAACGTCCAAGAGACGGAAACATGAAAGAGTTTAAGAGATTATTGAAAATTAATCCTAGATTTAATATCGATAAACCCAAAAAACGTAACAAACGTCCAATAGACGGAAACATGAAGGAGTTTAAGAGATTATTGAAAATCAATCCTAGATTTAATCGCGATAGACCCAAAAAACGTAACAAACGTCCAAGAGACGGAAACATGAGATCACCATGGAAGGATGCTCAATTCAATCTTGATATAGTTTCTAATACACCCAAGAATAAAATTCTTGATAAACCCATCAGAGACTGTTTTAATGAATTCAAGCGTGATGGAGCATCTTATTGTTGGTCAACATTTCGAATTGATGGTGTTGTTGACGCTACCATGAATGATGAAAAAGCAGCAGTGATCATTTCACGTATTGGGGAAAAAAGTCATTTTTTCCGAATCAAATTCATTATCCGTGAGGATGGCAAATGGATTATTAGGGATAAATTTGAACCCATTCTCAGGGGCAAAAAAACTGTCACCGTGAATCAGGATTCCAAACCGGGAATTTTGACTTGAATTGATAAACCGTACTACGAAAGATCTTATCCTGTCACAGCAGTTGTTTACGGGATCTATCCGCTCAATGAAAAACCTGATATTTCAAAACTAACACCCATGAAATATTCGACAGGGCTCGATTGTGTAGCAGAACGAATAATAGAACACTTCACAAATGCGTCCCGGGGAAATAAACTAACTGATCTAAGACGAAAAAAAATAGTGGGAGTTCACGGTAAAAGAGCATGGAGCAACAATTCAGGATATAACTAAATTAGAAAAATCATTAAGATTTCCAATATCGGTAAGGACAATCACCGGAGAAGTATTATACGAATCGAAATATAAATCAAAAGGGACTCCCATTGAAATTATTGATCATAACGCGCACGCGTGGTCATCTGCAGTAACAATATTCCCACGGGATAGAACCGTAAAATATCTACCCCAAACCGAAGAGTTTTTTTCAGAGCAGAAATTATTTGATGCTATTTACCATTTGAGTAAAAACGATCCTGTGTCAGTGTGGCTATTTCATAGTAATTCAGACGAAGAATGCAAATTTGATCAGTTTGTAAGGCCTAACGGAGAATTATACCGTACTGAAGAGCTGCAGAATCAAATGAAACAACTAGCTAGTGAGTTTTCTGGGGACGGAGAAGACAACGATCAATTATTAGCAAACTGTTTCACAGTACCATCCATTGCAGCACATTTTGCTAGAAAGAAAAACGCGTGGAAACCAACACGAAGTGAGTTCTTATCAGATGTCAAATTGTCCTGTCTTGAATACAGCCACGGCGGATTATGGAACACAAAATACACCGCTGATACCGTTATTTCAGTTGATATGATTGCGTGTTATCCAGGAAGTTTTCTTGGGTATGGAGAGTGTGAGAAATATTTCAAACGATTTGGACACCCTACACACGAAATGACCCGTGTTGCTATTAATGGACCACTTCCTGATTTTGATTTAACCGGATTCGCTTGTGTAGTATCATTTGAAATGGCTACAGGACTTCATCCGTGTAGTTATCTTTGGATTGGTAAACACATGTCTGAAAAACACTGGATGCCAATAGTGTTATTACGGTATATGTTTGATTGTAAGATGTTAAAATCATTAATTGTCAGTGAAGCAATTATATCCTATCGAGCACAGAAATCAGTCTGGTTACCCCAACCTGATCTAGAAAAAATAATTAGCGAAGAGCGAAAACTGTTTCCTGATTTTAATGAACAACAAATCATGGATTGGTCCCAACAGTTATTTGAAATCAGAAACAATGAAGCAAAAAATCTTGGACGAAGAATAATCGGTAAATTTACCCAAGGTGGCAAAGATGATAATACGAAATATTCTTCACGATTGATTATAGACAATGCTGAATACGATTTTGTAATCACGGATTTAACGAATAAGGGCTTATATGTCAATCGTAAGGACGCATTTCTGTCCGATGGAACCAAATTGGGTACAATTGTTACCTACAATGATGGATACCATCCGCAGTACACACACTTAAGAGCTTCTATGCTCGGTTATGCTTCTATCAATCTGTTTTCAATGATCAATAGATTTCCTACCACCGCAGTTAGAGTTGCTACTGATTCATTTTACATTAATAGCAAAATGGCTGATTTTAAGGCTACTGGCAACGAGAAATGGGGATCATGGAGAATTAAGTAAGAAATGATTCATGATTATATTCAATCAGCAGATGTTACCATTGAAAATAATTACTTAGAAAGCAATCAGTGTTCAGAATTTTCTAGTGCACCACCGATTTCTGATCCAATATGCCTGTATAAAACAGTTTATTTAAACGGCTGTGGTGGGTCAGGAAAAACAACCCGGGCAATTGAGTTATTCCGTGGGAAAAATCCTACGGATTTCACAAAAATGATTGTGCTAACACCAACTCATAGACTTGCAAGAGAAATGATACAGAGAGGGGTAAATGCTTGCACTTATCACAGCTTTTTCCGATGGAAGGGAGATAAATGGACTCCTGAGCGCATGGGAGAGAAATTTATTCCTGAAATTATCATTTGGGATGAAATAGACACAGTGTCAGAAGATGTCTTAAAAATATTTCTTGAGTGGTTGTTATTGAAGAATACAAAAGTCGTCATGTGCGGTGATCACGGCCAACCACCACCATTTGTCGGTGCATTCTCCCATGAATGGCTAAAGGGTTTTGTAGACTATTATGAAGAAATTGATACCGATCATAGATCACTTGATAATGAATTAAAAGAATTGAAGAAACTAATTAGATTACAACCGGATAGAATCCAGTGTGAAATAACCCGTGAAATAATTTCGGAAACTCCCATGAATGAGTTTTGGGAAGCGTGGAGACCAAACGATTTGATCATTGCAAGTAGAAAAATAGTCAGGGACACACTTCAGATGAAGTTATTTGAATTGCATAAACAAAAATTTGCAACGCTTCCAGTACCGTTATGTTATAGGCCATCGGATACACGAAAACAGAACATCGAAGTTGATATTCCAGGCCTGACAGAGTCAGGGCGTGAAAAGAAGATTCTCGTATTAAATGATATTGTGCTGGTTGATATCAATGTCGTTGAAGATGCATTGCGTGCTAATAAATCCCCGTGGACGCTAGGATACGCAGCGACGATACATTCTTCACAGGGATTGACTATATCGGATACAATTGTTTGGATGGTGGATAATCGCATAGAATGGTCAAATTTAGTCTATCTCGCAGTGTCTAGAGTACGAAAAATAAATCAACTTCGAAGAATTGTCGTTGGCGAAGCCAGTGGAGATGATGAAATCATTGGCGATGATGAAATCATTGGTGACGATAATGATATTATTGATAAAAAACTCTCCGGTTACAAACAACAGGACAAAAAAAAACAATGAGAATTTGATATTGATGCTGAATTAATAATCACTTTGAAGAAACAACAGAATAATCACTGCGCAAGTTGCAATTGTATAATGCGTTGGCAGTATTCGGATAAGGATCCTCGCCAATTCACCGTAGACAGAAAAAATAACAATCTCGGTCATGTCAGAAATAATGTGATGTTGACTTGTCTTGAGTGTAATAGACGCAAGGGTGCTAGTTAAGACCATGGGGTGGCAATTGAGTATCCTCGGGTATCACTTGTAATTGTTGTCTAGTAAAACCCCGTTGAGGGGCAGTTGAATCCAGTTTATAGATTGGAGGTCTACCCGTAGATCGTGTTATACTAGATATCTTATGCATAGTAACACTCCAAATAGGATCAGTAGCTCTTTTTCTGCCACCCTCAAGCTCTCCTGGTTCATATAAGTACCTCACAATGACATTACTACCAAGAATTGGTTGGGAAACGCTAAAATCCTTTTGTGTTTTTTCAGGTATCGACTTCTTTTTAATCGCGTTGATAGGTTTCATGTTGATGGTTCTAGTAATCTCGTTATTCAGTGCGGTAACTACACCTGGTAATCTCTTAACCCATTCACGGGATCTTTTTTCTTGGATGAATTCTTTTGCGTATTGATATCCAAATAACCGTTCAGCAAGAATCCGATTAAATCGTTCTACAATGGCCTGATCACGATGCAGTGCAGTATGCCCTCGTCTGATAGCGACATTGTGATATTTCATTGTAGATAACACTGCACCCTGAAATTCCTTGCCAGGATCAACTTGTAATAGATTTGGCCAGTGCAGAAGACTCCTTCGATAAATCCTTTCAAATGCAGAAGCCACTTCAGTGGCCGATTTTGTTTTTAACGGTTCTGCTTCTTTGTATCGACTTGCAATATCAACTACAGTTAACGCATATTTGTAACCACGATCATGTGGCAGAAATAATATATCAGCCTGATGAACTTCATTAGGAAAGGTCACATCAAAATGCGAGAATTGAATTTGTTTAGGCGGTGGTAGATAAATTTGCCATAGTGCCTGTTTGGATAACCAATGAGCCGCAGTGGTTTTTTTCACTTTTGCGGCGCTAGCGAGTTTACTGATTGCAGCGTTACCCTTCCAGTATCCTCTTGGGGAATAATAAATAGATTCCATGTTGTTATTAATTACCAGCACCTAACATCAATTTACTTTTCATAGCCGATTTTATCAAAAATGAAGCCAATTTTTCTTTGAAGGATTTATCAGTGATAGAATTCAACGCATGAATTAATTTCACATCTGCTAGATGCCTGTGTTGCAAATTGCTACTTTTATAAGCAACATCATGAAGGTGACAGGCCTTATCAATAGCGTTTATTGGTTCCTCACCGGGTCGGGGCTGATTTTGATCATTGAGTCTGATATCAAGTCTTGTTCCCGGTCCACAATAACTATACCCTGGAAGGTGTTTTTCTCCAGGGTATTTTGCCCATGGGGTTCCAGGGAGTTTTGCTAATTTGGCAGCGATATCACCTCCTCGTTTTTTTTTAAAGGTTCCTTGGGTTCCTTGGGTTTAGAAACAAATCTAAATTTCTTTGTACTACACTGTACGCATTTACCAGAAAGCGCTGATCGGTTATTTTTAGTTGTAATCGTCGTCAAGTCATCTGTGCCAGTACGTGCCTTACACTTCACGCAATATAGATCCATAATTTATGTATAGAGATATGAATATAATTGATTTTTCAGCGACTAAAACAAGAGAACCAGTTAAGCATCATGCAGCGCTACCAAACTCTATCCGCGCAATTATAATCGGACCATCTGGATCCGGCAAGACGCAATTGTTGCTCAATTTAATAATGAGATGGATGAAGTGGGATAAGTTGTATTTAATTGCCCCTAGCGTAGATGATCAACGATGCTATGAAGTGCTAAAAGATTTTAATGAAAACGCTTCAGAGATTGCCGGCGAGGATGTTATTGAATTTATAACCGATATTGACGAGGCGCCATCCGTGAATGACCTCGATGGAAGTATCAACAATTTAGTTGTATACGACGATGTCATGTTAGATAATCAAAAAAATCCTGCTAGAATATTTTCCCGAGGCAGGCATAAAAACACTGATGTGATTTATGTCACTCAACGCTACACTCAGATTCCAAAAGTGATTAGAGATAACTGTAATATGCTTGCTGTATTCAACGGCGTTGATACACATACGCTACGAAATATTTGGCAGACATGGTGCTCCGATATGGACTTCAATCAATTTAGAAATTTCTTTAGTCATGCTCCGTCTGCCCCACACGGATTTGTAACAATAAATTTACATGACCCTCGAACACGATATCGTATCGGACTGGATCAAATATTCGGTTAACCCATAGCAGCAGAGAGGGTGAGTGACAACGACGTTGTAGTCCCTTTTCCCAAAAAAATCGATGGAGGATTTCATAATTTCATTGATTTTTTCATATTTTTTTTTGGGACCTAATCCATGAAACGATATCAGATTCACACACACATTGGGGCCTGATGTCATTGGTTTCATTGTTTTTAAGCGTGATTTCAGTGAAAACTTGTCTAAAAATGTTGTCCGATTCGCCCCTTCTGCTGCTGCTTAACTAATAGTCCATCTAATGCCAAGAAAAAAAGTACTCTTTCAATTCAGACCCGAAACAAAATTGACCATGTCTGGAAATGAATGAAACATTTGAGATGCTTTGCAGATGGTGTGTAAAAACTGGCAGAAAAATTGTTTTTACACTTGGAAATGCTAATTTCAGGACATCAATCCTTGACAGACATGTTGAATTACCAGTTCACAAACAGGCGGTTCAGGGTTTGAAACTAAGTGAAAATCTTCAAACTATATGCATGGCAGCTATCATCAAGAAATCTGAATCAATCATTCATGCTATCAGTTGCCTAGTACTTGGTGAAGGAGAATATTGCTTCTCTAAAATATGGTTCACTGTTGGATTTTCTTGACTGGCTGATTCACAGAATCCTCCAAGATTCTCTTCTGAAGGACCTTTCCTTCTCTGGTTGACAGTGACCTGTCTCAGTCATGTCCAAACCTATAGAAGTCATGTCAGCACCTTTTGATGTCTCTGTCCAATTTACATGGAACCACATTTGAACACCTCAACATCATTCTAATAGAAGCACATTTGGACACCAATAAACATCAGCCATTATGAGGTGGCTTTCTATGTGCCACCTTTGTGGCATACCCCTTTTTAGATGATGCACTCGTTTATGTGAATGACTATTACGTCAGATCACATGGTGGTTGTTTAAGTTCTGCATGTAATCTGCTATTTAAAGTAAATATGTCACATTCTCCTCGCTCCAAAATGGAGGCAATTTCATTTAAGTTTTCACAATTAGACTCACAGCTATGAAAGCTTCAATAACTTAGGTAAAGGCTCAGATATTGATGTAGGCAGAAATTAGTTTTTTATAAATTATCAAATTCAGATGATTTAGTCATGTAGATGCTGAAAAAAAATTTTTAAATTTCGAGTTTGGGGAATGGCAGCTACAGTTGGTCACATAACTTTACTGACATGACAGTGAACTAGTTCTCTCATAATTTTAAAGCACATTAAAAATTCTTCCTGAAAAATAACTATACAGCTATAACCGTCAGATTTTTCTCTGAAATCTTTGTAGTTATAATAGATATAAACTGATTCAAATTTGATGTTGAATGTAACATATACTGCACTGTTATAACAGTTAACAGGCAGGCCCATCTGTATTTGGTCAAATAGGTAACCGGTGTTCTATTTATAGCATACTGCACTAGATACTGGTAACTTTTGTAACTGTATATCAACTGCCTACAAATCCATACACTCTGAGGTAAAGGTCATCTTGGGACTAAATATATGTGTGGATGAATATAGTACCAGCCTTGGGAAGGTATGCATTCCCTCAGACATTATCTCACATCACATCCATGAACCTCACTCCTTTCTAATATACTCCAGTGCATCAGATTTGGGACAGGGTGCTAATCTGAAGCCAGTGGGAGTAATGTTTCAGATGTTTTGGTCACAGGAAGTGCAACTCTTCTTATTCATATAAGATCTCGGCTTCTGTGTTTATCTGGTAGACCCATGTGGCCCCAATTGTAATAGCTCAGTGACCTAATCAACCAGTTCGTAGATGAGTGCAGAAGATTACAGCAGAGGAGAGATATGCTGTTGCAGCGCATCTTTTCTACCCTGCACAACAGCCCAAAGATTCTCTATCATCACACTTGGCTCATTTCATTTAATCAGTTTTCAAGCAAGGCTGCGGACTGCTTCATCCAGGCTATATAGCAGTCTGCTTCCAGGGTTTATGATGCAAATTTGATTGATTGAGTGGAAAAAATACATTGATTTTAGCTGCTTCCCATGGAGCATAGTGACCTCTTCCTCCCAACAAGAACTATACATTTCAGAAGTCAATCACCATTATTAACAGAGACTTACGTAGAAAGAAAAGGACTCAATAATGCAACAAATAATACTGTATCCAGAATTCTCAGTAATTTTCTGTATGTGAAATTAAGACTGCAGATAAAGCAAGAGTGACATCTCCACAGAATCAAGCTATTATTACATTGCTTCTTAAATTAACTAAACTTTTTTATTAATCCAGTGAGTATTTTTCTTTAAGAATATCTTTGTTAAGCATTGTACCATTCCTAAAATGTAGATTATAAGATATGCAAGACCACATACAAGGTATTTTGTACATTTAAGGTTAGTTATATGTGTGTCTTTGTGCAAACAATTTTATAATTAGATTCCCAGTATTAACAATAGCTGTTTTCTCTCATTATAGAATTGTTTTGGGAGCAATTAAAGTAAATGCTTTAGAGCAATGTAAATTTATAATGCAGTATATTTTAGCTGTACTGTGTCCATTATTAATTAACTAATACACTGGGTATTTAATGATTGAAAACGATATAAAACCTATTTCATTGTTAACCTGAGTGAAATTGATTGATTGTATAGCTTGAACTAAACATTTTGACTGGAATCCAAGCACTTATCATTAGTGAGGCCACAGTATCATGTATGAAGTTTTATAATCAAAGACTGTTTTTGTGTTTTATGATCTTTTTTGTCTCTTTTGAAGGACCTGAAGACTCTGAGTCCAAGTCATTCCCATGAAGCGGCAGACATGGAGGAAAACCGTCTAAAGAACCGCTTTGTTAACATTCTGCCATGTAAGTTTTGATTTGTTCTAGTAGCTTGACATGTTCTCTATAATAATAATAATAATAATAATAATGAGGACTTTGTATAGCGCCTAATCTTTAGAAGCTCTAAGCACTTTACAGCATCTATAATGATTTGACTACAAAAAACAAAACATCATGAAATTAGAAAACATAAAAAACTCAAATATTCAAGGTAGGAAACATTATTATGTCTTTAAGTTTGTTCTTGCAGTCGATAAAGGTGAGTTTTAAGAGCACTCTTGAAAGGGGTCCTTGTGTCTTTGTGTCTAATTTCAATGGACAATTCATTCCATGTTACTGGGCCTTGGTATGCGGAAGAACGTTGTCTATTTGATTTTGTTTTTATAGTGGGAATAATGAGTATATGATTGTGAGAAGAGGAGTGTAAGTATCTTGCTGGTGTTTTCACATGGGTGATGTCAGATAGGTATGTTTGGCTGGAGTCTGTCATTGAAACGTAGCACAGAGAAAAAAAACTGTTTGATTCTGGATCAAATGGATAGCCAGTGTAGGGTACAGGTCAGTAGGGATGTGTGCTCTGATCGTGATGATGTAAGGATGATCTGAGCCACTGTTTTGAAGTTTCTGGAGTAGATATTGAGACGAGCCAGCCAGAATTGAGTTACAGTAGTCCAGTCCTGAAAGTACTAATGAGACACAAGTGTTTTAGTGGCATCAACTGACTGTGTGAATTTTAATGTGGGTGTTGCTGATATTTATTGTTTGAAGTAAATGATGTGAATGAATAATTCTTTGTGTTGTGATCAGAATGACCTCAGTTTAATCATCATTCATCTGCAGCATGTTATATGTCAGCAATGATTTTGCATCAGAATTGAACCTCTCTACTCCTTGGATGGTAGCATCAACTTCAGTTGGATGGCTAGATTTGTATATTTGGGTGTCATCATCATACAATTGGTGAGACACTTGATGATTATTCATGACACTTGAGAGTGGCTGAGTGTATAGAATGAATAGAATAGGTCATTCATGAACAGACCCCTGTGGAACACAACAGGATAGATCAACTGGGCTGGAGTGTATTCCATTTGCAGGTCTAATTTGTGTCCTGTTGACTAAGTAGAACTTGAACCACAATAAGGCTGCATTGTGATTGCCAAATACATGCTGGAGACTGTGAAGTAATATATCATGGTCTATTGTCTCAAATTCTGCATACAAATCAAGGAGTATGAGGATTGTAATCTTTCCGCTATCCAACGCAGAGATAATGTCATTAACTACTTTCAGAAGAGTAGTTTCAGTTCCGTGGCAAGGGTGACTGTTCATTGCTAAAAAGACTGTTTGAATTCAGATGAGATACAAGTTGGGTTAGAACAACGTTTTCTTAGATTTTGTATATGCCATTGAATGGGAGATTATGAACTGGACGGTAGTTCTTTAAATCGTTATGGTCGAGTGGTGGTTTCTAAAGTAGAGGTTTTACAAAGGCAGTTTTGAAAAATTATGGGAATTCCCTGGATGAGAGCGAGAGAGGTATTAATAACATCGGTTAGTGAATGCAATATTGGATCTAATCACTTAAGCAGCAGTGATGTTGGAATTGGATCAAGTTCACATGACTTTGGTGTACTCTTCATCACGATTGTCCATACTAAATCCATAGAGACAGGTTCAGATGCTGCTAATGGTTGTTGCTGAAATTCTGTATCACAACTGTATGGTGACAATGAGTCAATTGAAATTGTGTTGTCAAGCTTATCTCTAATGGTCTACATGAGAGAAGGCAGTTGGAAGTGTTGTACATTTGTTCCTTGACAGAGTTTGTTAGTAATCTCGAAGAGCTACTTACAGCTGGAATTCTGCATGATCTTTGTATTGTTGTGGGATAATTTGGCTAAATGGACTATGTTTGTGACATTCTTCTTAGCGGCTGTAGTGTGCATTTTACTCGTGAATACCGAATTTGGGCCAATCTCATTATCATATGGCAAATTTTGAAATGTGGGTAAATCTCTTTCTCTTTCTCTGTCCCTCTCTCTCTCTCTCTCTCTCTCTCTCTCTCTCTCTCTCTCTCAGCAATAATGCCTGCCAGAAGACATGTCATATTAAAAAAAACTAGATTTTTTCTTACCTGAAAACTTTTGTTACACACAAGTTGACTTTCAGTAATCTTTTGATCTCTCTCTCTCTCTCTCTCTCTCTCTCTCTCTCTCAGAAGACATGTCATGTTAAAAAAACAAGATTTTTTTTAAACTTGAAAACCTTGTTACACAAGTTGACTTTAGGTAGTCTTTTGATATCTCTCTCTCTCTCTCTCTCTCTCTCTCTCTCTCTCTCTCTCTCTCACGCTCGCTCTCTCTCTCTCTCTCTCCCACGCTCTCTCTCTCTCTCTCTCACGCTCTCTCTCTCTCTCTTTCTAGATTTTTTCTTACTTGAAAACCTTGTTACACAAGTTGACTTTCAGTAACCTCTCTCTCTCTCTCTCTCTCTCTCTCTCTCTCTCAGCAATAATGCCTGCCAGAAGACATGTCATGTTAAAAAAAACTAGATTTTATTTTTACTTGAAAACCTTGTTACACAAGTTGACTTTCCGTAATCGTTTGAAGAAACAGACCTTTCTTATCATCATGATATATGCCTGTAACCTGTATCAACAGTAAACAGTTATTATCCATTTTTCTCATGGACAAGTATTACCATGTGTCAATTTATTCAGAAACTTTTTGCATAATTGAAAAAAAGCAACTGAAAGGTAAAGGATCACAGAGAAACATTATACAGATTACTTAACTGACTGACAGTAGCTAGTGTGAATTTATTTGCAGTGTTCTTCAGGCTCTTCTCTGGGAGAGTCCTTTTGACTTTATGAAATGCAATAGCAAGGAGGAGCATTTTATTATTTACACATACTGTAAATGTCATATCCACTTAAGCCATTCAACATCTCTATTAAATTGCAAAGATGTAAACTAATAATACTTCAGCTCTGTTCCCCCTCCCTTTAACCAAGACAACAGTGGAGTCAACATCTAGTTAAAACTGAATTATCTTGTCATATGGATTTTAAGCAACCAACCATTTTATCTCTTAAGGGTGGTTGAGAATTTTCTTTCCACAGAATTTTGTTTGTTCTTTTATCTTTAACATTTTGCTACTGTTATGAAGGATAGAATGGGGTTTTGTTCCCTTCAAAAAAAGAGCAAAAATATTTTTAAAAACTAATTTAGGGGCAAGAAATTTCTTTTATTATGACAACAATCTTAGCCACCATCTCCCATTTAAATGGTCAGTCCCTAAATACAGAAACATTGATTTTTATTTTATTTCATGTTTTGGTGTTGGTTGTGATGTAGACATATTTGTGGGTGTCGTGATAATATTTGACTGCTAAGTCTACCAACTTTTATTGAGATCGACATTCCAGTTATTTTCTTATGGTTTATATGAGTAAATAACTTATTTTTAATTGTGCAATGTCGCATTTTAAGGCATGTGCCCAGACTACAAATTGAACCACAAAGCACACTTTTGAGTCTAAAAGAACATGAAAACTTTGCTGCCTGAAAGTTTATGGTTGTGAATATAATAAAATAACAATTTTATCCACCACCACAAGGTTTGAGTCTCACAATGTCTCTCAGTTTCGCATTAATCACATTTATGTTGTTGATATGGAAACACCCTTATTGTTGTGCATCATGGAAACATCTCTCATTATACAAAGGACTGGAGCAGATAATTAGTTAAGCATTGCCTCACAGTCTAAAGGTCAAAGATTTTATTCGCTCACAGGCCAGCTGTTTGTTTTTTTTTTTAATCCAGAAAAGTACTGATACACCCTGTATCGGGGATGAATTTATTAAATATTATTCTTTTGTATATTTTGCAATCAAACGTTTGGCATTGAAGCTTTAAAATGAATTGTTTAATGGAAAGCAGATTCTAAATTGTAGTTATTTAGTTTTATCCTCCCATTTCTTTCCAGTGCTACTAAAACACACCTCAAAAGTTTACTTCCTATTTTGGGTGCCCTGAGTGGTCTTGTACACTCTCCGTAACGGATCATTGCCATATCACCTCTATCTGCGTGGGTTTGATTCTTGAATTCGGTCAATGTGGGCATGTGAGAAAGCTTGACAGTAGCTTCAGTCAGTTGATGGTTCTTTCCTGGGTTTTCAGGGTTCTTCCTCCACCATTAATACTGGCCACATTGTAAAGCCCATCTTGTGCTGAAAAATGGCATTAAACCCTCCAACAACAATTCAGAAATGTATGCATTAATGAGTTGATATTTTGTAGCTTCATTAAATTAATAATAATATTTACCCTGCAGTTTTGAACCTTTCATTAGACATCATGTTCAGGTCTTACCGCATATACTCGCATATAAGATGAATACTTTATAAAATAAAATAAAGACCTATCAGACGTTATGTGACAAATAATTATCGCTGTCACAAATAAAGTCTCATATGGATATGCCATTTTTATCCTGTATTCTTGCTATTAAGAATTCTGGTAAATTGTACCAAGTATGGGTATGGAAAATAGTTTGAAAATAATTCCAAAGATGTGAATTATGAACTGTGAATTTGGATTGTCAGAAAATATGTTTATATGAACACGATTCATTTATTTTGTTTAATAAAATGATCTTATAATGATGATAACATAGCATAAAGCAGCAGAGGGGGTGAACCCTACAACGTTTTCAAGCAAAATTAAGGCTTCCTTGGCTGAGTACCCTTAGATGGGAAGGGTATATACCAGTCGTAAAGACGTATTTACGTGTTATGGAGAGTGATTGGGACATAAAAAATCGAGAGAAAAAATTTAAAAAAAAAAAAAAAAATAAGTCTCCATTTGCCAAATGGGAACTCAGCAGCAGAGGGTGAACCCTACAACTTTTTCCGACAAAAATTTATTGAAAACCTCAAAATGGAAGATGGAGCCTTCCTTCGAAATCTCATTTAACCAAAAAAAAAAAAAATCTCCATTTAACAAACGGAGATTTTACGATTTTTCAATCAATTTTTGTCGCAACTTGTTGTCATTCACCCTCTCTGCTGCTATGGGTTAATAATTTTTTTACGATGAAAATCACTTATGATTTTAACCGAATATTTGATCGAGTCCGATATGATATCGTGTCCGAGGGTCATGCAAATTTATTGTTACAAATCCGTACGGGGTTGACTGAGCGTTACTAAAGAAATTTCTATATTGATTATGATCCATATCACCGCAGCACCAAGTTTGCCAAATATTTCTAAGAGTATGAGTATCAACTCCGTTAAATACACACAATAAATTGCAGTTATCTCTGATTACTTTTGGAATCTGTGTGTAGCGTTGAGTGACATATATCACGTCTGTGCTTTTATGCCTGCCTCGGGAAAATATTCTAGCGGGATTTTTTTGTT
This sequence comes from Unio delphinus, assembly GCA_029339505.1. Lineage (NCBI taxonomy): Eukaryota > Metazoa > Mollusca > Bivalvia > Unionida > Unionidae > Unio > Unio delphinus. The sequence goes on from JAQISU010000155.1 coordinate 8,395,013, forward strand.
TATCTAACATCACATCGTCGTATACAACTAAATTGTTAATACTTCCATCGAGATCTTCTACTGATGGCGCCTCGTCAATATCGGTTATAAAATCAACGACGTTCTCGCCTGCAATCTCTGATGCATTCTCGTTAAAATCTTTTAGTACTTCATAGCATCGTCGATCATCTATGCTAGGAGCAACTAAATGCAACTTATCCCATTTCATCCATCTCATTATTAAATTGAGTAACAATTGCGTCTTGCCGGATCCAGATGGCCCGATTATAATCATCCGGATAGAGTTTGGTAGCGCTGCATGATGCTTAACCGGTTCTCTTGCTTTAGTCGCTGAAAAATCAATTATATCCATATCTCTATACATAAATTATGGATCTATATTGTGTGAAGTGTAAAACGCGTACTGGCACAGATGATGTGACGACGATTACAACTAAAAATAACCGATCAGCGCTTTCTGGTAAATGCGTACAATGTGGTACAAAGAAATTTAGATTTGTTTCTATGAAACCTTTAAAAAAAAACGAGGAGGTGATATTGCAGCCAAGTTAGTGAAACTCCCAGGAACTCCGTGGGCAAAATACTCAGGAGAAAAGCATCTTCCGGGGTATAGTTATTGTGGATCAGGAACAAGACTCGATATCAGACTCGATGATCAAAACCAACCCAAACCTGGTGAATATCCAATAAACGCTATTGATAAGGCGTGTCACGCTCATGATGTCGCATATAAGAGCAGTGATTTGCAACACAGGCATCTCGCAGATGTGAAATTAATTCATGCGTTAAATGCTATTCCTGATAAATCTTTCAAAGAAAAATTAGCTTCATGGTTAATAAAATCGTCTATGAAAAGCAAATTGATGTTAGGTGCCGGTAATTAATAATATGGAATCTGTTTATTATTCTCCAAAAGGATACTGGAGGGGTAACGCTGCAATTAATAAACTCGCTAGCGCCGCAAAAGTGAAAAAGGTCACTGCGGCTAATTGGTTATCCAAGCAGGCAATATGGCAAATTTATCTACCAGCGCCTAAACAAATTAATTACTCGCATTTTGATGTGACTGTCCCTAATGAAGTTCATCAGGCTGATATATTATTTTTGCCACATGATCGTGGTTACAAATACGCGTTAACCGTAGTTGATGTTGCGAGTCGATACAAAGAAGCAGAGCTGCTGAAAACAAAATCATCAACTGAAGTCGCTTCTGCATTTGAAAGGATTTATCGAAAGAGTCCTCTGAGTTGGCCAAATCTATTGCACGTTGATACTGGCAAGGAATTTCAAGGCGCTGTTTTATCAGCGATGAAACATCATAATGTCACCATCAGACGAGGGCAATTGTAGAACGATTTAATCGGACTCTTGCAGAGCGGTTATTTGGATATCAATACGCGAAGGAGTTTATTCAGGATAAAAGATCCCGTGAATGGGTCAAAAGGTTACCAGCTGTGATTACCGCACTGAATAATGAGATTACTAGAACAATCAAAATGAAACCTATCAACGCGATTAAAAAGAAGTCTATACTTGAAAAACCACAAAAAGATTTCAAGGAACCAATTCTTGGTAGTAATGTCACTGTTAGGTATTTATACGAACCAGGAGAGTTGGAAGGTGGCACAAAAAGGGCTACTGATCCTATTTGGAGTGTTACTGCACACAAGATATCTACTATAACATGATCAACTGGTAGACTTCCAATCTATAAATTGGATTCAACTGCCCCTCAACGGGGGTTTACACGCAAACAACTCCGAGTGATTCCTGACGATACTCAATTACCACCACAGGGTCTTAACTAGCATCCCCCAGAGGCATTGTGCTGGCACCCCGGCGCCTGTTGCACTCAAGACATGTTAGCATCACATTATCTCTTGTATGACCAATACTGCTATTCTTTCTGTCTACGGTAAATTGTCGAGAATCCCTATCTGACCAACACCAATTCATTACACAATTGCAACTCGCGCAGTGATTATTCTGTTGCTGTTTCAACGTCATTATTAATTCAACATCAATATCAAATTCTCTATTATTTTTTTTATCCTGCTGTTTATAACCAGAAAGTTTTTTTCTGATTATGTCCTCGATGATATCACCAGTGACAATATCACTTATTGCATTGTCATTAGGATTTTCAAAGACAATTCTTCGAAGTTGATTTATTTTTCGTACTCTGGATACTGCGAGATAGACTAAATTTGACCATTCGATGCGATTATCCACCATCCAAACAATTGTGTCTGTGATAGTCAATCCCTGTGAAGAGTGTATTGTTGCTGCATAACCTAACGTCCATGGTGATTTATCAGCAGAACTCTTTGAGTTCCCCAATGCATCTTCAACGACGCTGATATCAACCAGCACAATATCATTTAATACGAGAATTTGTTTTTCACTCTGTCCAGGAATATCAACTTCTATATTCTGCTTTCGTGTATCCGAGGGTCAATAACACAACGGTACTGGAAGTGTTGCAAATTTGCATTTATGCAATTCAAATAACTTCATCTGAAGTGTGTCTCTGACAATTTTTCTACTCGCGATTATCAAATCGTTTGGTCTCTACGTTTCCCAAAAATCATTCATTGAAGTCTCTGAAATCACTTCACGCGCTATTTCACACTGGATTCTATCCGGTTGTAATCTAATTAGCGATTTGAACTCTCGTAATTGTTCATCAAGTGATCTATAATCAGTGTTAATTTCCTCATAATAGTCTACAAAACCCTTTAGCCATTCATGTGAGGATGCACCGACAAATGGCGGTGGCTGACCGTGATCCTCACACATGACGACTTTTGTGTTTTTGTTTAACAACCACTCGAGAAATGTTTGTAATACATCTAATGACACTGTGCATATTTCATCCCAAATTATAATTTCAGGAATGAATTTATCACCCATACGCTCAGGAGTCCATTTGTCACCCTTCCATCGAAAGAAGCTGTGATAAGTACAGGCATTTACCCCTCGCTGTATCATCTCTCTGGCGAGTCTGTGAGTCGGTGTTAGCACAATCATAGTTGACCGACGAAATAATTCGATTGCACGAGTTGTCTTTCCTGACCCACCACAGCCGTTTAAATAAACTGTCTTATATCTGCATACGGGATCAGATACCGGTGGTGCATTAGAAAATTCTGATTCAATTTCAATACGGTTACAACAAAGATATTTATCGTCGTTGGCAACGTCTGCGGATTCACAATACTCGTGTAGTGTTTCCTTTTTAAATCGCCAACGACCCCAATTTTCCTCGGGATCTGTGAATGCCGCTACAGCTGATCTGTATTTGTTGTGTATATACATCGAATCAGTAGCTACTCTAACCGCGGTATCTGGAAATCTATTTATCATCGAAAATAGATTAATAGAAGCATAGGCTAGCATAGAACTTCTCAAATGTGTGTACTGGGAATTATATCCATCACAGTAGGTAACAACCGTACCTAATTTCTCACCATTGGATAGAAAAGCATCCTTACGGGATACAAGTTTTCCCTGTTTCGTTAAATCCGCTACAATAAAATCGTATTCAGCGACATCTATGATCAACCGCGAAGAGTATTTTGCATTGTCGTATCTTCCACCTTGGGTAAATTTACCGATTATTCTTCGTCCAAAATCTTTTGCTTGTTCTTTTTTAATTTCAAATAGCTCCTTAGATGATTTCATGATTTCTTCCTCGCTGAAATCAGGAAATTGTTTTCGCTGTTCGCGTATTATTCTATCTAAATCGGGTTGTGGTAGCCAAACTTCTTTCTGAGCTCGATAACATATGATAGCTTCACCGACAATCAACGATTGTAACATCTCACAATCGATCATATACCGCAATAACACAATTGGCATCCAGGCCTTTTCAGACATGTGTCTACCAAGCCAAACATAACTACTCGGATGTAACCCTGCAGCGAATTTGAATGATATCACACGAGCGAATCCGGTTAAATCAAAATCAGGCAAATGACCATTAATCGCAACACGAGTCATTTCATGCGTGGGGTGTCCAAATCGTTTAAAATACTCAGAGCATTCTCCATACCCGAGAAAACTTCCAGGATAACACGCGGATATATCAATTGAAATCATACCATCACGTGCATATTTCGTATTCCACAGTCCTCCATGACTAAATTCGACGCAACTCAATTTAACATCCTCGAGAAAATCACTTCGTGTTGGACGCCATGAGTTTTTCTCTCTTGCGAAGTGAGCTACCACTGATGGAATAGTAAAACTATCCGTGAGTAGTTTTTCATGGAAACTCTTCGGTGAACAATCATTAGCGATTTTTCTCATTCTGTTATCTAAATCTTCAATATGATATAATTCACCTTTTGGTCTTACAAATTGATCGAATCCTGATTCGGAACCATCACTGCTAAGTAACCACACTGACACGGGATCATCTTTACACAATGCGTGAATAGCATCGAATAATTTCTCTTTGTGGAACACATCCCCGGAAAATTAATTCCTCGGGGATATATCTCACGATTCGTTCTCGTGGAAATATTGTTACTGCAGGTGTCCACGCGTGTTCGTTATGATCAATAATTTGTATTGGCACTCCGTTTTTGTTATATTTCGGTTCGTATAATACTTCTCCGGTTATCGTCATAACGGTTATTGGGAATCTTAATGATGCTTCTAATTTAGCTATATCAGAAATCTTTGCACCGTGCTGTTTCACTGTCAGTTCCCATTCGGTTATTTTCCTACGTCGCAGATCAGTTAGTTTATTTCCTCTGGATGAATTTGTGAAGTGTTCCATTACCCGTGTTGCTACACAATTCAACACTGAATCCCCTTGTGATTTCGACGATAGTTTCGTAGGAGCTAGTTTTGTAATATCAGGTTTATCATTTAGCGGGTATATTCCATAAACGATTGCTGTTACAGGATAAGATCTCTCGTAGTATGGTTTGTCGATTCCAGTTAGAATTCCTGGTTTGGAATCTCTACTCACAATGACAGCTTTTTTATTTCTAAGGATTGGTTCAAATTTATCCTTGATAATCCATTTGCCTTCGACTTCGATAATGAATTTTATCCTGAAAAAATACTTCTGTTGAGAATTGCTTGGCCCACCAAGGTGTGAAATCACCTCGGCTGCTCTTTCATCATTCATAGTAGCATCGATGATGGGTACATTGACATCATCATCGATAATTCGAAATGTCGACCAACAGTGTGCTGCACCGTCTCGGTAGAATTCATTAAAACACTCACTGATTTTACTCAGTATAGTTCTATCACCGATTAGATGTTTTGATGTATCAGAGACTTTATCGAGATTAAATCTAGGACTAATTTTCAATAATTTCTTAAACTCCTTCATGTTGCCGTCTACTAGACGTTTTTTTGGTTTATGGAGATTAAATCTAGGACTAATTTTCAATAATCTCTTAAACTCCTTCATGTTGCCGTCTACTAGACGTTTTTTTGGTTTATCGTTTACTAGACGTTTTTTTGGTTTATGGAGATTAAATCTAGGACTAATTTTTAATAATCTCTTAAACTCCTTCATGTTGCCGTCTACTAGACGTTTTTTTTGGTTTATCGTTTACTAGACGTTTTTTTGGTTTATCGAGATTAAATCTAGGACTAATTTTTAATAATCTCTTAAACTCCTTCATGTTGCCGTCCACTAGACGTTTTTTTGGTTTATCGAGATTAAATCTAGGACTAATTTTTAATAATCTCTTAAACTCTTTCATGTTGCCGTCCACTAGACGTTTTATTGGTTTATTGAGATTAAATCTAGGACTAATTTTTAATAATCTCTTAAACTCCTTATCAGGATTGAATTGAGCATTTTTCCAAGGTGTAATTTTCGATAATCTCTCGAACTTCTTCATATTATTATTAAAACAAGCATTTAAATGAAAGATTTATGTATAATGAATCACTGCAAATGGCTTATGATTGGATCGACGACACCATGTAACAAATCATGTAGAAATGAATTTTGTGGGTATCATATGCAAAGCTTTCGTCGTGGAAGCCTTGGTCCGTTACCCTGCATACGATGTGGGGTTGGGGTCGGGAAAATCGCAGTTGTGTCTGAGTTGTGGTGGTAAATGATACAGGGAATTGAAGCGTTATTATGACAAAAGAATCAAAAATGGAAAATCATATGAATTTTCAAAAAAAAATTCTGACCTCGACTCTGTCAGCGACAAAGTCGTAAGAACTCCCCAAGACTACATCGAAAGATTCTCCAAAGATGTAATCATTAGACCAAACAATGAATTAGACAAACAATAGTATTATGTATATAAATGAACCAAGAATTCAGAGTACATCCCTTGATTAAAAACTATGAAGCATCCAGTGATGGTATCGTAAGAAACAGTAGACTGAAGAAATCAGTTGGTGTTGTGAATAATCGAGGGTATTTGAAGTTTTGCGCTGGAAAGAAAATTTATTACTGCCATCGTTTCGTGTATGAGTGTTTCCATGGATTAATCAAGGATGGTTTTGTTATTGATCACAAGGATTCTAATCCAAAGAACAATTCTTTATCAAATCTGCAAGCTATCACACAAAGTGAGAATTTGAAACGGGGAAAGACTGGTACTTGCTCAAAAAAAGCGAGACCCGTAAAATCTTTTAATACGGCAACTAACGAAGAAAAAATATTTCAATTGATATGTGAAGCCGGTAGGCATTTCGATATTTGTAGAGCCTCAGTACGATATGTTGCAGAGGGGGTTTATCGATCTGCCATTTCAAAAAAGACCGAACAAAAAATTCAATTTAGTTATGTCTGATGCGTCATATTTTTCATTTAGAAATATGTAATCATCATAGAATATGAATTCTGAAAAAATGAATAGCATTATTGATGAAATCTTAAAATTGAAAAGTCAGGATATCAAACTATCAGATGGTTTAAATCCTGATCAAATCATGTCAGATTTTCAGGATATAGAATACGGAGTTAACACTAACAAATATATGCTACCCAAGAAATATGCGCAAATCAAGAGAATTCAGAATTCTATTCGAGACTCTCTTTCATTTTCCAGTGACATAAGTGCGTTTGTTCCGTTGTATACTATCGTTGAACGAATACGAAAAGAATTAGGTAACGAATACGAATTGAAAAGGGATGTCAGTTCTAAAGTTAGAAACATAAGAGCGTTAATTCAAGAAAATGAACGACTTTGACCGTGACCGACCTCAGAGAGATTTTGTCATTTTTTTTAGCATTTTTTGATTGAAAACAACAAAATCAGTGAATAAAAAATCATCCGACGTGTCGAAGTGTTTTCGTCTGTTAGGTCAGGTTTTGCAATTGAAAAATTGTTTGCGATTTCAAATAATGGTCAATGAAGCATTAACGACCCGATTGGCTCGTGAACGACTAGATGCAATCAAGAGATTTATACCAATTCGAGACTCTGTAAGGAATAAACTGCAACAACGACAGAGTTTACAAACTGATTTTGCTTTGGGATCCGAAGAATTGTTTAAACCAGTAACCACAGCAACGAAAGGGGTAGAGCGTGCTATACTGGGAGATGTTCCCGAGACGGGGAAATTTGTTATCGGTGAACTTGAAAAAATAGCAGCAAAAACTGAACAAACAAAACAGGCTGTACAAAAAATGGAATCAAAAGAAACAGTAGATGATTTACGCGTGATATTTAACGAGGCGGGGTTAGCAGAAATTAATAAGACTGATTCAACAAAAATTCCTGGGCTTGTTGTTACGACTTATGAAAACAGGAAAAATATGTTGAAACCAGAACATCATAAGTTTGTTAGAAATATAACTCACTGGGCTGATATATTCTACAAAATCAAAACTGAAAAAACAGGTAGAATTAAGAAGGATAGTGCATCATATATTGAATATATCAATGCGGTGGAAGCAGTGTATAATCAATACGAAGAGTTTAAACAAGAACAAAAACCGCGAAAATTGCAAGGAAAGCGACAGCAACCTGCAAAGAAAATATTTTTTTCGCCTAAAAAAACAACAACTACCACCTGATCGAGATGATGATGTTCTTGATTATTTACAAGAAACCGATTTAGAAGAACTGGATGAAGCAACTGGTTATAGCGGAAGTGGATTGCTAAACGCTAGCGTTGGAAACTCTTCAGGTTTCTGTCCTGGTAGTGTTCTCAGTGATATATCACGATTAGAAGTTCTTGTAGGAGGATTCCAAGCTGGAAATAACTCACCGGAAATAATTAATGAAGCAGCTGATATCTGTAGACGATTATTTCAAGGCGGTATCATGGATATCAGCACATATCGAGATTTCATTGGCGAGTTAGTGGAGGATTATCACAGTGACTGAATTCACAATTGAAAAATTGTTTCTGATTTCAAATAATGATCATACACTACAATCATGATAAACCAACTCCCGTCTATGTAGTTAATTCACGGTTTCCAGTTTATAAAGCATACTATGGTGATGGTTTAGGTAATACCATTGCGGGGTTATTTGCAAGAATGGCTCCAAAAGTGATGCCGTTAGCTAAACAATTATCAATGAAAGCAATTGATGTTATTCGTGATAAGGGTATTAGTGCTGTTGGAGATCTTGCCGGGAAAGCGTTTTCAGCCGCGAAGGATAAAATAACATCATTGGTGCGACGAAAAAAGAAACCGTTACCGTCTACAGCGGAAATGCCTACACGGGCTAGTAAAATTATAAATAACGCAGTAGACAAAAAACTAGCATCGTTGATAACTCCCGACCAAAACAATATTGCAAATATGATAGCAGGAAGCGGCTTTAAAAAACTACGTCGATGAAAATCTTTTACGATTTAGACTCTGATAAATAGAATAAAATGTTCAAAAAGTCACATGATCCGGCGTTTGATATAGACGCCCCAGTTGGCAAGGATGATTCTGTACGCGATTATCAATATTACGCCTGTCATGCAATAGACCCAGATAGTCGATCAAGAATTGAACTTCAAGTTCATGATACCAGTAAATACTTTCTACCCGCTGAAGCGTTTATTGAAGTAGAAGGTGAACTTGTAAGAGCTGCTGGAGCACCGTATCCAGCTGGTACTCAAGTCGGTTTTGTCAATAATGGTATCATGGCGTTATTTGCGAGTGCAAGATACCTCATCGATGGAAAAGAAATCGAGTCGATAGATCGCGATGTTGATGTGGCTACAACAATAATCGGGTTAGCGAGATATTCTGATGATTATACAAGATCGGCGGGACCTTCTATGATGTTTGCAAAGGATGTTAAAAATACCGTTGGAGGAATTCAATTTATTATAAGATGACCAAATGATCGTGCTGCTAACCCTGTTCCTGCTGCTATCGAGGATATGATTATAAACAACGATGTTAATTTCAATCTAGGAGCCGCAACACGTATTTCAATGTTGCAAGGAGAGCGTAAATCATTTTCATGCGCGATTCCACTGCATCACATATTTGGATTCTGTAGAAACGTCCGAAAAGTTATCTACTGGGTGAAGCATACAGTAGCGCTTGTACGAAAGGGTGATGATAATGACGCAATTTGGAGGATTCCAGCAGACAATGCAAATCCCAATGCTGATGCCGGTAAAGTCAAATTAACAAAAATATCATTGTGGATGCCAGTGTTGACTCCATCAATCACCGCAGAAGGACGATTACTATCATTTATGGATCAAGGAGGAAAATCATTACTAAGTTGGTTATCAGTGAGTAGAGATGTTAAACAATCAAATCTGAACGGGTTATTCACGTGGAATCTAGCATCAAAACAAGGTGTTTCAGCTCCACGTCATATATTTGTAGCGTTACAGGATAACACACGAGTTGGCGATCAACGTTTCAGTCATATGATATTAGATCCATTAGGTGTTAAAGACGTCTCACTGAGAATAAACGGACAGCAGGAACCATCCGAAGATGTACAACTTGATTACGATCAAAGTCATATTGCACGCGTGTATCATAGATTGTTGTCGTTTATGGCACGCGATCAAAATGTCGATACTGGTCTACAAATATCACAATACGACTTTAAGAGTTTATACCCGATCTATTACTTTTCGCTGGAACATCTCGATTTTAACAAGACAATCCGTCGTTGATATACACTTTAGAGCTAATGTGACTCGTGGTGCTATTGCTAATTATAGAGCGGTTGCTGTCATTCTCAGCGACAAATCAATGCTACTTGAAGGTGTTGGAGGAAGAATGAGAGTGGTAGATGCGCCTGTAGAAAATATGTAATCGAAATCCTCGATTTAGAATTAATCTATTACGTATAATGTCGTATAGTCATATCAATGTGTCTTTGACACCTGATCAATTAAAAAAATTGCAATCTAAATCGGCTAAGCAATGTGGAACCACAACTACGCTGAAACCTAATCAAATGACTGGCGGGGGCGAATAAATTATCGCTTACAACTCGTCAAGTAAAACATTTCAATGATGCACTTGTAGCAAAAAAAGGAGTTCAGGTTACTATTTCTGCGGCTGTTATCAAAAACATGGAAAAGACAGGTGGTATATTCCCGTTGTTAGCTGCGATTCCAGCGTTGATTGCGGCAGCAGCCCCAGCGGTTGCTAAAGCGGCAGCGTTAGGAGCCATTGGTGCCGCGGCAGGAATGGCACTAAAAAAGGCAACTGGGAAGGGTTATAAAGAAAAGGGGAAAGATCTAAGACTACCAGGAACCCCGTATTCATGGTACAGCGGAAGCGGCCTGAGAATCCCAGGAACGGTTTACTAGTGAAAAATCTGCCAATGTCGAATTTTGATTTAATTGATGCCGCTAAAAAACTCGCGATTAAAAACTTCAGAGGTGTTTTTATGAAAGATCAGTTACCGGCACAACCTAATCACGTTGAAACCGGTATTATTAATCTAGATAACAGCGATGGACCTGGAACCCACTGGGTTGCATACGCGATTGATCCACGTGGGATCATTTATTTTGACTCGTATGGACTAGCGCCTCCGAAGGAATTTATGCGTTATATTAAAGATTTGAAGTATAATGTTTTTTATTCAACGTTACCAACGCAAACGATGATTGACCCACCCATATGTGGCAATGAAGTATTAAACGTACTTGATGCTATTTCAAAGGAATCAAAGATTCCTCAATCAAAACCACCCCATGTAACAGTGAATGAGTATACTAGCAGTCGTTGGATTGAAAATCTTTAAGATTGAAAGTCTTTGATTTTAACAGAGAAAAGATTTCTATGATAACAATGATTGATATTTGGGGACGACCTTTATCAGCGCTGAAGAAACGGGATACTGATGGAGTTGAAATCAAAGATGTTAAAAAACTAATCGAAGATGAAATAGCCGAAACGTTGAACCTAGTAGATGTTGATTCTAATGAAATAGTTGTATTTAGCGATCGTCAGGGTAAATTGAAAACTAGTAATATTTCCCTCGATGATATTTTAGTTAAACGACGAGACGCAACAGAGGATACTATCGCGTTATTTTCCGAAGGGGGTAAACTCAAACCAGGTGTACTTATTTCAACGATCACGGATAAATTAGCAACATTCGATAACACGGTGAATTCATTGAAATCGCTCAATGATAAGTATGACGATCATATAGTTGCATTTGATCAGTTTACTACAGTACAAAGTAATATAATTGACAAAATTGATAAGCCACTGCTAGAATTCTTTGGAAATCCACCAGTGACTGCACCAAAACTCACCTCGATAAAAGATTCTATGTTGGAACTAGCAACTCTTCAATCCGAATATGAAAAACACGTGAAACAGTTTTCAACGTTTCGTAAAAACATCATTGATAAATTTATTGGAACCTCATTTGATAAAATTGAAATAACCCTTCCTGATATTAAAAAGACTGTTGATGATCTAAAAACATTCAACGATGTAATGAAGGATGATGCAACCAGGATAATAGGTGTTATTGAAAAAATAAAAATTCCTCATTAAGAGCACCAATAATATCGTATACACGATTCAACACGGTTCATTTGCGTGGACTCCCACAACTAATATTTTACACATAACCGCAGCCGTCAGGGGTATTTATCGATTAACAATAGTATCACCGACTCAATTCAATATATCATCAAGTAGTTCATCTGGAGTCAATAATACAGTATCAACGATCATCGACAAGGATGTATCTGAACAGTTCACGATAACGACCGTAGATAGAAATTTAGTCAGGGTTTCAGTAACGTGGTACGTAGAATTCGTAGTGGATTTAAGTAAACAACTAAACTGATTTTCAGTTTCAATTGAAAACACTAGCAATTTGAAATCAATTGAAAACGCTAGCGCTTTTAAAATAAAATGACAATCCCTTCAGTGTATCAGTATCGCTATGATCAGGTCAGAGAATTTCAAACTAAACTCAACTTGCTGTGTGAGGAGTATCAAATAAAAATAAAAAAATACCAACGAAGAATAACCGCGGTTGATATCACCGTATATTTGGTGTCGGGCGTAATCACTGCTGCTGGAATAATACTATCTTCGGTTACAATGATTGCTCCGGTTGTAGTTCCAATCGCTATTTCCGCGGTGGCTACAATCGCGGGTATATTAACCGGGATCACAAAAAAACTATCATCGTGTAGCCAGAGTAAACTACACGACTATGTAATTAAATTTCACATTGCATCTACCGGTTACTCGCAATTGTCCTCGTTGATATCATCGTCACTCGATGACACAACAATATCAGATAGCGAATTCTCAATGATGGCTGAATTGTATAAATCAACAATGCTGAAATTAGAGCGGGATAATAATAATAACAATGTCGTCGCAAGAACTGCTTCAACAAATAGTGAAAAACACAACTCCGGTGCAAACTAGTATGATATCAATAACCTCAACGCATCCTGAATTCAGTGTGAATTTCCCAACCCCCGTTCCAGTGAGCGAGATCGCGCTGGCAAAACTATGAGTGTATCATAGCTGGCCCAATATCAGATCGGTAGCATTTGGTGGTCAACAACCGAATAATTCACTGGTGTTCGCGAATAAGAATAAAGAAGACAGGACTCCAGACTGGAACGTTGTTTCGATACCAACAGGGTCCTACCAAATTGAACAAATCAATAATGAATTCGCGCGTAGAATAAAATCGATTACTGGAAAAGAATCAAAAATCGCTATAACGGTTCATGAGCCGACACTATCATCCGCAATTGAAATAAGCACAGAAGGATACGTCGTAGATATCTATCAGAGTTCTATTAGAACCGTACTAGGATGGCCTGAATTACCACCCGGTGGAAAAACCGTTGTTGTATCACCCGAACCTAAAAAATCTGATTATGTCACAGACAAAATAAAACCTGATAATCCAATAAAGAGTTATTACACGGAGATTCCCCCCTCCTTTAGTCTTACTATTCAGGGAGATGGAGAAGGTTATTTTGGAGCCAACGAAAATGAAATCACTAAAAATTTTACAGCGATGAATAATGATTTTTCATTGTTGTTAACACCTCTTAAATTCGGTACTCTCACCCGAGATGAATTTATCAGCATCGTAGAAACGTGTAACAAAATCATCGATGACATGAAAACGTATAATTTGAGAAATATTCAAATGATATTAGGTCGCAATCATTCTAAAACAAGAACAGAATTCGCAGCGAAGCATAACATAAAAGTTGAAGATATTCCAACATTCAAGTTTTCCGGATATAACGTAGACGAATTAAAAAAATCTCTCAGTGATGCCATCGATGAAGGTTTCAAGAAAATCCACGACGATTGGAAGAAATTATCACGACAACAAACAAATATTCTGACATTTAATAACGACCCAGAGGGCGGTGGCAGACATATCGCTCCGTTCAACGTGAATATATCCTCGGTGATAGCGCTGAATTTAGTGTGTGACGTTATCGAAGGCAGCTATCAAATAAATCTCTAGCAATCAAATCAAGCTCAGCAGGGATATATTCTATATTCATTTGCACCAACAGCTCCTCCAGGATTTCTAATAATTGAGTCTCCCGTTAATCCATTCTATATGCGGTGTCATAATAATTCTTTAACGAGAATTAATTTCAAACTCACTGACCAGTCCAATAATCTGATTGATCTGCAAGATGAAGTTTTGCAAATTAGTCTGTTTGTAAAGTCCTGAAAGGATTTTCAATCATAAGTGATTTTCAATCATAAGTGATTTTCATCGTAAAAAAATTATTAACCCATAGCAGCAGAGAGGGTGAATGACAACAAGTTGCGACAAAAATTGATTGAAAAATCGTAAAATCTCCGTTTGTTAAATGGAGATTTATTTTTTTTTTGGTTAAATGAGATTTCGAAGGAAGGCTCCATCTTCCGTTTTGAGGTTTTCAATCAATTTTTGTCGGAAAAAGTTGTAGGGTTCACCCTCTGCTGCTGAGTTCCCATTTGGCAAATGGAGACTTATTTTTTTTAATTTTTTAAAATTTTTTCTCTCGATTTTTTATGTCCCAATCACTCTCCATAACACGTAAATACGTCTTTACGACTGGTATATACCCTTCCCATCTAAGGGTACTCAGCCAAGGAAGCCTTAATTTTGCTTGAAAACGTTGTAGGGTTCACCCCCTCTGCTGCTCATAAAGTGATTATTCTTTTTTTTCTCCACATGTCCTTGAAGGAATCTAGTTCATCATTTGAATTGTGTCATAGTATATAAGGCAATTCATTATTAGCTTAAACATGTTTGTTTGATGTTGTATATTTTAAACTTTTTAATTGTTACATTAATTTTCATGATAGTTTTGAGACTCGCTTAATTTACATAATTTTGTTCATTCATATACACTGTGTTTGGTGTTTTCAATTAATCTAAAATTCATTCAGTTTCTATTGTGTTACAGTCACATTCGCTAGATAAGACTCAATGAGTACCATAATCACTAGAATACAAGGGCATGTAAAGAATCATTATTTCTTAATAAATAAGTAAAGAACACAAACTTGAAACATAATATCATAATCAGTTGTATATTTAAGCTATCAGCAAAATAATGACCTGATATGGTTTTGTATCCATTTGCTACTCTTGTGTTACAGTTGACCACACCCGTGTCAAGTTGCGGCCAATTGATGATGTATCTGGATCTGACTACATCAATGCCAACTATCTCCCTGTAGGTGCTCATTGCTCTCTCTCTCTCTCTCTCTGCATATACTGTCTTAAAAAAGTATGTTTCGTCAGACGTCCTTGTTCCTGTTTAGTTATTATTTCCCCCAAAATCTATCCAACTTTTGCACAGATTCTAACCAGTTCTTTTATACATGTAACCTATATTTGTAGTAATATGAGTTTCATGCAAATTATTCTTACCCAGATTTAAATCTTATCATTAATTTTAACTTCACATAAATATTGTGTATTCTACAGTGCAAATATTGGTTCTTTGACTTAGATTTTATGCTTGGACCACATCTATGTTATGTCATATCACATTGCAAATTTGATTTTGGCTCTGTAAGTTTTTGAAGGACTTAATGGATTCAACCCGTAGGCATGAGACTTTCATTAAAGTCTTAGTGAAGTTAAGAGTCTCACCATTTTCCAAAACAATATAGCAAAGTTATGGCCCATGTTTGACCTTGTCCTGCTATTTGATTTTAGCTCAGTAACATTTGAAACATTTTATGGATTCATTCCTAATTTAGCATGAAGTTTTACATTTTGAAGATCTGACCAAACAGAATGGGTTCAGTTTTTAGGATTCTCAAAATAAATTAAATAGACGTGCGGTCCATCTTTTACTTTGTACTTTGCCCTTCAGTGGAAGGACTTCATAGATGCAAGCCAACAGTTTGGTATGAACCTTTTTATACAAAGGAGACATCTGTCAGGTTTGGATTTAAAAACTTTCCAGTAAAATAAAACAGAGTTGTGGCCATTAAATGACCATGTCTTTCATCTGCATAAAAAAATTCTATTCAGTTCAAGGACACCATCCACTGAAACTTAGTCTGGTTTGAGGTAAGTATTATTTCAGCATTTTATTCCTGTCCTCGTTTACCTTGCTAAAATTAAGGTCTGCATAGGTCTGCATTAATGTTGTAATGGTGCAAGGTATTTCTTGCAAATATTTACATTTTATGTCCTTGCAATATATTCTACTACAGTAAGCAATTTGTATTGGTCTCAAATTAGAATGGCATTTTTAGTGTTAGGAAAACTATAAACTGATGACCTACATGAATACATGTAAACTTCCAGGTTCAGATTGTTTTCCTCCTGAGATGTCTCCTGTCCCTACCATCACTCACTGAAATTTTCTGTGTAAATAAATTCTTGATGAAAAATATAGATATTATAGTGATACTGACTGTACACACATGACCATGAACTGGCTTAAATAAGCAAGTCAAGACTTTAGTTACCTATTTCAGGTACTATAAAACAACATCCCTTTGATTCTGTTGGCAGGGTCAGCTTGAAGTATGTCAACATGGATTATGCTATGTATGATTTATAAGTAATTCTAAACGGATTAGAGAAATTATTTGAATATGGCTGGATTACTTAAGAGCTGAGACAGCATAAAATAACATTACTTTGATTCTGTCCATGAAGTATGTTCTGCTTCAGTGCTTAAAGTTATTGATACAGATTAGAGCTTATATTGTATGTGATACAAAGATAATTCAGATAAGATTAAAGCTGTTAAGAGATTATGGTTGGGTTACTGAAGAGCTCAAGTGACATAAAACAGGGTTGGCTTGGCTTGAGTTTGTAAATTTTTTCAAGATGTCTAAGGATGTCTCACAAATCAAAAACTCCCAAATGTAAGCAACTGAAATATCACATAAACTCGATCGATGGAAATAGATTTTCAGTGATTGATATGAAGTTCAAATGACAAGAGTATACATACTGCCCATCCAGTAAAGCTGCTTTTCAAATCTGCTACAGTGGCAAGAATGACATTATGCATGATGCAAAACCCTTCTCACTAAAGCATATTTATGCACAAGATAATAGTACTGAATTGTATGAAAAATGATTTAATACAGGCATGGTAAGGGATATAGGATACTTGAGTAAATGCATTTAATCTCTCTCTCTCTCTCTCTCTCTCTCTCTCAGAAATGCCACTTTTCATTATTACTAATATTCTATAACATCAACTCATCACTACAATAACACTTAATCAACATATTTAAACAATATTTGGCTCTCTCTGTGCGGGCTACTCGTGGGCTAGGATCTGAATGTAAAGATTTATTCCCAGTCTGTACTAGGCATACCCCAGCATTACTATGTATTCTGGACTGATCCTAGCTTAAGTAGAATTGGTACTAAGCTAATCCCAGCTCATATTAAACTTGTGCTAGGTGATCCCTGCATCTGAGTTTATTCTGGGCTGATCTCATCTTCAGGTAAATCTTTGCTAGGCTGATCTCAGCATTATTGTGTATTCTGGGCTAATCCCAGTTCAAGTAAAATCTGCACAGCTGATCCCAGCATTCAAGTGTATTCCAGGCTGATCCTAGCTTAAGTAAATTATGTGTTAGGCTGATCCCAGCATTCTAATGTATTATGGGTTGATCCCATCTTAACTAAATCTATGCTAGGCTGATCCCCACATAGAATGTATTCTGGATTGATCCCAGATTTGTGGACTAGAGATAGACTGATCCCAGCCTGAAAGAAATATTTTTATTTTTTATTTTTAAAAATTGTAAATGAAATATATTTAACAGGCATGACTTTTACGTTAGTACTATAGTTTATGAGTGTCAGATCGGTTAATGTATTAGGTGTTTGCTGAAGTTTAATGTCCCCAAAAAAAGGAATTGATTGGATCCGGGATATTGTTCTGCTTTTCTACACAGCCAATAGCCGAGCATTCTTAGCAACATATCTGCTGCTCTGCCCCAGTAGCACTAGCCTGTGTCTAGCTGTGTATGCCCCATTATAGCTTTACCTGTTTAGACAATTCTGTGCTCTGGAATTATTTAATGTTTCAGGGACTCTAATGCTTGCAAAGACATTGAAATTTAATAAATGCCTTCTGCAGAAGGGTCCATAATATATTCAGGTAATACTACTTACCAGTATTATGCTGCCATCTTATATTGCTAACACAACAACATAGAAATTACAACATGGAGTGAATTTACAGCCTTTTGTGATCAAATATAGGAGAGTCTGTAATTGATAGGTTATGGAAAGAAATGCATCATTTGACTCACTTTTATGCAATATTGGTTGGCACTCAATCTACCACTCCAGTGGGCTAGTGGTTAGAGCATCCGCTTCAGATGCGGGAGATTGTGGGTTTGATCCCCATCTGAGTCTTACCTAAGACTTACAAAAATGGTACTAACAGCAGCCATGCTTGGTGCTCAACATTAAGAGGTTAGTGTTAGGACTGGTTGGCCTAGTGTCAGGATAATGTGACGTGTAGGGACATCATGCTACATATCTGCAGAATGATGCCCTAGTGCTAGACATCATTATAAACAGTCACATTGCAGACATTCTAGCAAGATGACTGAAAAATTGTTAAAGCTACATTAACAATCGAAATCACACACACACACACACACACGCACTGTACTCAATCTAATCAAGAAATGTTGGTGGAGGGAGTTTGGGCTACCAAAATCTGTAGGGAGATCGGATAATCAGAAATTTGTCCTTTATCAAACAAGGGCTTCATTCTGATTCTTTCTACAATAGGGCCATGAAATTAACTTTAGTTCCATAATTGCTATGTAATTCTAACCTATGAGCGACATCTACACTTCCAACTCTCCCAATTCCATTTTTTTGCCAATAATCAATCTAATCTTATGCGGTACATTGTATCACCTGTTAATTGTATGATGTTTATTGTAGTATGTTTTGTATCAAAAGATATGTAATTATCATAATATTAGCTTATCATAATATTAGCATATTACAACCAAGAATGCAATGCAGTATATAGTGTTGAGTAAATTGATAATCTTTATGTTGACTAAATAGAAAATAGTATGAAATGTATGAAAATAAATGCATCATTTTAGCTCATTTTTGTACTCAAATCTAAAAAGGGTAGATAATGTTGACTATGAGAGTGTTGACTACTGAAACTCTAGCTGGATCAGGTAATCATATTTGTTCAGTGTCATATTATGGCTTCATTCAAATGTTTTGTTCATCAGGGTTTCTCAAAGACCCGAGAGTATATTGCGTGTCAAGGACCCATTCCTGCAACCATTGATGATCACTGGAGATTGATCTGGGAACAAAATGTACGAGTTATTGTAATGCTGACACAATACAAGGAAGAAAACAGGGTGAGTCTTTTAGACAAAGTGGGGGTAATGCTAGAGAAAATATTTGGTCGAGCTTATATTAGTCCAAAAGCATGGAACGATGCTCAATAATCAAACAACAATTACATCTTAGACTATGGTATACGTTATGCCACATTATTTAAAGTCAGATACAACTGAAGATATATGATTGCAAAGTTAATGGGGTTACGTTAACTTCCACAGTGCCTATTTCATCTTTGTGTGGCCATTAGCTTCTTCAAATTAAGCATGTACATTTGTAATATGTGATGCAGTAGAATTCTTTCATCTTGTACCATGAATAAAGGATTTGAACTTTGGCTGTTTCATTTTTATCACAATATTTCCTGTTGACTTCAACCCTAGTCTTTCATTAGGAGTGTGAATAAAATAATTATTCATTATGAATCAGTGTTCAACAGGAACATTCCACCATGTGGATCAGATGTTTGGCAAACCTTATATCTAATTCAAAATTCTAACCGTTGTTTGGAATTTTCCAATCTTACATTGATGTATATGAAGGTTGTTTAATAAGTTACACTAAACAGACTAAACGTGATAATTGCTACTTTTCATACAAAACATTATTTTCAAGCTAAATAATGACATCCAAGACCTTATCCAGTGTATGTTTTTGAGTAGGAATGATTATTATCAAGCTCTACTACATATTATTATCCACTTGCTCTATATGTTAAATTCCACAGAATCACTAATTAGTTTCATTTTGAAATTGAAAAATTACCAAACTTGGCAAATAAGTTGCACATACAGCTAATATCTGTAAGGGAAATATTATATATGACGTCTAGGTGAAGGAATCAAGGATCAAATATATAAAAATAGCAGTTTACAATGACTGTGGACATTACTATTACCAGATTAATAATGGCTTGTGGCAGTCATAGGATGGAGGGATGGGGAATAATATGAAAGAAAATGTTTTTAATTTGCCATGGCAAGCCACGAAATTAGCTCTTGTTACATAATTGATATGTAATTCTATCCTATTAGCAGCATCTACACTACTCACTCTCATTTTTTTGTGTGCCTATAATCAAACACAAACAGACTACATAATGTAGTAGTATCTTCTGGACTTTGTTTTTACACATGTAAAGATTTTAAAAATACATAATTATCACCTTTACTCATAAAGTGATACCATGTGTGATTTAAAATAAGTTCAAATTTTTAGATTTCCATAGTTTAGGATTATGTCTATTGTTGCTTTAATTTTGCCCTAAATAATGATAGAAGCACCATTGTCTTGCACTCGCTCAAAGCACAGTTTACAAACTAATGAGTTTGAAAATGGTTTTATATAAGTTCGTTACATTCTTATTTGCTATATATCTTTTGTATTTTGTTAACTCCATCCATTTTGTTTTATTTCAATATTAGGTGAAGTGTGAGCAATACATGCCACTAGATCTTAAGGATCCAAAACAGTATGGTGACCTTGTTGTTGAGTGCTTGACATATTCTTCAATGAATTCTTTCGAGTATAGGACCTTAAAAATAAGACTGGTAAGTCATCTTTTGGAGATTCACGTTAGTTTTCTCTCTCATTTTTTACACTAGTAACAAGGGCTACACATCTGAGAAAGCCATGTAAGATAAATCTATCTAAATTCAGGGTTCCCAAGCTACAGGGAAATTGGGGAAAAGTCATGAGAAATGATAGGATTTTTTCCCAGATCTTGAAAAGTCCCTAAATTTTGCAAATATTGATGAAAGTTTTGAACTGATCATGAGTTAATTTTATTGAGTTCTAACCTGAATATTAAGAGGTTACAGTATGGATCATTTGGGTACTTGCCATAATTATTTGTTGAGACAGTCCAAATGCTCAGTGGAGTAGATTCATCTAGTAGACGTTTTATTTCACAGTCAGCTCTATATCCATATAATTTTTGTTATGGAAGGTATGAAAACCAGTCTAGCATCACAAGAGGCCAATTAAACATGGTGACATTAAAGCAGTCTTTAGCAGATGGGCTAGCAAACTTAAACATTGTTAAATTGAGTTATATGTGCATGAAATAAATATGAAAATTATTTTCTCACAAATTTTGAGTATTTCAATTTTTGTCTTTAATTTGCTGAAAGATGATAAAACTAATGCGTTGATGCTGGTATAAGCAATTCCGATTGCTAGTTGAACGAGCACACAGAATCTCACCACCATCATTTTCAAACACTGTAGAAAAATATTAAATGACAATGGTATACTGGTTGTAATAAAAATACAATAATCTGAGACCTTCTTACGAAGTATTGTTGTTATCATGTGACTACCACGTTGACATGTGCTCTCTTATGCAAGGAGCATATGAAGCAGAACCAGACTACTCTGTTTGATGAATCAGAAGTTTCTTGTAGTTGTTCTCAACATAAATATGTTTAGAATTATATGTTCTTTTGGGTTTTTACAAAAGGTATCAGACTTTTATTTAATATAATTGAAATTTTGTACAACAACACTAAAAAGGAGTTTGTTGATGATATCACATAAGTATTGGACTTCCAATGTCACTGTTTGACATTTGTGAAGTCATATGACTATTAACACAAATGGTGAGTACCGTGTCAGGTTTCATCTATGCTGAGTGAGATTCAAGGCATAAAAATTGCAATACATGCCATTGTTGAGAAAATAAATAACTTTCCTATCGATTTCGTGCAGTTATAAGTCAATATAACAGAGTTTAAATTTACTAGGCCTGCTTTTAAGTTATTTTACAGTGGCATCTGATTCCAAATTTTTTAATATGTAATTGCACTGAACCCACATTCCATTTTAAATGTCAAAATGTGAAATATGGGGTTGGAATATTCTACGGAAATCTAATTTAGACAAAAATTTAATCTCAGAACTGAACTTTGATGTAAAACTATTACATAGTACCATGTAGCTTGAAGCATTGGAAACAGCTGATCTTAAAATGAATGCATGAGAAATGGGAATTGTCATAACTTTTATCATATATTAAGAAATGATAAGAGCGTATGTATCAATGCAGGTTTGGGGACTGGTATATTGAACTATAAGAAGACAAGTTGATTTTACTCAAAATTCAGTCCTTGTTTATACAACAGTATATACTTTTGAAGGTCTTTTGTCAAAATTTAAATCCAGCATTTTATAAATGTCTTTTAATATGGAATTTGAAAGGGTTTAGGTTGGTTGAAAAAATCTTGTTTGAGATTTTATTGGCACAGATAAATTCAGGGTTAAACTTTTTTTTATTACTAGATAAGATTCTAATACATGTACTTTGCATTTATTAGGTGTTTTTTTCATACTGTGATAAGAAATGTTTACTTTGTAAATCATGCACATATACTTTTGTAAATCATGCACATATACTGCTCTAGAATTCTTTAGAATAAAAGGTTTGAAAGGAAACAAAATAAATTATGTTCATTATATTATTTCCACCCAGCAGCATAATGCAGGTCAACAAAGTAATGTTAGAATTTGTATTTTGTACATTGAAATTGCTATAAATCCCAGATTATAGGAATATAGTCAGATTTGTTGTGTGACTCATTTTGTGGTCTTGTACACAATCGTTAATGGTCATATGTTAACCTTGAATTTTTATTATTTCATCCTGGAAGAAACCTGGAAAAGATTTGGAAATTTATATTTAGAAAAGCGTGGGAACCATGTAAAATGAGTACAATGTACTTTCTATATTCATCTTGATTTCATTAAAATATATAACAATTTTGGGAAGTTTTAATATCACAACCTTTTATTATCATCAGTTTACAACAAAGTTTTTTTGTTACCTAAATATGTTGCCCTTATATCTTTTCAGTAAATTCATGTTTAAAATAAAGACTTTGTAGTAAACTAAACAATTTATTACCTATATATTGGTTTTGCAATAAAGTAACAGTGCATTACCATTTTATTGGTTTTGTAACATTTATATTGGTTGTAAAAATATATTTTACCTGTTACTTGGTTTTGTAAAACCAGACCTGCCAGCCCTTACAATTTTGCCGTCTTAAGAAATATATCCAATAAAATATGGACTGTCAGAATAAAAGGACAAATTTTGGAAATACGGTTGTTAGCTGCTATAATCCTGATGCAATCTGGTCTGTTTTTTATTTGGATCTGGGATTCATGTTAGATTTAGTTGAGTTGGCCAGGGAACCAGACAGGCATTATAGTAGAACTACTGGCACTATAAACTGCATATATTTTGTGATTCAAAACATCTGCATAAGCAAGCAAGTTTAAAAATGGCATCATCAAGCGATAAATTTTCATGATGAAAGGGATAATAAACCTCTCAGAAATCTTTAGTAGACAGTACAGAAGAATTAATGGAAATGTTCAGATTCTTAAGGAAAAAGGAAGGAAGTACAGCATTTATAATCAGTGGACATCATGCATTGATTTGAATGTCATATTGCAGAAACATGATTCACTTAGTAATGGCCCACATGAAATTTAATTTTCATTTTTAAGGATTACATCAAGCTGTGAGATATGAAGAAGCCATTGAGTTTGTGAAACTGTACTGGAGGTGATCATGGTTCTAGCATACTTTAAAATCTTTTCAGGCTTTGCTGAACTCAGTGTTTGCCATCGCTGCATCAGTCTTCAATCACACTTCTGGACTTTTAATGTGTTCCAACTTGACAATAGCAGTATATGAATTTTGTTGTGCCCTACTGAAAACTGCTCTAACTTGTGAAACAAATCGACTGCCTTACTGAGAGAACCTTGTCAGGGTTGGCAGGTCTAATAAACTGAAACAAATTACCATTTTATTGATTTTGTATTAAACTAAAAAATGTGTTACCATTTGTAACCATTTGGCTTTGTAAGAAACTGAAAACTGTGTAACTTACCTTTTTATTAAAAATTTAAATAAATTTATAATAAAACTAAACAAATTTTTACCTTTATATTGGTTTTGTAATAAACTAAAAATTTGTTACCCTTATATTATTTATATTAATTTTGTAAAAAAAGATAAAGTGTTTCTTTTATATTGTGTTTTGTAACAAAAATTAAAAAGATTATCTTATATTGGTTTTGTAATAAACTATAGAGTTTACCAAATTGTCAGCAGTAAATTCTAGCTTAGAATATATATTTTGTAATAAACTTAACATTTTTTTACTTCTAATAAAGCCCAAACAATGTTTTTTTAATTTATGGTACATGTATTTTGTGGAAAATGTATTATGTCTATATGGCTCCATAAAATCATTTGGCAGGAATAAAGCTTCTTTGCTGAATTCCAACTAACAGTCTGATATATCTAAGATGGGATTTCTCAATCCCACACAAACACATGCTTTATTATAATTTACTTTTCCTTAAGTTCATTAAATACAATGGCAAATTGTTACATTTCTTAACATACATATGGTTATATTT
The DNA here is from genome assembly GCA_029339505.1 of Unio delphinus. Classification (NCBI taxonomy): domain Eukaryota; kingdom Metazoa; phylum Mollusca; class Bivalvia; order Unionida; family Unionidae; genus Unio; species Unio delphinus. The sequence continues at coordinate 8,419,711 of JAQISU010000155.1, forward strand.
ATACCGCCATTTCTGTATCCAACACCATTTCATGTGATAGATTCTATTAGTCTCACCGTATAGCAAGTGAGTCTTGGGGATGATATGCATTAGGAGTTATTCTGTAATATACAGAACATATGATATGCATTAAGTATTAGACTGGAATAAACAGAACACATGTACTAGGTGTTATACTGTTATATACAGAACATATGATATGCACTAGGTATTATGCTGAAATATACATAACACATATATTTGATTTTACACATAGAACACATGATGTGCAATTAATGTACTTATTATACTTGCTATGACTTACTGAGAAGCCCCCTTTTCATTACATTGGCCTTTCTTTTTTCAGTTTCATTTTGGCAAGTGCTCACATTTACCAACATCCATGCATGTGTCAGCTACCCTAGTGGACATTGCAATGCCCATTACATTCTATAAAAAAAACTACTGATTCAGATGCTGCACACTGATTCAGATGTTGTACATAGGAAAAAAAACTTTGGGTTACATTATCTTTTCCACAATTATGTAATTTTAATGCAATGATTTTACATGACAGGGAGAAAAAGAACGAACGATCAAACATTTTCACTTCCTAAGCTGGCGGGACTACTCAGCCAATGTTCAGCTCGATACAATGATCGATTTCATCAAAAAGGTTCGCAGTTTCATGCAACCACCTGATGTAGAAGGACCAATGATTATTCACTGCAGGTGAGTAACACAAAAGTCATTTATTGATATAAAAGCACACTAAGAATAAAATTTTCTTTCCCTGAAAATTTTCAGTGCTAATTTAATTACCAATGCTATTCAGTGTGTTTATGTACTTAGTGGAGTACAGTAGGTATAGTTTTAACCACAATATTATATTACTAATCATGGATTCCATCTGGGGAAAGCCCAGCAGGTGAAAGCCTTATGGTATGGAAAACCATAAAGCAACTGAGAATTCTAGATATGCTAGGGTGAATGGGGTATATATGTACAGTATATATAAAAAAAAATATACAGGTTATGAAATTCTTATTGCATACTCTACAGAGATTTGAAGCCTGGTAAACAGGTTATGCCACCCATCACCTCACCTGCATGTGCCAAATCTTATACATGTACAGTAAAACCTGTCTTGAGAGACCAGACTCTCCATGCACAGATTTATTTATTATATAGTGGTGTCACCTGTTATGAGAGACCACCTGTCTTGAGAGACCATTATTGCTTGACAGAAGGGGTGGTCTATCAATACAGGTTCTACTTTACCGCATATTAATTAACCAATAAAGGTTTCATTTGCAAACCCATGCTTGTTGGCAAGATCTCCACCATTTTTTTTAGACCTAACAACAAATTTTCATAAGGAAGATTATTAATAGGACAACACATAGACCATTTATTGTGTGCCTTAGCCTGGTAAGATGGTATCACAGTTTCAGCTCAATGATAGTATCAAGATTAAAGTTTCTTGTTAATAAGTACATTTGGATGATGTCACCAAAACTGAATAATCCTTGCATATTTAATCACCTGTGCATCAACACAGCACATAAATTACAAATTTAGCCATTCCGTGACAATTTGCTAATAATTTTCAAAATTCTTGTTAACACTTTAATCCCTGGCACCGCCTTTACGGAGCAGGTGGTAGTAGCCTACTGCCAAGCTCTGTAGCATCAAGGTCATGTATGATACACTAAAGTGGGTGGTATTATAGAAAGGTAGACAGATTTAGCTCTACAATGATACCAAATAATCTAGACGTTTTAGCATTACAAATACAGCAAAAACCTAATATTTTGGACCCGTTTTTTTTTTTTTTTTTTTTTTTCATCCAAAATTTGACCATTGTTGGAATCCAATTTTTTGTCCAAATTTGAGCCTTTTTAGCCTCAGATCTAAGGCAGACCAGTCTGAACTGCATCCAGACAGGTGAGCCTGTGCAGAAAGTAGGATAGAGTGGGCAGTTTTAATAAAGAGTGGTCTCCATATGAAAATGATGGTTTCTTTAAGCAAAAAAGAAAGAAGAAGAAAGAACTCCAACCTTTCCCCTTCTGCTCATGCAGGGGCTAATGTGTTAAAGTAGAAGTAAACTCTTAAATAGATAAAGGTGTTCAATGCTGGTTATTTACACATGTCAATAATTTTAATTTTAAAAAGTTTTTGAACTGGAAAGTAAATGACATTTTAATTTAAAACAAATATATCAATTCAATATTTACCTCTGCTTATTGTGATTTTAAGGTAATCAATAATTTTATGACATGCTGTAAATTGGTCTAAGATGGATTTCAGACTCTGATGCTGTTTTGGTTCAAAATATGACACAATCAGATTGAAGTAACTTGTAACTATTTTTACTCAGATAATTATTTATAAATTAAAATGATTTGTTATGTGTACCTAGTTGAATCTTTGAAAATATTCCAGTCTGCTTTAGTATCACCCAATATATTCTGTAAGCTTTTCATATATATGCATGTAATCATTACAGCAGTAGGTTTATATCAAATGACTTTTACATTTTCATTGTTGCTCAAAAGCTGATGTTACTTGGACAATATCTGCAAAATGTTTCAGAGGTCCGGATGTGCAAAAAAGATGAATGTTATAAACATGGCTAATATCAGGACAAAATCTCTTTGAACCCTGTTTAAAATCTGATTGAGAAGGTCATTTTGTCATATCACTGTGATGCCCGTAGTGATATAACAAGTTTGGTGACCCCCACTCTCTTTTTAAAAAACTTTTACATTCTAATTTTATTTCTTCATTTTAATATGAGAGGATTCTTAATGAATATAATTTGAATAGTGTTCTGCCTTAACAGTTTTTGCACGTCAGATTTTGGTGTGGCGGGGTTGAGGTTTAGGTGGATACATCAACAAATAGACACCATAATCCATAGCAAACATTTTCGGCAAAATTAGTGATGTTTACCTCCTTTGCATATAATGTGAGAAATTTTTGTATATGTTCAAGTGACACAACTGGTTGTATGAGAAGGGTTTATACATCGAAAATCAATGAAATCAAATAAATTAAACATGGGGCCATGGTTTTGATCCTTGACTGCTTGTTTTGCTGGATGTAGCAGCTTAATCCCTGAAATAGCTCTGAGACATTGTTTAATCGTTTACATGATGCACTACTCTAAATTCCAAACAAGACCAGGATTCTGTGATTTAATCTAACTGAACTCTTGACGGTTTGAGCTTGAGATAATAACCTACTAATTTACTTGTACAAAATTATTTAAAATTTAGTCCATTCCTGATCTGAACTGAATATCAAACAATTTGTTGTTATTGTTTTAGATCAAATTTGTTATGCTGTTAGTATGCAAATATTGACTACAAACCATGGAAATAGTAATGTGTTTGCCAAAGTATGTGTAACTTCAAAACTCACCTTATTGACTAGTGCTGAACTTGATAGGGTAACTTAATTGGATTTCAACACTACAATAAAATATTTTTTTCAGTGGAGAATAATTATTAGGATAAATTGAACATTGCATCTAGTACCAGAAAGTTAGAATATCTTTTTTTATAAAAATTATTTGTTCATCCAGTGCTGGAGTTGGTCGGACAGGAACCTACATCGCTATAGACTATGCAATACAGCTCATTGATAAGTATGGGCATGACTCCACCTTGGACATCTTCAACTTTGTCCTGAAGATGAGAGAGAACAGAACCACCATGGTACAGACAGAGGTTAGTAAGATTTGCCACATTGTTCCTAATTGTTCCAATTATCAGCCCTAAATTTCTCTATTATACATGACTATATGTAATATGAGCCTTGTTCTTCTTTTTCCCGAGAAATATATATTTTGACCATTGGGGATGTAGAATAGGCACAATGTACACTCCAGCATGTCATAAAGGTGAGTAATGGATTAAATCTATTTACCCAGGGATGTGTCTCATAATGAAGTTCCAGCAGAGCGGTCCAGACATTTTAAAAGCATGCAGTTTATATCAAGAATTTGATCTTGTATTTTAAATTAATCTTTTACCCTGAGATGTTTCTCATGATATATTCTAGCACCGAAGGACTTGGACACTTTAAAATGGTAGTTTATATTGAAAATTTAACCTTGTATTTGAAGAGTATTCCCTTTTACTCCTTTTAAGGAAAACATAAACTGATGTGATTTGAAATCACTTCCATATTTCTGTCTGTCTATTGCTTACTTAAGCTGGGTATCACCATCCACATTTTATCATAACACATTTCATAAAAAAAAATTTGTATATGTAATAATTATTTTTATACATATCATAATTATTTTTTATACATATCATAATTATTTTTTATACATATCATAATAATTATTTTTGGGGCACCAAGTGGCCGAGTGGTCTAAAGCACTGTCCGTTCCGGATCACTGTCATCTCACCTCTGTCTGCGTGGGTTCAAGTCTAAGATTCGGCTAATGTAGTTATGTGAGAAAGCTTGCCAGTAGCTTCTCGTGGGTCGGTCGTTCTTTCCTGGGGTTTTCCGAGTTCTTCCTCCACCATTAATACTGGCCGCCATGTATAGCCTATATTGTGCTTAAAAATGGCATTAAACCATAAAAAAAAAACATAATAATTATTTTTATACATATAATAATTTTTTTATACATGTCATAATTATTTTATTCATATCAATTATTTTTATACATAACAATTATTTTTATACATGTCATAATAATTATTTTTATAAATATCATAACAATTATTTTTATACATACCATAATAATTATTTTTATAGATATCATAATTATTATTTTTATACATATCATAATAATTATTTTTATACATATCATAATGTTTTGTATGCATATCATAATAATTATTTTTATACATACCATAATAATTATTTTTATATTTATACATACCATAATAATTATTTTTATACATATCATAATAATTATTTTTATACATATTGTAATAATTATTTTTATACATATCATAATAATTATTTTTATACATATCATCATAATTATTTTTATACATATCATAATAATGTTTTGTATGCATATCATAATAATTATTTTTATACATACCATAATAATTATTTTTATATTTATACATATCATAATTATTATTTTTATACATATCATAATAATGTTTTGTATACATATCATAATAATTATTTTTATACATATCATAATAATTATTTTTATACATACCATAATAATTATTTTTATACATATGATAATAATTATTTTTATACATACCATAATAATTATTTTTATACATACCATAATAATTATTTTTATACATACCATAATAATTATTTTTATACATATCTTAATAATTATTTTTACATGGTATGTATCCCATTAGTGTCAAATATAAATTGAAAGTTACACAGCTGAGTATATATTTTTAAAGTGAGCATAGCTTGTCTTGTGGCAGTTTGAAATCTGCCACATCGCTCATTTAAGCAAATAATTTAATTTATTCCATCAGCACCTTCATTACTGGTTAAATATTTTTGCATATAAAATAGAAATTTCAAATGTATTTCCCATGTACAAGTTAAGGAGAGATGATGAAAGGACTTTATCTTCAGCGAGACCTCCCCTTTTCTTAAATGATAGAGGTCTCCCTTAAGATAATGCCCTGTCATCATCTCTGCTTAACTTATCTAAACTTAAGTATCTGTCTCATTTTTTTCCTGATCCACTTTCTAATAGCTCTATTGAAATCAACATCTTTAACTCTCTGATGTCACTTCTAGTTGTATAAGCATTAATCTGTTAATTTATTCTGAGCATACTCTGCTCCTTTTCTTTGTATGAATATTGTTCTGTGCTTCTTTCTGAAGGGGCATTTCCATAGCTAGCTTTGTCAGCTTGAATATGTTGGAAAACTGATCTTTATGGTTGTTATGTACACTTTTCCATAGATCACAGATATTATCTTTTGGATACTTCTGATCCCAAATAGGATTTTTCACTAACATAAACTTCCTTGTTAAATCAGTAGTTTACTGACTACTATGCCAAATTTCGTATATGTTCCATGGGTATTTAGTCACACATAAATATCTGTACTTCTTAACTGTATTTTTTAATCATTATTTTTTTCAGTTTACATTACGGTTTCCCAGCTGCAATAATCTGATATACTTCATGACTTCAAAAATTATTGTTATCATCACTATTATCATCTAGTATTTTCCGAACTAAATCATTTTGAACCATATCAGAAATAAGACATCTTGGTTTCAAGTTAGCCTGTGTTTTAAACATGCATTTGCAAAACTTTCCATCGTGAATGGTTCAAACTATGCCATAATTAATATTGTAATCATGGATCCAAAACAAATATTGAGTAGCACAGATCTTACACTTCATCTTTAAATTTTCTGTTCTTAAAATTGGGAAAAGGCATTAATTGGGGAATATACTGTATGTTAGTTTGGCAATTAGTGCCTTAATATGCACTTTATAAAACTTACTGTCCTGAAGTAAGCTTATATTACAAAGTGCTTGCATTTCCATGTTTACAAGTTGGTGGAATCTATTGACAGATAAGCATATCTCAGATTTAAAATGGAATGGAAATCAGTTGGTCTTGACCTGATATTGAATATGCTACTTTTCAAGCCAAAATAACTGGAAAAATTAAGGTGTTTTCTAGTTGACATTTAAATGTGAGGTGTTGTTCCTTTAAATATTTAGTGAAAGGGTCTACTTGTAATGAATGCCATGAAAGCATGTTTGCATTCTATATTCATATTTGCTAGAATATGTACATGTATATCTGTAAGGGTTTTCTTATGAATCAATTTTTTATTTGAAAAATATTGATCTTCTTATGCATACCCAGCTACTTAGATTTCCTTTCTATTTACTATATTGTATGCCTAACAATTAGTACTATAAGATGTAGTACTGGTTTGCAAATCTGTATTTTTCATATTTCCTCTCTAACTATTCCAGTTTTTAATATAGCAAGTACTGTATATAATACACATCACAAGCAAATCTCAGATTCAGAATGGAGTATAAATCTGTTGCTTATGACCTGTAGTCTGATATTGAATATGCTATTTTTTAAGCCATAGAACTGGAAATATTAAGGTGGATTTTTTCTCTAATTGATATTTAAGTACAAGATGTTACTTATTAATTTAAATATTCATTGAAAGAGTGCCATGAAAAACATTTAAGAGCTATATTTGCATTCTATAAAACATATTTGCTAGAATATGTACACTTAATAATTTGCATTTTTCTCTAAAGGTTTTCTTATGAAGCAATTTTTTTTATTTGATAAATATTGATCTTCATTTGCATACCAGCTGCTGGGATTTTCTTTCTGTTTAATATTTTGTATGCCCAACAAACAGTCCTATAAGATATGGGACTTGTTTGCAAATCATACTTCCTCTCTAACCCATTCAGTTCCAAATATAGCAATTTTTTTTTAAGTATAGACATGGGCCTATAATACATCAATACCAATCTTTCTTACTTCCTATGAACAATTTTCTGCTGAGAAATGGCATTAAACTCCAAGAAAACAACTTCCCCATGGAGTATTTTTTATTAGTTACAGGGACAAAATGCACTTTATATTGCACACTATTTATTCTGTCATTTCAAATCGTACTGCATATAATCTTGAATAAGTGACAGATGAACATTACATCTAACTGGTTATGTATGGCTGCTGCTGCAGACCATCAATACAGTATTGTATATTCCCCAGTCAATCACTTTTTATGGCCAGTTTTGTTTCTTCTCTATGTGAACCAGCAACAGCTACCTCAGTAATTAATAAATACTAATTGGACTAATGCATTTGTAAAGGAATACTTTTCCATAATACGTCTGATAAAAGTGATGATAAACCATGCTGGTTATAGAAAAAAGTAATCTACAAATCAACACCTCCCATGATTATTTCATCTATTGATATTTTCCATAACTTATAAAGAATATACATCTGATAACGTAAAATAAATTATCTTTAAATTGCATAATGTCGTGTAACTGTTTTGAAAAAATGTTTGTTGCAGTAATGGCATTGATGTTGCTATTTACTGTATAATGCATTGAGAATATGTAGCTGATCAGATCTTAGATAAGTTATAAGGATGAAGATTAAGTTTGGTGCACATTTTCTTGCATGTTGGAAATATAGTAGACAATTTTCAATACTGATTTTACACATCAGATTAAGCAATGCATCAATGCTTGTTGATCATATGTACCTACATGAGAATCCAACTATTTGTTTTAAAATTAATATAGCTTGCATGCTGTAGACAACATAGATTCCAGCTTATCAGATTCATAAACGGTTTTTGAAAGTTTCATGTCTCAAGACTCGGGTGAAAAATTTCCAAGCTAGTGAATTTTCTACATTCAACCAAGCTGTTGATGACATATTCATATGCAATAACTGTCTTTACAGAATATGTGAAACAGTTGGGTTTTTTAAACAAAAAAAAATTTGGGACATTTTTGAGGCTATTACAGAGATCTCAAGACTTCCTTCCTTTGTATATTTCACTTGTTTGAGACAGACTTTGCTTGAAACCATGGAAATAATATCACAAAAAGTATTTGTAAAATATAATACATTTGGCTACCAATATGTAGTTTTTGGGGGGTAAAATCATGGTAATTTTTATTTAAATTTGTTTCAATATTTCTATATATTTACAGCAACAGTACATCTTCATTCATGACTGCATTAAGGAGTACCTGGATCGATTCAAAACATATGAAAACCAAGCTTTCAGTAAGTTATTTCTTCTTTTTGTAAAAAAAAGTGTTGATTTATTATTCATTGTTGTTTTGTTTTTTAAGATCTCACTTACTGTAATGCATTGCCTGGTATCTGTCAACATTTGCTATATTTGATTTTTCTCTGGGAAAACAAGACATTGCACCGATTTAAACAAATATTTTACAGGGTTTTTTCAGGATGGTGTACAAGTTTTTGTTTTTTTTAATTAAATCTTTTAGTGAAAGTGTACATGGGAATTGTAAATTATATTTTCCTTTTATAGGGTAAATTATATTTTCCTTTTATAGGGTGGGTGGGCAGAAATGAGCTTTTATAGTGCAATTTAATGGGGATTTGATCAGGGAGAGGTGTTTATGTAGGTTGTATGTTTAATTGAAAGTAAAATGAATATCAAGATCTCATTCAAACAGGTTTAAAATCTTGTACCCCATGGTTTAGTTTAAAGGTTTAACCCATTATTTTTTCCGTGTTATTTACTCCAGCTGTTAGAGAATTTGTACAAGCCAGTGAATATTTAAATTACTGGACTACATATTGACAACTGTCAATCACTAATTATCTGTAAATCTACCAAACTACCAGCCAATAATATAACAAGCTAATTGTGGACCATCACATTATAACCACCAAACTTAATCACATAGCCATGAAACTCGGCACAAGTTTAAAAAAACAAAACAAAAGTGTGTATTCTTTAGTAATCACACAAATATAGGGATTAACTACTTGACTGAGAATCCTGGACCCACTGTGAACTTGGCCTGTTTCAACAATACTGCTAGACTTGAAGCATGGTTATGATATTTCAATTTTTCTTGTCAATTTGTTAATCAAAACTTATTTCCTCAGCTTTTGACTTCAGGGAATTTTTTTTATTTTTGTGTAAGAAAAGGAAATGATATGTCTAAAGACTTTTGGCTATGCAAAATACACAAATTTAATTTGGTAAATTTTCATTAAATACCTAAAAAAAAATACATGTACTGTTAATAAAGACACATTTTAAACATCAACCATTTGATCTGTTAAGATAATTTCAATAGCTAATGAGTAGTAACTTGGATGACATTATATCAGCTTGTATTAATGACTCAAATTAAATTTGCAAAATATAACTGTATGTCATATGCATGTGTCTTTGTTTATAATTAGTTTTACTGATGTATTTCTTCCAGTAGGTTCTGAGGAAGAAAATTTGTACCAGAACACGGCCGAGACAATGGACTTGTACCAGAATGTTGGTTTCAACTCCACCCAGAAAACCGAACTTTGAACGCCATTAAAATGAGAAAGATGCATTAAATCACAGAAAATTAGTTGAATCAGTCTACAGGAAATTGCATACAATAAGTAAATATAAAATTATGTGACATTTAACTTATCATCTAACCTATGCATCAGATCACACACACACACACACACACACATTATTCTGAATAATATGAATTGTGAAATGATTTGAATCGTTTTATAGTAAAACAGAATGTTATATCAACCATTAAGCTTCCAACATGTCTCACTATGCAACTGATGTCTCATGCAAAAGCATGGACATACACAGATAAGTTGGTTTTGAATAATGGACATTTTAAATTTATCCAATTAAATTATCACCGGTGTTCTCTTCATGAAATATTAAGCAGTTTGTGCTGTACAATGAAAAATGTCAATAATCTAGAGTCAGTGCTATAATAATATTATTTTTTATGTCAACCAATACATAAAGCATAATTGTTTTAAATGACTTTTTGACCATACTGTATTAATACATAAATGGCCATGCAGTTCTTCAGGTTTGTACTGTTAAATTAACCAGATGTACAAAACATGGAAGATGCTAATTTGTTTTAACTACAGAAAAATATTTTTTATAGAGGTCATGTTTTTTTTTGTAATTTAGACCTAAACAATTTATACAAATTTTAGAAAAAGTTGTTTCATGAAATCTGAAATCATTTAATCTGTTCAGAGTTAAAGATATGACTAAAAGTGACATTTTGTAAAATTGGTGGCAATTGTTTTGTTTTGATTTTGTATATTGTCAATAACAAGTCTTACACATCATTATCTTTATGGTAAATGTATATTCAGTATGTATCGAAGTCTGTATCAGCCATCAGAATTACAAGATATATAGATATATAGTTTCATTTAAGTTTGAATCATGGCAAATTATTTCTTACACCAAATAGCTTCCAGTTGTTCCTAACTGAACCTTGTTATGGATTTTGATATAAATATTGATATAAATAGTATGTAAATTTAATTGATTTTTATGTGTAAGTTAGGTTACTGATGTATATTTGTTACTATATCATATTCTTTATCAGAGCTTTAAGTATATCAAACTGTATTGTCTCAATCTGTTTGCTAAAGTAGTTTTCACATTTATATTGTTTATCTTTTGCATATATTAAGTTTTTATTTTGTTAACCAAGCTTTATTTAAATGTAAATTGTTTTTTATTAATGTGCTTGTATATTTGCATTTGTTGTCAGTCTTCAATAACAATATTTGGTGGCCATACATGCAAAACTTTGTTCAAAAGAGATCTATTTTTTTAAGAGAATTTTTCATGTTTTAAATACATTTTCTATTTTTGTTTAATATGGAGAGCCTGCAATCCATAACTCCAAAGACATTTCTGATATTAATGAATAGTGCAGTATATAAAATACTGCATATTTTAATGTCTAGAGTTAGAAGTCATGGGTGCAAGCCAGAGGTGGAGAAATTAGCCCCTTTACTGCAAGAATTGCTGATGTGTTACAATATTTAAAACAAAGCATCTTTTTAATAATTTTATCAATTTTATAAATGATTGACATCAGAATTTTTTTTTATATTAGTCCCTCTCTGTGGTGAAACTTGCTGTTATGACACATTGGATATTAAGAACACTACATTCAGACCAACATAAATACCACATTCAAAGTGATACATGCTTTTGCAGTAGTGATTACCTCATCTTGAATCCGTATCAATTAGTTCATTTTAGAAAGGATCCACATAAATGCATTAGATAAGTGCTAATACTACTTTTGAATGGGGAAATATGCAATACATTTTTATATTGTACGTAAAAAGTACATTTAATTAGAATGGCACAAGTTCATCAATGACAGTTTTGCATTCCAAATAATTGTGTGCTTTTGTAACTGTTATTATTATTATATTGTTTGTACTGCATTTTCTAATATAAACAATGGTATATGTTTGTATAAAAAGGACAATATTTTCTATTATTTTATTTACTGTATTTGAAAAATAACATGTACTATATTTTTTTATATCTTGATGCAGTTACATATTTTTATGTAATATGAGTGACTATTGACTTCTCATATCTTAGAATAGCAGCTGGAAAAGACATTTATTTTATAATCCTTTCTCAAATAGTCATCATGTTCTAGATAAAAATCATACAAAGCAGATATCATAATTAAGAATATATTTATTTCATTGTCAGCAAAGTGAAATGTTCAAGAAGTTATGAAAGAGCTTTAGATATGCACATCTTTAATTTATTTTAGAATATTTTTCAGTCTTTTCTTCATCAGAACAAGTCACCTCACAACAGCATTTTAATCTTAATCTCAAATGTACAAATATACTGCTGATCCAAACCAAATCTCTTGTCTCCAAATTTTTAACACTATAACTTTAACATATTTACATGTGATAATGTGCAGCTGGAAATTTCCTAAGAGAGTTTAGATTGTTAGACTTTTTCTCTCCTTTCTTTCTACTTCATTTTGTTGTGTAATGATTATTTTGTTTTTTGTAAATAAGTCTATTTTACATTTTACCATAGACATTCCATATGTTCTTCATTTTGATTGTAAAAATCCTTCTAGCTATGCAAAATAAGATTAAGTCAAACCTGTGAATAAAGACCACACAAAATGGGTTGATTTCAAGGAAATAATCAAGCACTGATCATTAGATGTACAAAGAGTTAGACTGGTAGATGAAAGAGAACAGAAAATTACTGAGTAAACAATCTTAACTTGTAACCACTGGTTACTTATAGGCAGTCACTGGACTGAAAAATGTTGGTTGCTGGATGCATCAACACAGATATGCAGGTCAAATATATAGGAATAGTCAAAGCAACTGTATATGATGTCCTTCAAGGGCAAGTGGTCATTGATGCAGGTAGTTGCTAGGTCAGGTTTGACTTTTATTGATGAGTGAAATGCATATTGCTAGGAACATTCCTGTTTTACTTTTCAAGTGTGTAAGTGTACATGTGTGTGTAATATATATATATATATATATATATATATATATATATATATATATATATATATATATATATATATATATATATTATAATTTTTATTTACATTTTGATGATTGTTTTTTTCCATTATAATTTGTTAGACTGTAATTAGCTCACAGAAGGTTGTTATTATATGTTAGATATGTTTTTATATAGTTAATTATTCTATTTTACAACATATAACAGAATTTTAAGAACTAAATCATAATACAATCATATTAGTCTTTTTTATTTGATTTAAGGCACGCAATCTTAAATCATATTCATATGTTTTGTAAAGTTTCAAAATACTTTATCCAAATTCAGTTTGGTCCTAATTTTTAATAGTGATCAATCAACCATCACACAAATAATTATCACCTTTTTAATTATCACTTGAAATGATTATCATGTGTAGAAAGAAATTAATTGTGTTGGTTTGGTTTAGTTCTGTTTTATAGCATAACAGCATATGTAGCGCCAAAGCAATTGGAGTAAAATGCCACAGATAACACCACATTAGCCGAAGTAGGCTGGCTGATCAATATCAAAATTTGAGTCGTTATTCTCTCAGTTGTAAGCCCACCAACAAATAGCTCCGAGGAAACACCTGCAAATTCAGAATCATTTAATGTTATTCAGATGATAATTATTGTGGTTTGCATCAGACAGCATGTTGTTGGAGGGGTTTTATAATAAGTGGCGTAAATGCTCTATGAAAATAGTCCCAATTATTGCTTTGAATGTATTCCAATTTTGCAACTTAAATTTGTTTCGTCCTACTTTCTACTACAGAGTGTAGTCTGATGGAAAAAGCACATGCACTTATTGTTTTTAAAAATAAATTATGTTGATTACACTTAACAATAGTGAAATGTATTACAAAACTTCTTAAGTTTTCATCATCAGGCATATTTTTTTTATTTACATTTGTCAGAAAATTGGAAAAACTTTTATCAAAATAAGATGGTGAATTCATTAAAAAAGGAAAAATTGAAGCAAGTCATGTGATGAAATGTTAATATTAAAAAATGGTTGCCATAATAACAATATGTCTTGGAATTTGTTTTTCGTACAAACATGCACTATTGTATGCTACAAGAAATAATGGATTTACTTCACTTGATGTAACTATTCTCTCTATACACTTATTTTCTATAAATATATTTATTTTCAAATAAGCTTTGCAGCTTCTTATCCAAATTTTAAAGATGAATAAAGCATTAGTTCCATTCAGATCAAGAGATGACAATTTTTAAATGATCCATGCACAAGAATATATATTTCAAAACTGAAATCTTTCATCCATTTTAGTAGTTGATATTTATTAGAATGGCAGATATTCCATTTAATTCCATTAATATGAAAGCTGTAATGCCAGTGATTTTAAATACATATATAACTTTAATGCCAGAGGGCAAAGGGGATGGGGGTGGGCACCAAATAACAACAAAATAGAGAACAGTAAGCACATTGAGCTTAAGGAACTTTTATATGAATAACAACTTTTTGAGTACCCAGTTGCATAGGTGATGCATTTTTGTATAAATGTAACAGTGTTTCAATAAGAAGGTCCCAACAGTAATTAAAATTTATTTTTGTAACTTAGCAGTATATACTATGTACATGTATGTTATGTAAATAATCTGCTATGCAATTCTTTTGTACTCTGATCTCATCAACTGCTTTAATATTATCAAAATGTTCTACTAACATGATAAATTTATTGAATGCATGTCGTAAAGAACACACAAGAATTTCATTCTGTCCTAGTGTTTCCCATGTCCTTTCGTTATGTCTACTTATCATTTAATTGCTAATTTTGTTTCTGCTTATTAATTTTCAAGAACTTTATGGATCTGATTCATGTGCCCACTTATTTTGTTACTGCTCTGTAACGTTTCCGTCTGACTTGATGCTTTATATAAAGAAGACCTAAGTTGGTTTCACATTTTAAAAAAATTCTTACAGAGTTATGGCCCTTGATTGACATACAATTTTCTCGCCTCTTACAAATGTAGCTTTTCTGTATTTATTGAGTGAGATCAAAGTAGAGATTTAAACTTTTAAAATCAAGGCCCATCTTTAAAAACAAATCTAAACTTCAAATAGATTCACATTTCTTGACTTGATTTGATGAACTTTTCAGCAGATCAGGTGAATAATGGACACATTTTAAAGCTGGAAAACATCCCAGGTCATATAATTAAAAGACTACCTCATTCATAAAATGTCCTAAAGAAATAAAAGTTTGAGCACAACTCATGTCAGGAAGTTTTATGACAGCATGGCTAGATTCAAAAAAACTTTGAATCAACAGCTGCCAGATCCTATAGTTATATTTAGGAGGTGCTAATGCTGGAGCAATACAAATTTGGCTAAAAATAAAAAATTAAAGTAGATCAAACTATTCTGAAAAAGTATCTAAAGAATGAATTTTTTTTTGAATCTTCCATCTTCATTATTGCTATAACTGGCAAATCTAGTTATTTTGCTGGATCAATTCATTTGTTTTATTAAATCAGCAGATCTAAAGATATATCAATATCAGAACCTTGGTTAAGATTTGAAGTTGAGTCTAGTTTTATGGATGGGTGCTTACTTTCAATTCTTTTTAATTATAAAACACCAAATGATTAAGACAATCCTTTTGAATGAACTCTTCCTTCATACTGCGTGTGTGTGTATATATATATATATATATATATATATATATATATATATATATATATGGAGCTTTTTTTATCCATTTATTCATTATAAAAAATGACCTGTATTAATTGGTCATGTTAATTTTCTTTAGTAGTTAGTAAATTGAAAAAACTTATTTGACTCATCATATTTTTTTAAATTCCCAAATTATGTTTGTGCAGCACAGAATCATCAAGCCATTCATTGTGAAGTTGACAGTAATGTGAGCTCTTACCCAGAAAGCAACGTTTTGTGAACAAATGCCACAATGAAAAAAGGTGTATGTTATTTGATATAAAATCTAGACCAGTGATTTTCATTCCCTTTGGAAAAATGCCAAGACAGCCATTTGACCACATTATGTAAAACCTAGTTCATTTGCTAAAATAAGACAGGTGCCACTTCCAATGGCAGTTTTGATTGGAAAATTTCACAAACATATTTTGCTTGCCACTTGTTATATATTTTTGCAGGGTGTGATGGAGATTCATATTTACTGAAATATTTTGAATGTCAAATAACTAATTTGTTATTATCTATTTATACTATTTTCATACCAGGTGGGTGCCTTTACTATCATGCTATCATGGATTATCTTCTGAACTCTGCATATAAAATATTTGCCATTTCAAATATGATGGCAAAGCAGTATTATTAATGTAAATTAAAGCAGTCTCTAAAGAGTAGATATAATTCTTGGTGGTTATGTTCCAAAACACTTTAATTTTGCTGCTGAAAGGATGCCACAGTGCAGTGATTTTTTTTATGCTAACCACTTTGAGTCTATTGCATTCTTAGTTTCAATATAATATTTACATGGATTGCATATGCCAGAAAGAAAGAAAAGAAGAAAAAAAATAATAGTATGAAAATACAGATAATACTGTGGTTTTTAAAAAATAATGAACACAAGAAACATAGTATAGCTTGGAAACTGAGATTTAAACAACTTCAAGGCTTGGTTTCTACATGTACTTAATAATGTGTTTGGTTTTATTTATAACATTCCTCTGAAATTGATTTTGTCCAAAAATAATTATTATGCAATGTTCCTATTACTTGGAGAGGGTTTTCCCTTTGTATCAGCTCCATGCCATATTTTGGGGGCTTGGTCAACATTTGATATTACCTGTTGTGGGATTTTATTTTAAAGTCTACTTTTTAATGTATCAGAAATGTAAAATCATTATTTCAGCAGCAATTTAAAATAGAAATTGCGCTTTGTAAATTAAACAAGACAGCTTAAAATACATTTTTAACAAATAACCATGACCTTGTTTATCAATACATAATGGTTGTATAAGGCAGACTTGAGCAAGAGAAAAGTAACCAGTTTTGAAAAATGCTAATCAGAAACTATTGTGTTTGAAAGAAGATAATATATTTCATTTTATTATTTTAAGTTTTTTTTAATAAAATTTCCAAACAAGTTCACAATCTGATCTGACAAGGTCAGATTTTAACTGCAGGAGACATCATATTCATTTCATTAAAGTTGGTTGAATAGATTGTTTGGTTGATTTATTTAACAGCACTTTCAGGACTATCTTGACTACATAATGCCATGGAAATAACAGCCAAGTGACCATAGTCACAACAAGGCAACTGATTTTAGTGAGCATCAAACCGTAACCCATGGATTACAAATCCAATGCTGTTACCACTTGTGCTATTACTGCATCCAATAAAATTGGTACCATAAAAAGGTTTACTGCAGAGGGTATCAAAAATCTGTAGTGATTATAATTGGGATGGAATTGATATCTCTGAAAAATGTTATGAAATCTGCAGAAACAAAACTACACATTGTATAAAATCTAATGATGACAGAAAACTGAATTTGTAAACGTTTAGAAAACCATAGGTGAAATTTTGGGCTAAATTGTCCCTTAAAACTTAGAAATTTGTGCACCTCACTTTTAAATTAATTTTGTCAAATATATCAGCTATTATTTATATTATATTGATTTCTGTACAAAAGTGACTAAAAAGTCACAGCTCCTTTGCTCCCATAATTACCTCCATATTCTAGCATAACGATAGATGTAGATCAAATAATCTGACTGCCATTAAAAATAGAAAGAAATCATTTACACTTGAACATAGTCAATTTTTATAACACTACATCTGTTTTTGTTGATTTTTATATACCCATGTCATAATTTGTATTTATGTAATGTGTAATATTACCCATGACATCACAAATGATATAACATGGTACAAAAATGGCCATAACAGGTGACACATCCAGATTTATTTTAAAGTAATTTAACTACACTATTGAGCAGTGTCATAAAATAAAAAAGAATTTGTAATGTAGTTAATATAATTGTCCTGAACAACAAAGTTTATGCAACTTGTAAAAATATTTCAATCATTTGCTCAGCAAGGTTAACAAAAGATTTAAATTCTTCAACTTATTTCGTAATATTGATTTGAAAGGAACCTTGACATAATATATACCCAGATATTCTGCTGAGTTTGGTTTTTGTGTTGCAGAAAACAACTTATTAATAGCAATCTTCATTGCTGACATTATATGCATCAAGACAATTGTTATACAGGTTTTGAGAAAAATATTTTCATATCAATAAATATATCTAGCTTTGACTGCTGTTGCTTTTTTGTTCTCTTAGGTTATAATATTAGATACAGATGTTTTTTGTTTTACCTATGAAAACATTCTGATACATAGGTATCATTTTTCAACTGTCAGTGATGTCAGTGTTGAAGTTATGTATTACAATTTTTACAAGTCATCTACAGAAGCAGGGAGATAACTGCATGGATGCTGATGAGACAGTTCTGTGGAATACTTACTAGGTATATGTAGGTCACGCCAGTTAGCATAAACTTATATCCGCAGTAAAATGGGGGAAAATATCAGTTAACTGAAATTTAGTTTTTTGAAAGTAAAATCCTTTAAAAATTTCTTTCATTTAAGTAATTTGTTATCACTTGAAAGAAAAGATTATTTTACTTTTAAAACTTCACAAAAGTAAAAATAATTGCATTGAATAAAAAGAATTTTCTTTTCAGTGGCTTTGTAACTTAAGTGAATTTATAAATTGGATGTGTAAGAAAAGAAAACAACCATACAGAACTACAATTATCCATTCACAGTGCCCCACTCCTGTTCCAATTACCACCAGACAAGGAATAGAAAAGGACAGTAAAGGGCCTTTCAGTTCAAGGCTGAAACTGTTGTTAATACACATTTGTTTCATTTTTCCTGTGATGAATTAATGAGTGAATGTCTATTATATATTTATTTTCAGACTTTTATGGTAGAGAGACCTATGTAATTTTGTTTAGCAATAATGATTTTTTACACTGATTGGTATATCTTGTACCTTAATCTTTATCTCTCACCATCAAAACTAGACTATACTAATTATGTAAACGATATTATCTAATTCTCAACATCTTGGCACATAGACATCCTAGCGGTTATTCTAGAGGTTTGCGAGCTGCCCAAACATTTATATGGTTATGTATTCCCGTGACCAAAACTTGATGTAACATTGCCGGGAATCTAGGCATGAGCTAACAAAGAAAAACATATTAAACGCAGTATTTCCTATATAAAAGAATAGCAAATGTATCATATTGGATGCAATTACCTCTGGCAATCTATCGGCATTTATACCGTTGTCCCATATACGTAGAATTACAATGTTTGACTTTCTTAATCGCCCTTCATTCATATTATGCGCAAGGGCTTGTCATTTGTATGCCCCTTCATGTTTACATTGCAGACTTCAGCTATGTTGAAAGACTAAACGAGTCATTCATCCGTCCCGAATATCAAATACCAATCTAATCATTTGAGAAGAAAATTAAACATAAGTTAATTTGTCGTCTTTCTGAGAGAGAAAAAGATTGCTCGGTAAAAAAATAAAAATCTACTCACCTTGCCTTTTGCGGAGTGCGAGCAAGAAAAGAATCCTTACAATTATCAGGAATAATAGTGCAAAAAAAACAGGAACAAGTAAAGAGATCGAAAGAAAGAAAGAAGAAAATTGTATTTAAAAAAGACTATCTCCAAATATGCAACCCCGTATCTCCAAGAATTCTTTTGCAAGTAACGCTAAAAATGATGGCCCAGATATTCATGCTCCACAAACTAGAGTCCAGTTTCTATTATTCTCGCTTATGTAGGCATTAGAATGTTTTGTTAGTACTTACAACATCCAAAGTTCTGATCACTACAAATACGCCTAAAGAAAAATCATCTATAAGATCTGTCATTGTTATTTGAAGGTCTTGAAATAAATCGTTCCTTTGACCATAGATAGTTAATCAGCCATCATGACCACATTATAAGATTCGTCGTCATCTGGTTGACAAAAATTCCAAAATGCTCAAAATAGTTGCTACTTCTTCCAGGTGGAGGGGGTCTATCCATACTGGTCTGATAGGTCTATTGTTGAATGTCACTGCACCTTTGTTAGGAGCAATCATGATGACCTTTAGGAAGAGTGATGGCATGATCATCAATAGGCCTTTCTTAGAAGAAATCACACTTGCACAAATGGCTCTTAAAAAAGGAAGGACATTAAGTTTATTTCCTTACAAATAAAGGATGAAACTTCATCGTTGGAACGAACAACTGACACATCACTTATTTTTAATGTTAATGTTACTGAGATGACATATTTATAACAAGAGTCATAATAGCTGATTGATCGACAGATTGTCAGGAACGTACAAATTACAGCGGTACAATAACTTATTCCTCCAAATAGATTTGGCAAGACGTCTAGACCCGTTTTGAATTCAGATGTTGGTATGTTATTGACTACATTTCATTACTTTGATTAAAAACAGATTTTACGTGGCAAATTTATCACATCAGCATGCAAAGATATGACTGCCGAAACTTTCTGAGCATGGAGATTTAAAGAATTTAAGAACATCGAAACACTATACAGCAGTTCAAAAGATAATGACAGTGACATCCATGCTGATGGAAGAGACACAAAAACAGAAAACTCCCAAGGCTTTCAAAGCTAACCTGATTGGCGGATCAAACAGTGAATGTCAGCACCATTTCAGCAGAATATATAATATATAAGTGAATGCAGACGTCAAAATGGACCAGTACTCATATTCTCATCCTCTTTGCCTTTTGCTCGCCGTACATGTAAAACATTGCAGTACAAAACACCAAACGAATAAGCAAAGCAAAGCATTTGATTTTGGTAATGCAACGAGTAGCAACAACATGGATGCAATTTTGGGATGCATATATTTAAATCTCTCGCTCTAGCATCTAGATATGGGAGTATTGCAAAGCTGTATCATTCAGGAAAAATCAATCGTAAAAATATGTCTTCATGGCTTTTGTTCCAGCCAAGGACATTAATGATAACAAACA
This sequence comes from Unio delphinus, assembly GCA_029339505.1. Taxonomy (NCBI): domain Eukaryota; kingdom Metazoa; phylum Mollusca; class Bivalvia; order Unionida; family Unionidae; genus Unio; species Unio delphinus. The sequence goes on from JAQISU010000155.1 coordinate 8,440,805, forward strand.
ATTCTTCAAGAATTTCTGATTTTCTATTGAACTGAACGAAGATGTTTGTTTACTCTGGTGTCGTGTAGTTGTCTGAAACATAGCAACTTCAAGAGTCATTTCCTTCAGACATGGATTATGCGATACATATGTGTTGAAGGCGGAAATACGTGCAAGCATTGGTACATCTTATCGTCTTTCTGTCGCCAAATAGTATCTTGATAGTGAAAAAAATTTATTTTCAAAACGGAAGCTTGCTCGAACAGTTTCACAAACTATTCGCCCGTAAATTGATCTTTTCACTGTACCGAGGAAGACTTTGATAACGAGGACATGACTTGCAAGATATTCTAAACTCTGGTGTTCGTACAATAGATATATATTGAAAACAATAGCCAACTGATGATTGTATGCTTTAATAAATGAATCCTTGACGCCTTGACGCAAGGCAAAGATTTTCTGTAAAATATGCTTATCGACTAAAAAAAAATTCCAAACAAGCATAAATGAAGGCAGAGCATATGTATTTATTCAGCTAGGTAAAGAAGCCCTTTGTCGATAGTGCCTCTCATAAACACAAGTCCATTCAAACGCATTGATTCGTCCACTACGTCAAAGCATGGACAAAGCAACAGACGACGCCTGAAACCGTTCAAATCTCAATTACCAGAAAAAGATTTTAAAAAATGAAGAAAGTCAGATATTTTGACATTTTTGATAACTTAATCTGATGCAAAGAAATTGTTCCAAAACAGAATTCAGTTTGTAGGCAGTGCTTCCAAAAATGAAGACTATGCAAGAACACCAATGTTTAATGTCATACAATGTAATAACCGACCACTTCACTTCTATCGATGATTAAACCGATTTTAATAACAAGAATAATGAACAACACATCGGAGGGGGAGGGGGTAAGGGAATATTACGGTTAACCCGTCACATGCAGAATCTCCTCAGAAACACAGAAAGGCGCGTATGAAACGATCCGTAAGAATAGACAGCCAAGATTGCTAGATCTTTATGGAGTGGATAGAGCGCACTGGGCACGAGGTGGCAAACGAGAATACCATGAAATGCACAGGTCTGGTCAGGTGTAGTTATTGAGAACGGAAGCAAGATGAAAAGAGCAGTGGCCGCAACTAAGATAACAAACGTTACAATTGTTCCTATTTGAGTTGGAGGTTAATTATATCTTATTGCTAGGTTCTCCGTCCGAAAATATGCGGACATCACACAGATATGTTGTTAGTGTAGCAGTAGGTAGCAGTAGCATTGTACCGGATGTCAGCAATATCCACTATACAGGGCAACAAATAACGGTCATTTCCAAAACAATTCAAATCTCATAAAAAACAAAGGTGTTCTACTCAGTATTAACTAGAATTTGCTTTAGATTTTTTTATTTCTTTGTCTTTCACAATTCAAATATACCCTCTTTTTTCTGCTTGTGTGCAATAGTATATAAGTATCTTTGTGTTTCTACAGTGTGTGCATATTCTTACATTTTATAGCCGTGACGAGCATGTTTGTATATTTATTCCAGCGCTCCTACTACAGTGCGTGAGAGAATATAAATGTGCGTGCAGTGTTTGTATATTAATATAATTTACAATGTTCTCTACTTACATTTCACTCGTATGGCTATATAGATTATGACGATGGTAGTTTTGTTTACAAGGATGGAAATTATATACATGTGTATCGTTGGCAAAACAAAATTTTGTTTTATGCTGAATGGGTTGCACTTGTATTTTATCCCAACTCCTTTATATCCCACCCTTTTTTACGTACGTGTTTATGCTCGTCAGTGTGTGACTGTGAGATTGGTTACTCCAGCGGTTTGTGGGTAAGCAAGTGTAATGATTATAATTGTAACTTTACATTTACCTTGTCCACAGAGAGACATGTTAGTATACAACCTATTCACATTTAAGCATGGAGCAGCATAATGGTTTAACCCACCATTTTTACAAGTCCCCATTTATCAAAATAACAGTAGTTTTATAGATCTCTCATTTTTCTAGCATAATGGTTATTTTGTATTTATCAAATACGATAAAAACTTAGGTTTGATCACAGGGGTCAAAAACGTTGATACCAAATTTACGATATAATTTTTATATAAATGGCAAACGTCGGAGAAGCACAAATAACTAGATTAACTTGAGAACGATTCGCCGCGATTAAGAATTTTCTCCCGGTGAGAGATTCTTTCAGAGATAGTTTGCAAGCACAACAACAACAAAAGTTTGAATTTACTGCTGATACTGAACAATTATTTAGGCCGATAACTACGACCACTGAAATTGCTGCTACGACCACCACTACGCCTACTGAAAAAGCTATTGCTAGCGCTGTTGAAAAAACTACTGGGGGTATTGAAAAAGCTATATTCGTGGATATTCCCTTCAAAAAAAAGAAAAAGGGAGTTATCCGGTTGTTGAAAGAAATAAATAAAGTTTAGTTGCAACCTCAGTTTGAAAAGGAGGAGGGTGTTATTGGCGAAAAAACATATCCAATACAAAAAAATATTTAGAAAGGATGTGGTGGATAGAATTAGAAATATTTCTACGATGGATGATTTAGTTAATTTTGCTGTTACTACATTTCCAGATAGGTCGATGCTATTAAATTCTAAGTATGAAAAAAATATAAAAGATTTTGAAACTTGGCGTAAAACGATATATTTAGCAAAATACGGTGGAAATAAAATTTCAAATGATGATGATAGATATATATTATATGAGACAAGAGCAAGAGAAATGAGATTTAGGAGTCCGTCGTTATATGAAGAGTCAAAATTATCCGAAGAAATAAAAAAAATCCTAAATTTGTACTTTCTCCTACAAAATCAACGGGAAAAGGTTTTACAGGTTGTGGTTTTATACCTTGTTCACGAAGTATCCTTGATGATATATCACGATTAGAAGTTCTCATCGGGGGTAAAAGAGCTGGAAATAATTCTCCGGAGGTAATTAACGAGGCAGCTGATAACTGTAAACGATTATTTCAAGGTGGTGTAATGGATATCGGTTTATATCGTAATTTCATCTATGAATTTGTTGATGATTATCACAGCGACTGATCACCACATTAGATAAATAACATCTAAATAAAATGATCGTAGTATGAGCAGAGCAACACCTATTTACGTGATGCATTCATGGCTACCAGTATATAAGATGTACTACGGGGATGGATTTGGTGATATCATCTCGGCTTTATTTACTAGAATTGCTCCGAAGCTTTAACCAATTGGTAAGGAAATAGCGTCAAAAGCTATTGGTGTTATTGGCAATAAAGCTGGTGGAGAGGTTGGTAATCTTGCTGATAATTTATTTGATTTTGAAAAAGAAAAACTTATGTCATTGGTTCGAAGAAAAAAACCAACCGGTAAAACTACCATTACGGAGCAGATGCCACCTCCGGTAAGTAGGGAAATGAATAAAATGGTAAATAAAAAATTAGCTCCGTTGGTACAATCAATTACTGGTTCTGGTCTAAGAAGATTATGATTTAGATCGAGGACTATATAATAAAATGTTTACAGATGAGATAGATGATGCATTTCACATAGATGCTCCTGTATGAAGAAATGATTCTATGCGCGATTATCAATATTTTTCATATAACGCGGCAATCCCCAATGCGAGATTACGAATTGAACTTCGATTTGATGATACATCTAAATACTTCTTACCATGTGAGGCCTACCTCGAGGTGGAGGGGCGACTAGTACAAGTTGATGGTACACCATATATTAATCTCGAAACACTCCCAATCGGTTTTGTCAACACTGGTATAATGGCGCTATTTAATGGTGAACAGTATATAATTAATTCTAACATAATCGAATCCATCGATAATGATGTTGATGTTGCAACACAATACTTTGTCTAGCTAGATACTCTGATGATCTTATCAAATCTGCGGGTCATTCAATGATGTTTGCAAAGGATCTCGCTGATAGTGCTAATCATATTGAATTTAATGTTAGACGACCGAAATTGATTTCTGTTGCTGGTAATGATGCTGATGTTGAAGCTGTTGATGTTAAATATATGATACTAACAATTCAGGATTTGCAGCGCGAAAACAGATGATAAATCACGATGGTACATTTTCGTGTGCGATTCCTCTCTCTCATATATTTGGATTTTGTAGAGATGTCAGAAAAGTTATCTTTGGAGCTAGTCATACTGTAGTTTTAATGAAAAGATCAAATGACAATGATGATCTTTGGCGAGCTGCTGCTGATGTTAGTGACGGTAGAGTAGATCTAACAAAACTATCTCTTTGGATGCCAATTATGACACCATCGTTATCTGTAGAAACAAAGTTGTTATCTTTTATGGATCATGGAGGAAAATCACTGTTGTCGTGAATGGATGTTACAACAGCTACCACAACAGAAATATTGGAATAGTTGGAATATTTACTTGGCAGGTCGCGCTAACAAAAAATATCTCAGCACCAAGATATATTTTTATCGCGTTGCAAAATAAACAACGAGTAAAGGGAGATAAACAACTACGTAGTCATACGATATTTGACAAGTTAATAGTCAATGAGGTATCATTGCGAGTAAGTAATCAACAGGAGCCCGCCGAAAATCTTATTCTGGACTATGATAACAATCAAATAGGTCGTGTGTATCATCATTTGTGATTTCATGTGGGTCGTGATCAAAATATTGATACTGGACTAAAAATATCACAATTGGATTTTAAAATCTATATCCGATCTACTACTTTTCATTTCAAAATCTCGACTTGTCTAGACACTTAGTCGTCGACCTAAAATTTCAAGTTCGTATAGGAGAACTTCAGCAGCAGCAGGGGCGAACTGTACAAACATTTTAGGCAAATATTTGTTAAGGAAAAAACCTCTTACGAAAAATGAAAAAAAAATCATACAATCTATATGCCACAGTCGTTGTCACTCACCTCCCTACTGCTGCTATGGGTTTAACAATCTTTTTTACGATAAAAGTTGCTGCGATTTCAAAAAGCAGCAGGGGCGAACTATACAACTTTTTAAGGCGTCATTTTGGCAAACCAAGGCTTCCTAGAAATGGTAAAAAAAAGCGTCAATTTGGCAAAACAGAATAAAAAAAATGAAGCCAAAATAAAGGAACCCCCCCCCCCCTGCTGCTATGGGGTTAACAATTTTTTTTCAACCGAATATTTTATTAAGTCCGATACGATATCTTGATCTCGGGTCGTGCAAATTTATCGTTACAAATCCATGTGGAATTTACTGAGCGTGACTAAATAAATTTCTAAAGAGATTATAATCCATATCACCGCCGCACCACGTTTGCCAAATATTTCGTAGCGTATGTGTGTCAACTCCGTTGAATACAGCAAGAATATTGCAGTTATCTCTGATCACTTTTGGTATTTGAGTGTATCATTGAGTGACATATATCACGTCAGTGTTTTTATGTCTGCCTCTGGAAAAGATCGTAGCAGGGTTCTTTTGATTGTCTAACATCACATCATCATATACGACTAAATTGTTAATACTTCCATCAATATCATCAATGCTCGGTGCTTCTTCGATATCGGTTATAAATTCAGTAATACCATCGCCGGTTATTTCTGCTGTCTTTTCGTTGTAATCCTTTAATACTTCGTAGCATCGCCGATCATCTACACTCGGAGCTATTAAATACAACTTATCCCATTTCATCCATCTCGTTATCATATTAAGTAGCAGTTGTGTCTTGCCACTTCCAGATGGTCCGATTATAATCATATCGCATGGTGTTTAATAGGTTCCCGTCGTCGGGTAGCTGAATAATCAATTACATTCATGTTATTATAAATATATTATGGATCTATATTGTGTGAAACGTAAGAAGCGTACTTGCACAGATGACTTGACGACGATTACAACTAAAAATAACGGCTCAGCACTTTCTGGTAAGTGTGTACAATGTAGTACTAAAAAATTTAGATTTGTTTCTATGAAATCTGCAGATGATTTTTAAAAAAAAACGAGGAGGTGATATTGCAGTCAAGTTAGATAAACTCCCAAGAACACAATAGGCAAAATACCCAGGAGAAAAACACCTTCGAGGATATAATTATTGTGGACCCGGAACCAGACTCGATATCAGACTCGATGATCAAAACCAATCCCGACGTGGTGAAGATCCAATAAACGCTATTGATAAGGCGTGTCATGCTCATGATCTTGCTTATAAAAGCAGCAATCTGAAACACAGACATATCGCAGATGTGAAATTAATTCATGCGTTGAATTCTATCACTGATAAATCCTTCAAAGAAAAATTGGCTTGATTTTTGATAAAATCGGCAATGAAGGGTAAATTAATGTTGGGTGCTGGTAATTAATAACAACACGGACTTATTATTCTCCAAGAGGATACTGGAGGGGTAAAGCAGCAATCAGTAAACTCGCTAGCGCATCTAAGGTGAAAAATACCACTGCAGTGGATTGGTTATCTAAACAGGTGATATGGCAAATTTATCTACCACCACCTAAACAAATTAACTACTTGCATTTTCATGTCAGTGCTCCTAATGAAGTTCATCAAGCTGATATATTATTTTTGCCGCATGATGGTTTTTACACGTACGCGCTAACTGTAGTTGATATTGCGAGTCGATACAAACAAGCAGAGCCATTAAAAACAATCATCAAGTGAAGTTGCTTCTGCATTTGATAGGATTTATCGACGGGGTCCTCTTGCGTTGGCCAAATCTATTACAAGTTGATCCTGGCAAGGAATTTCAGGGTGCAGTGTTATCAACAATGAAGAATCATAATGTCACCATCAGACGAGGACATACTGCACTACATCGCGATCAGGCAATTGTTGAACGATTTAATCGCACACTTGCTAAGCTGTTATTTGGATATCAATACGCGAAGAAATTTATTCAGGATAAACGATCCCGTGAATGGGTCAAGAGATTACCAGGCGTAATTACCGCGCTGAATAATGAGATTACTCGAACAATCAACATGAAACCTAACAACGCTATTAAAAAGAAGTATATACCCATACAACCGCAAAATGATTTTTCAAAACAACCAATACTCGGCAATGTCACTGTTAGATATTTATATGAACCAGGAGAGCTTGAAGGTGGCAAAAAAGGGCTACTGATCCTATTTGGAGTGTCACTGCACATACAATATCTAGTATAACACCATCCATGGGTAGACCAGCAATCTATAGATTGGATTCAGCTGCTCCTCAGCGAGGATTTACTCGTGAACAACTACAAGTGACACCCGAGGATACTAAATTACCGCCACGTGGTCTTAACTAGCACCTCTGCGTCTGTTGCACTCAAGACAAGTCAGCACACGTTATCTCTGGTATGACCAATGCTGCTATTTTTTCTGTCTACGGTAAATTGGCGAGGATCTTTATCCGACCAACTCCAACTCATTATACAATTGTAACTCGCGCAGTGATTATTCTGTTATTGTTTTAAATTGATTATAAACTCGGCATCAATGTCAAATTCTCGTTTATTTTTTTTATCCTGCTGTTTATAACCAGAGATTTTGTTTCTGATTATATCATCGTTGACAATATCACTTATTGTAGTGTCATTATAGTCTAAAACAACTCTTCGATGTTGATTTATTCTTCGTACTCTGGACACCACCAGATAAACTAAATTTGACCACTCGATGTGATTATCTACTATCCAAACAATTGTATCTGATATAGTTAATCCCTGTGAAGATTGTATCGTCGCTGCGTAACCTAGCAACCATGGGGATTATCAGCGCGTAATGCATATTCGACGACGTTGATATCAACCAGCACAATATCATTTAATACTAGAATTCGTTTTTCACTTCGTCTTGGAATATCAACTTCAATATTTTGTTTTCGTGCATCCTTGGGTCAATAACACAACGGTACTGGAAGTGTTGAAAAATTTTCTGTAAGCAATTCAAATAACTTCATCTGAAGTGTGTTTCTTTATCTTTCTACTTGTCACTATCAAATCGTTTGGTCTCCACGCTTCCCAAAAATCATTTAATGGTGTTTCCGAAATTATTTCACGCGCTTTTTCACATTGGATTCTATCCGGTTGTAATCTAATTAGTTTCTTGAACTCGCGTAATTGTTCATCAATTGCTCTATGATCAGTATTAATTTCTTCATAATAGTCTACAAAATTCTTTAGCCAATCATGTTGGGATAAACCAACAAATTGTGGTGGTTGGCCATGATCGCCACACATTATCACTAGCAATAACCAATCAAGAAATCTTTGTAATACATCTAACGACACCGTGCATATTTCATCCCAAATAATGACTTCAGGAATAAATTTCTCACCCATTCGATCAGGAGTCCATTCCTCACCTTTCCATCGAAAGAAACTAGGATAAGTGCTTGCATTGATTCCTCGTTGTTTCATCTCCCTTGCGAGTCTGTAGGTTGGTGTTAGGACAATCAGGTTTGATTTTGAAACGCTAGCGTTTCTACGAAATAATTCAATCATACGAGTCGTCTTCCCTGACCCACCACAGCCGTTTAAGTAAACTGTTTTATATCAACATATTGGATCAGATATCGACGGTGCATTAGATAGTTCTGATATCTGATTATTTTCAAGTAATTGTTTTCAATCGTAACATCTGCCAATTTGGAATAATCACACAGTATTTCCTTTTTAATTCTCCATGATCCTAACTTTCGTCAAAATTAGTGAATTCGGCCACTACTTCGCTATGTTTTACATTTATATAAAATGAATCAGTGGCAACTCTAACTGCGGTGTCAGGAAATCTATTTATCTTTGAAAATAGATTAATAGAAGCATAAGCCAGCATATACGACCTCAAATGTCTATGCTGAAGATTGTATCCATCTGTGTAAGTAACAATTGTACCTAATTAGGTTCCATCGGACAAGAAAGCGTCTTTACGATCGACGTATATACCTTTAGATGTTACATCTGCGATTATGAAATCGTATTCAGGATCATCTATAATCAACCGTGAAGAATATCTGTTATTGTCATATTTTTTCCCACCCTGAGTGAATTTAACAATTATTCTTCTACCAAGATCTTTTGCTTGTCTATTTCTAACATCAAATATCTGTTTGGACCATTTCACGATATATTCTTCGTCGAGATCAGGGAATTGTTTTTTGCAATCGCTAATTATACTATCAAGATTATTGGGTTGTGGTAACCAGACCTCAGTCTGTGCTCGATATGATATAATTGCTTCACTGACATTCAGCGATATCAGCATTTTAGAATCAATCATATACCGTAATAGCACTATTGGCATCCAGTGTTTTTCAGAGATGTGTCTACCAATCCAAACAGAACAGCACGGATGAAGTCCTGTAGCCAATTTAAATGATACCACACTAGCAAATCCAGTTAAATTAAAATCAGACAGTGGTCCATTAATCGCAACACGAGTCATTTCATGTTTGGGATGTCCAAATCGTTTGAAATACTCAGAACACTTTCCATACCCGAGAAAACTCCCAGGATAACACGCAACTATATCAACTGAAATAATACTTTCAGAGGTATATTTTGTAGTCCATAATCCGCCATGGTTATATTCAACGCAGCTTTATTTTAAATCTGATAAAAATTCAGCTCTTGTTGGTTTCCACATATTCTTCTTTCTCGCAAAATGAGCAGCAACCGACGGAATTGTAAAACAGTTTGTTAATAATTGTTCGTTGTCTTCTGTTGAAAAACCACTAGCTACTTTTTTCATTTCATTGTGGAGGGCTTTAATACGGTATAATTCTCTGTTTGGTCTTACAAATTGATCGAATTTACCCTCTTCGTCTTCAAACTGTGAAGTAACCACACTGACACAGGATCGTTTTTACTTGACTGAGAAATAAAATCAAATAAATTTCCCGTGTAATATTTTACGTTTCTATCCCGCGGAAATATTGTTACTGCAGGTGTCCACGCGTGTTCATTATGGTCAATAATTTTAATTGGAGCTCCTCTCAACTTATATTTCGGTTCATATAATACTTCACCTGTTATCGTCGTTACTGATATTGGGAATCTTAATGATGTTTCTAATTTGATTATATCTTTAATCGTTGCTCCATTCTTCCTAACTGTTCATTCCCATTCGTTTATTTTTTTTACGTCTTAGATCAGTCAATTTGTTTCCGCGCAATGCATTTGTGAAGTGTTCTATTATTCGTTCTGCTTCACAATTTATCCTTGACAGTTTCATTGGTTTTAATTTTTCAATACTCGGTTTATCATTTAACGAATATATCCCATAAACAACCGCTGTTACATGATAGGATCTTTCATAGTATGGTTTGTCAATCCCAGTCAGAATTCCTGGTTTGGAATCATGACTTATCTTTCAAGATTGGTTCAAATTTGTCTCGAATAATCCAATTTCCCATTTCTGAGCGGATAATGAATTTCACTCTAAAGAAATATTTTTTCTTGTCAAGATGTGAGATTATCACTGCTGCTCTTTCGTCGTTCATGGTAGCATCAACAATACCATCAATTCGAAATGTCGACCAACAGTGAGATGCTCCATCGCGTTTGAATTCATTAAAGCAATCGCGGATTCTAGCTATCATGCTTCTATCACTTATTAGACCCTTTGGTACATCTACGGAGATTCTATCGAGATTGAATTTAACATTTTTCCAAGGTGTAATTCGACAATCTCTCGAACTCCTCCATATTATAATTAAACCAAGTATTTAAAAGAAAGATTTATTATATAATGAACCATTGCAAATGGCTTATGATAGGATCAGTAACCGCATGTAACAAATCATGCAGAAATGAATTCTGTGGATATCATTCACAAAGCGTTCGTCGTGGAAGCTTAGGTCCGCGACCTTGTATCCGATGTGAGGTAGGTGTGAGAGGAAAATCGCAGTTGTGTCTCAGTTTCGGTGGCAAACGATACAGAGAGTTGAAGCGTTATTATGATAAGAGAATCAAAAACTCCATCAACGGCTCTGATTCTGTCCCTTACAAAATCATAAAAACATCTCAAGACTACATTGGAAGATTTCCAAATAATGTAATAAGTAAACCAAACAATAAATTAGACAAACAGTATTAGTATATAAATGAACCAAGAATTTCAACCCCATCCTGTGATTGCCAACTATGAGGCATCCCGTGATGGTATGTCAGACACTGCAAGCTGAAGAACTCAGGGGTAATTGAGGTTTGGTGGAAAGAAGAAATATTATAATCATCGTTTCGTGTATGAAGTATATAACTTATTGATCAAGAATGATTTAGTTATTGATCACATTGATTCCAATCCTCAGAATAAAAAATTGAATAATTTACGAGCTGTTACACAAAGTGAGAATACTACATCTGGGAAAACTGGCACTTGTAAATAAATTGGGAAGAGACCTATAAAATCATTTAATACAGCAACTAAGGAAGAAATGGTATTTCAATCAATGACTAAAGCCGGTAGATATTTCGATATTAGTATACCATCAGTACGATTTTTGCAGAGAATAAAACTCAATCGGCCTTTCCGAAGCGTTTTGAAAACAGAATTAAATTCGTTTACGAATGAATTCTATTTTGTATTATGTGTTTTAACACCAAAGGGAATAAAATATTTTTTATATTACATATTAGAGATATATATTATTATATATAAATTCTGAAAATATTAATGAGATTATAACTGAGATTTCAAATTTGAAAAATCAAGGAATTCAATTATCAGATAAATTAAATTGTAATCAGATTCTTTCTGATTATCAAGATATTGAATACAGCACTATGAATACTAAATACGTCTCACCAAAACGATATGCCTTTATAAAAAAAATCCAGAATTCTATTCGCGACTCTCTTGCATTCTGTAATGACATCAGTAAGTTTGTCCCGTTATTCACTGTTGTCGAAAAAATCAGAAAAGAATTGGGGCAGCAATATGAAATCAAACGTACAATTTATTTTAAGGTTAAAACAATAAGAGATATTATCCGCCAAATTGAAAATTACCCTTTGGTAACCCCAACAGAATAAGTTCTAACCATGGTGACAAGGTCACCAGTGAGATGTACAATACAAAGGACAGGTAGAACTCTTACTCACCTAACAGGTATGCGTGTGCGCTTCACCGTGAGTGAATTTTTAGATTTTATTTTGATTTTTGGTCATTTTTGTTGCATTTTTCATTGATTTTTGGTCATTTTTCACTGCATTTAAAAACGCTAGCATTTTCTATCGTACATTTAACAGGACAATCTGACGTTCTATATAATGGTAAATGAAGCACTAACGACTAGATTAGCACTTGAAATATTATCTGCAATTAAGAAATTCATTGCAATCCGCGATTTTGTTAGAGAGAAATTGCAAGCAAGACAGTGTTTACAGACTGATTTAACAACAGGGACCGAAGAATTATTTAAACCAATAACCATGGCAACTAAGGGGGTAATATCAGCCACTGAGCGAGCAATATACGGAGAGATCCCCAAGGAAGGGTAAAGGAAAGAAACACCTCTTCTTGGGGTGCTTGAACAAATTGCACAGGAAACTGGACAAACAAAGGAGTTTTTAAACACACTTCCTGATGATATAGTAATTGCTGTAAGACAGCAAGAACGAGAACGACTTGAACAAGAACGACTTGAACAAGAAGAAATTGAACAAGAAAAACGAGAACAACTTGAAGAAAAAAGGGAAAAAATTTCGAAAACGAGTAGGGGATACGCACCTGAAGAGATATTTATGGAAGAAGCGATAAATAAATTTAAATATTACACGGATGATGAATTATCTAATTTTGCTACTGAATCATTTCCAATGAAAAAATGGGAAAAATATATTAATGATGATTTGAAAAAATTCATAAAAACCTTTATCACCTGGAAAAATAAAGTATATTTGGCAAAACACTATGAGCGAACTAATGTCTCAAATGATGATAATAATTATAAATCATATTTGGATAAAATAAAAAGAATAAGGAGTGGTCGACCACTATATGATCGAGACGAAGATGATGATGATGATACACAATGTGCAACTGGTTATAGTAGTGGGAAGCAATTTTCTAAATCTCGAAGAGATTCCAGTGGGATTTCAGGTAGTGATTTTATTCGTTGTCCGGGTAATATTCTTAGCGATATAGCACGATTAGAGGTACTCATAGGAGGGAAACGAGCTGGAAATAACTCACCGGAAATAATTAACGAAGCAGCTGATATCTGTATGCGGTTGTTTCAAGGCGGCATTATGAATATCAAAACATATCGAGATTTTATTGATGAGCTAGTTGAACATCAACGAAATTCAAAGAATTTCCATTTTCACGGTTATCACAGCGACTGAAAATCCAAAGGATTTTTCATCACCGCATTAGATAAATATTAATTTAGAAAACACTAGTGTTTATTATAATAAAATGAACATACACTACAACCATGATAAACCAAACAGCGTCTATGCAGTTAATTCACGATTGCCTGTTTATAGAGCGTACTATGGTGATGGTCTCGGCAATACCATTGCAGGGTTATTTGCAACAATGACTCCAAAAATATCCCCACTCGCAAAACAATTATCAATGAAAGCCATTGATGTTATTCGTGATAAGGGTATTAGCGCTGTTGGAGATGCTGCCGGGAAAGCATTTTCCGCTGCAAAGATTAAACTAATGTCGTTAGTTCGACGGCGAAGAAAACCAACAATGGCATCGCCGTTACCATCAACACAAGTGATGCCTACAAATGTTAGTAAAATAATAAATAACGCAATGGATCAGAAATTAGCATCGTTGGTGACTTCGTCGTTAACGACTCCGTCATTTGGAGCAAGTGACCAAGATAATAATATCGCAAACACGATAGCAGGAAGAGGTTTAAGATCCCGACGAAAATAATGATTTAGATCGAGGAATATATAATAAAATGTTCAAACAGACACTTGATCCAGCGTTTGATATGTACGCCTCAGTGCGTAAGGATGATTCTGTACGCGATTATCAATTTTATTCTTATCATGCAGTACAACCAGATCTTCGATCAAGAATTCAACTTTAAGTTCATGATACCAGTAAATACTTTCTACCGGCTGAAGCATTTATTGAAGCGGAAGGATAACTTGTAACAAATGTTGCAGCCAATACAGCATACGCAGATGACCCAAATGTTCGAGTTGGTTTTGTTAATAATAGTATCATGGCGTTAGTGGGGTTAGCAAGATATTCTGATGATTATACAAGATCGGCAGGTCCATCTATGATGTTTCTAAGGATATTACTGACCACGCTGAACACGTCCAGTATTCTAGAGTAAAGGCAGCACATGATACTGCAGTTGATCCAGCACCAGCCGGATATACAAGACCAGGCGCCGCTTTTGATGTCGTAAATAATATTCCTAATCACAACTTGGGGTTTGCAACACCTGTATCAATGTTGAAAAGACCACGTCGACAATTTTCATGCGCGATTCCACTGCATCATATTTTCGGATTCTGTAGAAATGTCCGAAAAGTTATCTATGGAGCGAAACATACAGTAGTTCTTGTGAGAAAGGGTAATAATAATGATGCAATCTGGCGTGGTGCTGGTGTTCCCGAGGATAAAGTCATTTTAACAAAACTATCATTGTGGATGCCAGTAATGACTGCACCAATCACAACAGAAGAACGATTACTATCATTTATGGATCATGAAGGAAAATCATTGCTAAGCTGGTTATCAGTGACCACGGATACCATGGATTCTAATATTAATGGTACATTTACATGGCACCTGACATCAAAACAAGGTGTTTCAGCCCCACGTCATATATTTGTCGCGCTACAGAATAGGGATCGATTTAATTCTCAAGAACACAGTCATATGATATTTGATAAGATAGGTGTTAATGAAGTCTCGCTGAGAATAAACGGACAACAGGAGCCATCCGAGGATATACTACTTGATTGCAATACCAACCAAATAGCACGTGTGTATCATCGTCTATTGTCATATATGGGACGCGCTCAAAACAGCGTGCACAACCCAACAGCGTTGAAACCGGTATCATTAATCTTGATAACAGCACCGGACCTGGAACCCACTGGGTTGCATACGTGATTGATCCGCGTGTAATCGTTTATTTCGATTCATATGGATTAGCGCCGCCTAAAGAATTTATGAGTTATATACAACAATTAAACACCTTTCATAAAATGAAGACATGGTACTCAACACTACCAACAGAGAAAATGAATGACCCACCAATATGCGGCATAGAAGTATTAAATGTTCTTGACGCTATTTCATCATCGAGAAAACCACATCATCAAGTCGTAAATGAATATACTAGTAGTCGCTGGCAACAACGAAGTCGGCAACAAAGATTTGAAAATCAAAGATTTTTAGAGAAGTAATTAGAAAACAAAGATTTTTACAATAACAATGGTTGATATTTGGGGGAGATCTTTATCAATGTTGAAAAACCCACCACGGAAATATCTGCAACCGGTGATAAAAAAAAATCGAAGATGAAATAGCTGAGATGTTGAACTTAACAAGTACTGATCCCAATGAAATAGTTGTGTTTCAAGATCGTCAGGGTAAATTGAAAACGAGCAATGTTTCTCTGAATGATATTTTAGTTAAACAACGTAACGCAGTAGAAAATACTATCGCGCTGTTTTCCAATCATGGTAAACTCAAACCGGGTGTCCTCATGTCAACAATCACAGATACAATATTAACACTCGATAACAAGTATATATCCTCGGCAAATTCATTGAAACCGCTGTTAGATTATTTTGGTAATCCTCCAGTGACCACACCGAAGCTCAAAGAGATAAAAACTTCTATGTTGGAACTAGCAACACCTCAATCCAGATATGTAGATCACGTTGAAAAGTTTACATCATTTCGTAAACATATCATTGATATATTTTTTACAACCATGCTGGATAAAATTGACACAAAACTCCCTGATATTAAAAAATCCATCGAAGATATGAAAAATTTCATCGAAGCAATCAAAGATGATTTTCCGAGGATGATAGCAATCATTGAAAAAAAAAATTCCTCACGAACAAAAAATATCATAAATTACGGATCATTTGTGTGGACACCAATAAATATTATTTTAAATATCACCCCGACCGTCAAAGGTATTTATCGACTAACACTAGTGACACCAACTCAATTTAATATTTCTTCACCGAGTTCGTCTGGGGTCAACAATATAATGTCAACGATCATCGACAAGGATACAACTGAACGATTCACAATATCATCCACTCATAATAATTTGTCTAGGGTTTCAGTAACATGTATGTGGTAGCGGATTTAAGTAAATAACTAAATTGAATTCTGTTGTAATAAATTAAATGTCATCTCTAATGATTTCATCACCGACGATACCTTCCGTATCTCAATACCGCTATGATCAGGTCAGAGAATTTCAAACTAAACTCAAAATCCTTAGAGAGGAGTATCAAGTAAAAATAAAAAAACATATCGACGAAGAATCACCGCAGTTGATATTACCGTGTACTCAGTGAGTGGTGTAATCACCTGAGCTGGTATTATACTCTCCTCGGTGACAATGATTGCTCCGATAGCTGTTCCAATTTGTATAGCAGCGGCAACAACAATTGCGGGAGTTATTTCAATAATAACAAAAAAATATCATCATGCAGCCAACACAAACTACAAGACTACGTAGTTAAATTTCATGTTGTGTCAACCGCGTACTCACAATTATCCTCAATGATATCGTCGTCACTCGATGATACATTAATATCAGATAGTGAGTTTTCAGCTATGGTTAGTGTTTATGATTCCGCGATGTCAAAATTAGAGCGACAACATGAGTATAATAACAATGACAACACCGCAAGAACTACTTTAACGAATAGCGGAAAATACCACACCGGTGAAAACAAGTATGATATCAATAACCTCAACGAATCCTGAATTCAGTGTGAATTTCCCTACTCCGATTCCCGTGAAGGAGATAGCGTTAGCAAAGTTACAAATATATCACAGTTGGCCTAACATTAGATCAAAATCATTTGGCGGTCAACAACCGAATAATTCCTTCGTGTTTGCGAATAAGAATAAAGAAGACGGGACTCCAGACTGGAACGTTGTTTCGATACCATCTGGGTCGTACCAAATTGAACAAATTAATAATGAATTTCAACGTAGAATAAAATCTATTACTAGAAAAGAATAATCGAAAATCGCTATAACAGTTCATGAGCCGACGTTATTATCTGCTACTGAGATAAATCATGACTATAATATTAAATACTTTAGAAAGATCAATCAAGAACTACAACGACTACAACAGGCTTTCCATGAGTCTAATCCGAGTGAAATCCTTAAACGAATTGAAATATTAAATCAACTTGTATCCGACATGGAATATATCAACCAGCTAGTAATTCAAGCAATAATTGATCATAGCGATGATAACATTAATCACTCTAAACGAAATTTCCTAACTACATACAATATAACAGAAGCCAGTCTACGGAATTTCAAGTATCCTGGGTATAGCGCAAACGAACTAAAAAAATCCGTTAATGACCTTATACAAGAAAACTTTACTACGATACTCACAGCAATGAAACAACAAAACAAGGGTCCAATTATCTTGACATATAATAATGACCCAGATGGTGGTGGTCGGCATATCGCTCCTCAAAATGTGAATATATCCTCGGTGATTGCATTGAATTTAGTATGTGATATTATCGAAGGAAGCTATCAAATAAATCTCGAAAGATCGAATCAAGCCCAGCAAGGATATATTCTATATTCGTTTGCACCAACAGTTCTTCCAGGATTTTTAATAATTGAGTCTCCAGTTAATCCGGTCTATAGGCGATGTCATAATGATTCGTTAACGAGAATTAATTTCAAACTCACTGACCAGTCCAATAATCTAATTGATTTACAAGATGAGGTTTTACAAATTAGTCTCTTTGTAAAGTCTTAAGGACTTTCATCGTAGCGATTTTTATCGTAAAAAATATTGTTAACCCCATAGCAGCAGCGGGGGTGGGGGGGGGGAGGGTGGGACAACGACTTTGGCGTCCTTTTTTTAAATTCTCTTTTGCCAAATTGACGCATTTTTACGATTTCTAGGAAGCCTTGGTTTGCCAAATTGACGCCTTAAAAAGTTGTACAGTTCGCCCCTGCTGTTTTTTAAAATCGTATCAACTCTTATCGTAAAAAAAGATTCTTAAACACTTAGCAACAGCAGGGGTTGAGTGACAACGACTGTGGAATATAGGTTGCAAGATTTTGTTTTTTTCGTTTTTCGTAAGAGGTGTTTGCTTAACAAATATTTGCCTAAAATGTTTGTACAGTTCGCCCCTGCTGCTGTTACTTCCTATTACTTCTGCACCAGGTGCTGCGGTTACACGGTTGGACCATTTAGAGCAATTGCGGTTATTCTTAGTGATAAATTGATGACACTCGAAGGTGTTGGTGGAAAGATGACAATCGTTGACGCACCCATGGAAAATATGTAACAATTTGATTATCTGTTATCTAAATAAAATGTCGTATAATCAAGTTAATGTCACATTGACACCTGGTCAAGTAAAAACACTACAATCGAAAAGTTCTGTTACGAGTTGCGCAAAGATAACTTTGAAGTGTGAACAGATGACAGGTGGACCAAATAAATTGTCGATGACACAAACTCAACTTAATCGTTTCAATAAAGCTAAAATTGCGGGTACAGGAATTCAGTTGTACCTATCATCTGCAGAAATTTATTCCCATCCTCGCAGCACTTGGAACAGGTGCTCTTTCCGGTGTTGCAGGTTGGGGGGGGGGTATAAATAACATTTTAGATAAGGTTACTGGAAAGGGATATAATAAACAAGGAGGATCATTGCTACCCCTCATGGCTGCTATTATTGCTTTAAGGGGTTTGCGGGCTTAAAAGAGGGAGATAACTGGACAGGAACACAAAAAAGGGAAGGGGGTTCAGACTACCGGGAAGCAGATTCACAAGATACTACGGAACCACCCAGTAACAGTATCGCAAATAACTCCCATGTTAAATTTTGATTTAATCAACGCGGTAAAAAAATCTCCCAATAAAACATTTCAGAGGTGTATTCATGAAAGATCAATTACCAAATCAACCATCAACGTCAGAAACTGGTATAATTAATCTCGATGATAACACTGGACCTGGAACTCATTGGGTCGCGTATGCAATTCATCCTAAATCAATTATTTATTTTGACTCGTATGGGCTAGCCCCGCCGAAGGAATTTCTCAAATATGTATCCGAGTTAAAGATTCCTGTTTGGTATTCAACGTTGCCCACGCAAACATTAACTGATCCTCCAATTTGCGGACGAGAGGTTCTTAACATGTTAACAGCTATCTCAACATCATCTAAACTACCTCATAAAACCGTACACGAATACACCAGTAATAACTCTTTAAAGAGATATTATATAACATAACAATGGTAGATATTTGGGGAAGATAATTACCGCGTATAAAACAACACAAAGAGGTTATTTCCATCGAACAAGTAAGGAGTCTTATATCGAGATTGATCAAGGATTATGATTTGGAATCATTAGAAAAACTTCGTGATCAATTTAAAAAATTTTTGGGGTGATCAACCGATGACAACACGTCAGCTCACAACGATGAAAACCTCCGTCGATGATCTAAAAAAATTACAATCTGATTATATCGACCATATAATTAATTTTGGTCAATTACAACAGAGTATAATTGATAACATCGAAACCCCGATAAATAATTTCTTTGGTGTTCCACGTTTGCAACCCGAGTTGCATTTCATACACGTAAAAACCGCTATTGATAATTTGGCAACGTTGCGATCCGAGTATGATACTCATGTAGTTCAATTTACTAATCTACATAAACTTTCTAGAAAAGTTGATGATACCATGGATGTAGTTTTTGGTACAAACGCGAGACCTGCTGATATTAAAACAAATCTCGCAAGTATTAACACAAAACTTACTGAAATAGACGAGATTAATCAACGATTAGATGTTATTCGCGAACAGAGATCATTTTCAGATTCAATCGAGGAAATAAAATATGTTTCAATGATATTAAAACGACTAACGATGTCATCAAAGATAATTTATCTAGGATGATAGCCATAGTTGAAAAAATAAAAATTCCTCATGAAAAAACAAATATTGTTAATAACGTGTACACGATCCAACATGGGTCATTTGATTGGATTAAGGATACTAATGGCACGTTAAATATTACTGCGACCGTCAAAGGTATTTATCGATTAACAATAGTTTCTGAGAATCAATTCAATATTGCATCAAAACCCCAACCCCCCGTTATAACACTAGGGTATATAACGGGGTACAATAATATAATATCAACAGTCATCGACAAGGATTCAACTGAACGATTCATAATAATATGCACTGATGATAACGCGGTTAGGGCATCAATAACATGGTAGTTAAAACTCGTAGCTGATTTGAGTAAACAACTTAATTAAAATTACTTTGTTGTCATGATTAACAATTACAACGTCGCAGCAGTATCGCTATGATCAGGTCAGAGAATTTCAAACTAAACTAAAATCACTCACCGAAGAGTAGCAAATAAAAAAATATATCGACGAAGAATTACAGTCGTTAATGTTACCGTGTACTCGGTATCAGGTGTAATTACCGGAGCTGGTATAATACTATCTTCGGTGACAATGATTGCCCCGATAGCTGTTCCAATTTGTATATCCGCGGCGACAACCATCGCTCGAGTAATAACAATAACAACAAAAAAATATCATCGTGTACTCATCGTAAACTACAAGACTATACAGGTAAATTTCATACCGTGTCCAACGCGTACTCGCAATTATCGTCATCACTCGATGACACATTAATATCCGATGATGAGTTCTCAAAGATGGTCCACGTTTATGATTCTGTTCTGTAATGTCAAAATTAGAAAAAGAACACGAATATGACAATGGCTGCATCGCAAGAACTATAAGAATAAACCCGACGGTGAACCCGATTGGCAAACAATATATCTTCCACGAGGTGCATAAGACATTGACGATATCAACAACGAGATTAAACATAGAACAGAATTAATCACAGGAAAAAATACGATAAAAAAGACGATAAGGAGATTTCTCCCATCGAGATACGTGGACATGAACCGTTGTTGTCAACAACCATCGAGATAAATTCTAGATCAATTCACCAGATTACTCCGTAGATATAAATAGAATAGCTCAATCAGAACCATGCTAGGTTGGCACAAATATCAACCAGGAACAGTAGATATAAAGGATTTACCACCAGAGCCCATAAAATTTGATTTTACCTCGGATAAGGAGGATTATCAAAGGGATGAAATATCATATGATAAAATTTTTCCGTATGATACTTTATTTAGCATAGTGTACACACAACCCGGTGTTCAATCGCTGCAATTTAACGAAAATAGAGTTGCCGAACAATTAAGAAAAATGAAAAACGATTTTGAACAATTTAGATATATACTTATAGCAAAAATTAATATAATCCCCCCAACCGAGATGAAGTCATCAAGTATGTGAAAATATGTAACTAAATTATCTCCGATATGGAAGTACTCAATTTCCGACTTATTCAAAGAATATTAGGTAGTGATTACCCTAAATCAAGAACAGAATTTGCAACAAAATATAATATATATGTAGAAGATTTCTCCACGTTTAAATTCTCAGGATATTATGTACCATGGTTAAAGGGAAAACTCTACGGTGTCAAAGATTCATGAAGCATGGTTTAAAAATCTACCTGCTGTTCATTCACGTTTACCTGAGCCTAAAAACTCTGCTCTTTTCACATTTGATAAACCCACCACGATTATTGATTTGATTTTGATTTTCTACGTAACGATTATGATAATTGAAAATACACGTATGATGTTCATGATGCTCAAGAGAGTGATGTACTTGGGAAATACGAATATAACACATACGATAATATGATGTGGCGTTTTGATCTAGCGGCTCAAGGTATTTTTATTATTGCATCAAAACATTTAGTTGATATTTTATATAATATGAAACAACAATTTCAAACAAAATTGCATCAACTACGAGAATCTTTTCAACGATCTCTCCTCGCTGATTTAACAACCTCACGAGATAAAATTAACAAGCAGGAGGAACAGATAAATAAAATTATGTTCGACATGAACTATATCAATGATAGATTAATTTAGGTGATGATCAATGACAAAACTCCCAACAAGAAAGAAAAGTTTTTAAAATATTTTCATTTACTGATAGAACACTAGTTGATTTAAATTTCCAGGATGGAGTGTCCCAGATTTAAAAAAATCACTCAACGATCTCAGCGACGAGTATTTTCCACAGATCCACGCGTTATGGTTTACATTAAACCATCCGGTGGAAATTCTCATATGGGATAACTCAGTATATAAAAATAATAAGCATACATCACCGGGTAACGTTGATATATCATTAATGATCGCGATACATCTTATTTGTGATGTCATATTAGGTAGTTATAGCGTTAATACATCATTGTCAACGTGAGTAAATCAAGGTTATATCCTGTACACGTTTTCCCTTGATGTTTCTCCGGGAAGTTTAATCGTGAAAAATCCGAGTAAAATAGCATATTTGGAAGTAATTAATAGTTGGATATCAAGAATGAATTTCAGATTAGTTGATCAAGATTTCAATTTGATAGATTTATCAGGGAAACAACTACAAATTACCCTGGATGTAAAATTGTAATATAAATTCTTCGAATTTCACTAACAATTTTAAATTCTTTAAATTTTCCATAGAATTTTTTTAATTCAGCAATAATATATTACAATAATGTATCAACATACACGAGTATTCGTTTACGACAAGGATAAATTTGAAGACGCTATTCGAAGATCTTGCAGAGAACCAATAGTAGGAAACCTCAAACTCGTCATAGATAATCACGGCAATGAGAAGTTTCTGTAAACTGTTCATCAAATGCAACAATTGAACGTGATATTATAACGATGATTAGTTGTAACCGTGATCAAATAGTACACTGTGCTCACTCGTGTCTATCCTTAGATAACCTCCAAAAAATATTAGAGGATCCCACAGCGGAACGAGTATTAGAATCAGTGAACATCGAAGAATTTTCAATCGAAGAATCACCAGTGTAAATTCTATTGTTACCATATATTTAAAAATCTTCGATTTTCCTAATTTTTTTTACTATTATGATAATATAATAGGTAATCATGATGAGTAATTATGACAACGGTAACTATGATCGGTAACAAATACGGTAATGTTAAAAAATCGATGATTTACAAGTGTATGTTTGGTTATCTGAACATTGACATGATTACTCAAGATTATAATTATCAATCATCGTTACTAATCATAGTTATCGTTGTATAATTATCGATCATAATTACCGTTATAATTACCGTTGCAATATTTATGCACACACACACACACACACACACATATATATTATATATATATATATATATATATATATATATATATATATATATATATATATATATATATATATATATATATATATATGCCAAACCGAGCACAATATTTGTTTCCCGGAGATATAACAACGATAATTAATCGCTAAGAGGTTCAACATAGGACTAACCCGGTTGTATAAAATATGGACTGGTGCGTCAAAAGACAAAAAATTTCCAGGAGGGTTAGCTGGTACAGTCCCCAGTAAGCATTTAACAACCGTGATTAAAAAAATTAAATGATGAGATCAATCAACAGCGAAAACAATTAATCGATCTAAAAGCAAAATACGATGAATATAACAACGAGATGAAACGAGGTGTAATAATACAACGACAACAAATTTTTTTTCAGCGATGCTGGATCACTATAACAAACTACAGCGCCATGAAATACACCTAGAAGAAATTATTAAACAACTACAACAACACGATGAAACAAGCAAACAAGTTACTGCAACGATAGCAGAACAAAAACAGACAATACAACAACAGCAACAACAAATACATGAAAAATCATCGACGATGACAAGAAAACAGTACAACAACTAAAATACAAGAACGAAGGGCAAACAAATATTATATCCGAAGATGAGATCATCGACGAGAATCTTACAGAAGCATTTAAGCGAAAATCCATAGGATTTTAATCAGAGAAGAACATATCCATTGAAGAAATAATGGCAGCAACATCTTCTCAAACTTATTAATGACATCCTTTCTTCGATTTTCTTCAGCGAATATTTCCTTAATGTCTGTTTCAATCTTTTAAATTATTTTAGAAGCGCTCACAAACTTTCTTAGCTTTTCACGGTTGCTAACAATGATATTATTTCTTGTTTCGATGATTGCTTTTATGATACGATACTCATTTTTATGAGATGGGATCCCCTTGTCTCGCATTATATTAACACACGTGTATTCATTAGCGATAAATTCACTACTAAATATATCACCGATGTGTTCTTTTACTTGGTCAAGTTCAATCATCAACATGTTAGTATTATCGTCGTTCATATACCTATAGGAAATCTTTATTTAATTGTTTATATGTTTTAAGCAATTAATCGTCATATAAAAAAAAGACCCAACTATGAAATCTTTTTGAATACGCGGCTAGTTGTATATCATCGGCAACATATTTCATAGATTGGGGATGAATATCATAATGTCTCCCAGCGGAGCATATTGATTGAAAATATTGTGTTTGTTTATATATGATTGCTATAACAGGCCTTCTTGGTTATGGTTTAATTATCGATGTAGAATTTAAACTATTTTCACTTGGAGTTACCGCACGAAAGATTTTATATTCGGTTATCAATTTTATTGATGTTGATGTGATTGAAAACTAATCCTTCATCGATTATCCCATTGAAACATTCATAGATAAATTGATGTATTAGATATCGTTTATTTTTTTCATGATTCCGGACAGTAATAATTATATATCCTTGGTTATTGATCCAGCCAAGATTTTTCTTTAATCGACGATGTCTGATGATTCCACATCTGGATGCTTCGTAATTGGTATAAATCGGATGAGAAGTGAATTCAATCTGATCTATATTTCTCTAAAGAAATTAATTATTTCATTCTTTTTTCTGATAATCTCCGGTAATATAGCTTAATTCATTGAGAGCGTTGTTATATTTTCGTGCATAGTATCTAGCTAGTTCCCTGAATCTTTTCCCACCACAATCGAAACATAATTTAGTCTTTCCTCGTAATCCAAATCCACACCTAATACATTTTCCGATTCCACCAGATCCGTTCTTGATCTGCTGATTGTGAAAAGCACAGTATTCTCCAAAGCATCGTCGATCACATACTCCATTATTTGCCTTCCATAGCCATTTCCATCTCTTTTGAGCCATATATATATATTATACATTTCACATCGTAAAAATCTAATTGAACATATATTTGTTTTATATATATATATATATATATATATATATATATATATATATATATATATATATATATATATATATATATATATATATATATATATATATATATATATATATATATATATATATATATATATATATAATATACATGACATTGATGTCATCGAAACACCCCCACCCCACCCCCACAAGAAACCGACTTGACCTCGATGATAAAATTAAACCACATCGATTGAAATGAAGAATCATAAATAATATCAAAGTAGCAAAAA
Source organism: Unio delphinus (assembly GCA_029339505.1). Lineage (NCBI taxonomy): Eukaryota > Metazoa > Mollusca > Bivalvia > Unionida > Unionidae > Unio > Unio delphinus. The sequence goes on from JAQISU010000155.1 coordinate 8,466,513, forward strand.
ATGAATTTCAAAGAGAAGGTGCTATATATATATATATATATATATATATATATATATATATATATATATATATATATATATATATATATATATATATATATATATATAATATATATATATATTAAACGTATCTAACACAATATGATGATAACACGATAACACCATGACGATTGAGCGCGCCAAAAAATATTAATGTTGATAAATTTCAGCGACGATAACAGATATTACACGAATGTCAAGTACACACAATTTCAACGACGACTATCGCTGAAACAACAACGAAAAATAAAACAACAACAAGTAGATCAACAACAACAAATAGATCCACGTACATGGAAAATATTTAATAATCGACGACGAGTACTATGAAATGAAAACCCTGTAACTTTGACCGGTAAAACCAAATCAGGTATATTGGATGGAATCGATAGCCAATATTATAATATAACATATCCATTTAACATGATAATATATGGAATCTTTTTAGAAGATACTCCCTACGAAGAAGAAGTATCAGGTATGGAGCTCTCATCGGATTTAAATGGTGTTGCTAAACAAGTCATAGAACATTTCAAGAATACTAAACGGGGTAACGGATTAACCGAGATGAGATAATCAAAAGTTATGCCATGGAACGAATTCGTTAAGAAAAAAGGAGGAGAAGCATCAATAAAAGATGTTGCATCGCAAGAAAAAATTCCAATAATTTTAAATATATCTCCGGAGAGGATTTCTTTTTATAATTCTGGTCAGTATAAGAATTGAGGATCGCCGATCGAAATCATTGATCATAATTCTCATGCGTGGAGTATCACCGAGGGAATGTTTCCAGGGTCCCAAACAATAAAATATTATCATGGAAATATATTTGATGCCATCCATGAAATGAGTAAAAAAAGAACCTATTGATATATGATTTTTTCCAGCGAAGGAGAACGATATGACCAATTTGTTTCGTCGTACGGAGATATATATCGTACTGAAAAACTCCAAGCGGAGATGAATAATTTCGCGTTGAAGTACGTAGATGAAAAATCTACGATTGGAAATTCTTCGAATGGAAATCCAAAAGATTTCGCCGATGTTATTACCCGAAATAGTTTTATGGTGCCATCAGTTGTAGCTCATTTTGCTAGAAAAAAGTATTCGTGGAAACCAACCCGTGCTAAATTTCTCGACGATGTTAAATCTAACTGTGAAGAATATCCTCGTGGTGGACTATGGAATACAAAATATAACCTCGAGCAAATGATGTCCGTGGATATGTCATCGTGATGGCCAGGAAGTTTTCTCGGGAAGGGAGAATGTAGTGAATATTTTGCACGGTTTGGTCACCCCACACATGAGATGGCAAGGAGAGCGATTAATGGACCATTACCTGATTTAGATCTGACTTGAATTGCCGAGATAAAATCGTTTAAACTCGCGCGTAATCTCCATGCGAAACATTATGTGTGGTTCGAAATACATTCTCCTGCATGACTGAGTAAATGTGGAGCAGTCAATCGGGAGATTTCAAAAGATCATTATTCAGACAGGATATAATTTGAGTAATTACTAAAATATGATTTTATTATGACTATAAAATGGAGGAGTAAATTGAACTGTGTTGTGGGTTATTTTGACCTCTGGTCTGTCTAATTCCAACCACATAATCTTCATACGGAGAAGACTCTTTATTAATATTGTCTACTTTATCCTACTTCTTGCACAGGTTCACCTCTCACTGTGCTTTTCAAACCGGTCTGACGTAAATCTAAAGCAATACAGTCTAAAATGGGTGATTTTTGGGTTTAAAAAAAAACTGCTCCAAAAACATCGGTTTTTCCTTCTGTTTTTTTGTAGTGCATCTAAAATGTCCAGATTATTTGTTATCATTGCAGAACTATATCTATCTATCTTTCTATGATACCACCCGCTTTATTGTATCATGTATGACCTTGACGCTACAGACCTTGGTAAAGTTGTCGCAAAGGGGTAATGTGTTAATGCAAAACTCTTAATTAAGTTATTTGGCCAACTGGAAACACGTAACTTCTTTCCCTAATCTTTTTGAATATTAGCAGAGTGTCTAACATCTGCCTCCGTTCCTCCTTTTTCTTTTGTTTCCCAGAGACTCCGACCAACTGCATTGGGTAATTCCTTCTGGTCTCTAAAGGCTTCCTGTATTAACCCATAAGGACATTAGCATAGCATATTCCAGGGGCCCCGAGTGGCAGAGTGGTCTAAAACGCCCTCTGTTATGGATCACTGCCATCTCACCACTGTCTGCATGGGTTCAAGTCTAAGATTCGGCTAATGTAGCTATGTGAGAAAGCTTGCCTGTAGCTTCTCATCGGTTGGTGGTTCCTGGGTTCTTCCTCCACCAATAATAAAGGCAGCCATGTATAGCCTATCGTGTGCTGAAAAATGGTGTTAAACCCTATAACAACAACAATAGCAGATTCCCCTTGCTATGTAAACTCACACTAAACATTAATTTCATCAGATAAGCCATTACCGTTTTTGGTCATGCATTAATGCCCATCGAAAAACACATTCTTCCTAATATGTGTACGCGGTATATATATATATATATATATATATATATATATATATATATATATATATATATATATATATATATATATATATATAGAGAGAGAGAGAGAGAGAGAGAGAGAGAGAGAGAGAGAGAGAGAGTGAGAGAGAGAGATTCTCAATCTTATTATACAGAACAATATCATATAATCAGATGCATTTCTCTACATTGTACTTCTACAAAGTGTACACATATGCACATTTTCTTCTGCTGATATATCCGTAGATATGATACTCCTGCAAAGTATACACAAATAGGCAAATCCCTATTAACTAATGTTGCACACTGCAACCATTATACAAAGTTTATAATTCAATTCAACATTTGCAAATATATAATAACAAATGAATAAAACCATCAGGTTATAACGAATTAACCAAATAGCGAATTACAATATTAATTCTTTACATAAACATTGCTCATATCTCAACATATGCATGTATATCAAAGACTACAAATGAATCAAACCCAACACATGGTAGTTCTACATACCGTACTAAAGTATACATACTGCAATAATTAAGGTACACTTACTTTGCAGTAATATATTACAACAATCCAGCAAATAGTCACTGACCTGTACTGTAGCTTCTTGTAATTCCCAGAATATACAAACTTCCTGCCAATTTTGAATGATATCTGATTAGCTTATCTTCTCGTATTCACACAAGATGGTTGTAGCGACTACTGACTTTTATTTATCAAGATAATAGATTTAAACTTTTTTTGTTAATGTTAGCCACACCTTACTGAATTCCGAGTGGATGTCGGTTCAAATAATTATCAGACACTGCCCCCTCCCAACAGTTTATCCAGAGTGGATTTACATCCCCTTTGATCCGCAAATAGAATTTCATTACTTACCTATCATCGCAATTATTATGTAACTGGCTTGCCCAAAATACGGCGAGTTACAAATTTTATGCCTATGTCAATTAACTGGCTTGACACCTTTGTTTGCTGAATTGACCTTCATACATATTGACGGCGAAAAATTAAACCCTCAAGGTCTAAAATATACATGTTGAAATCTGGTTCTTACGTGACACTGAGGGACATTATAATGAGGGACATCAATACTGCTATCTACAGAATTACTCAGAGGTTTTACTTTGAAATGTCTACTGTATTATGATCACCATTGCTGAGGAGCTTTTTAGTGAGAGACTACTGTATTTCTGTCATTTTCATTTCTAAAGGGCTTTGAAGTGAAGGACTACTGTATTACTGTCATTTTCATTTAAACTGGATCTTTGTAGTTAAGGACTACTGTATTACTGTCATTTTCATTTCTAATGGGGCTTTGTAGTGAAGGACTACTGTATTACTCTCCTTTTCATTTCAACCGGGGCTTTGTAGTGAGGGACTACTGCTTCACTGTCCTTTTCATTTCTAATGGGGCTTTGTAGTGAGGGACTACTGTAGTACAGTCCTTTTCTATAGCCTAACTGGAAATCGCCTCAAACATTCGCTTCGGTCAAATATCCGGTTTTTCGGAACTATTCGGAAGTATTCGCCTCGGCAAATAATACACGCGCAAATGGTTACAAGTAAAATAATTTTATAAATATTGAAATTTTAAAGAAAAAGTTTTTTATACATAATAATTTTAGTTAATAATAAAAAAATTCATCTTATAAGCGATACATACGGTATATGGTACACAAAAAGTTTAAGATTCGCATACGATTATGAAAAAAACGGTACTCTCCAGAGTCGCACATAATACTCAGTTTGTGCCCGGATCCAGCAAATACTACATCCAAATACTCGGATTCGGTACTCGGCGAAAATTATCTACTCCGTTAGGCCCAATCCTTTTCATTTCTAATGGGGCTTTGTAGTAAAGGACTTCCGCATTACTCTCATTTTAATTTCTAATGGGCTTTATAGTGAGGGACTACTGTTTGTATTACGACCATTACCATTACTGAGGGACATTATAATGAGGGACATCAGTAGTGATATTCACGACATTACTGAGTGGCTTTATTTTGAAGGTCCACTATAAAAATATCACCATTACTGAGGGGCTTTATAGTGGGGGACCACCATTTTACTATAATCATCATTATGATATCTTCTTTATAATTATATGCATCACCATTCTTAGTTAAATAATGATCAACATATGATGATATGGGTCAAATATTATTTGAAACAATGCTGCTTCAGAGTGCTTATTTAATTCTAAATGTGAATTGAAAGAATGACTGAGTTCTAGATGATGTCCATTTTATAGATAAAAAATAGCCTCCTAATTCACACATCTTGAAGGTAAAGATACAAAAGAATAATTCAAGGTCACGCTGTAGTCTGCATTTGATTTTGAGCATCATATTGTTTACTTAATCAAAGATACAGACAATGTTTTGATTGTCTACATATTAGTTGTAAAATGTTGCAGATTCAAATTGTTGAATTTTAATGAGGAAAATATATTGGCTTATAGCTCCCTTATCTTACTCAATAAACTTGTCAGTAGTATTTACAATTATGCAATAAATCTATGTTTAGGATTTTTGTATTGGTATTTTATAACATGCATGGTTGTGAATAATTTTGTATACTACCATAGTCATAAACATGCCATCCCCATACTTTTTAAAATGCATTGGGAAGATTGTGATACCCTCCTTCTGTCAATCAGCCTGTCGGTTATCAAACCTTTTAAACTCGCATACTTGTAATAACTATTTCAACACATTATTGTCTTATCATGTGATGGAAATAGGAGCTAAGTGTCTTGGACAAACAATGTTCGAGGCAGCTAACCTGGTCTGGCCTGGGTGAATAAGCTGCTGGGGTACTGTGAGTTGCATTGAACTTGCAACAGTGAGTCTGCTCCTGTGCTAAGCATCTGAAAGAAGGGTGTCATACTTGGCTCACAACCAGTGGGTCATGGGAAAGGGTCACAGGTCAAATTACAAAAATGTCATTAGAGAATAAAGATGAATAATATATTTCACAAATTCTGCATTATAACCCCTGGTCACTGTATGGGAAGTGGAGATTATAAGTGGGTGAGGTGGGCAGAAAAACTACAGATTGAGAAATATAAGATTTGTAATGCAGTCTCTCTAGTTTTGTTTTTTTGGTAAAGTTGGATTAATTTTGTTCACACAGTTGTAATAAGTCAGTCTGGTAATATAAATTTATTATATTGAGCTACAATCAAAGGACTTACTTATTTAAAAGAATAAATATTAAGCATAACCTTTTTGGATTTCTACTCAGTTCATTCCCTTGCAGTCAAGTGTCTTTGAGTAAGTATTTTTTTATATGAATAGTGATATATTTTTGCTGCATTAAAGATAAAAACAGCTGGGGCTAATTGAGCAACATGCAGTAGTGCCAGGTAGCAATGGAATTCATCAAGATAAGGGGGAAGACACAGTACAAAAGAGTCAGATTAATTTCAGGTTTGGAAACTGTCCAAATTTGTGATAATAACTTATCATCCACACAGCTAGCTTTGACTGAAAATTAATTGATGACAAAAATTGTTTTAACTTAAATTGGTAAAACTACAGGAAAACAATAAATGGAATTTTGTTGAATACATTTTTTTCAACAAATACAATTCTGCGATATTTGTTCTTTGGAATTCTTATTATTTTATTATCTGTGTGTGGAAGAGCTATATAAATTATTGTTTGCTTGCAATTTTGCATGGTAAGAGCTGGTTTGAGTCGTTATTGCTCCTTATCACAGACAAATCTGCATGAAAATGAATGGTGCTTTTTGGTAATTTTGCTATTATGGTGAGCATTGATTATCACCCTTCTTTCAGATGCTTAGCACAAGAGCAGACTCACTGTTGCAAGTTCAATGCAACTCACAGTACCCCAGCAGCTTATTGACCCAGGCCAGACCAGGTTAGCTGCCTCGAACATGTTTGTCCAAGACACTTAGCTCCTATTTCCATCACATGATAAGACAATAATGTGTTGAAATAGTTATTACAAGTATGCGAGTTTAAAAGGTTTGATAACCAACAGGCTGATTGAGAGAAGGAGGATATCACAATCTTCCCAATGAATTTAAAAAGTATGGGGATGGCATGTTTATGACTATTGTAGTATACAAAATTATTCACAACTATGTATGTTATAAAACACCAATACAAAAATCCTAAAGATAGATTTATTGCATAATTGTAACTACTACTGACAAGTTTATTCAGTAAGATAAGGGACCTATAAATCAATATATTTTCCTCATTAAAATTCAACACTTTGAATCTGCAACATTTTACAACTAATATGTAGACAATCAAAACAATAAGTCTGTTTCTTTGAATAAAAATACGATATGATGCTCAAAATCAAATGCAGACTATAGCTTAACCTTTAATTATTCCCTTTGTATCTTTACCTTCAAGATGTGTGAATTAGGAGGCTATTTTTATTTATAAAATGGACATCATCTAAAACTCAGTCATTCTTTCAATTCACGTTTAGCATTAAATAAGCACTCTGAAGCAGCATTGTTTCAAATAATATTTGACCCATATCATCATATGTTGATCATTATTTAACTAAGAATGGTGATGCATATAATTATAAAGAAGATATCATAATGATGATTATAGTAAAATGGTGGTCCCCTACTATAAAGCCCCTCAGTAAAGGTGATGATTTTACAGTGGACCTTCAAGAAAAAGCCACTCAGTAAGGTTGTGAATATCACTACTGATGTCCCTCATTATAATGTCCCTCAGTAATGGTAATGGTAGTAACACAAACAGAAGTCCCTCACTATAAAGCCCATTAGAAATGAAAACGACAATAATACAGTAGTCCATCACAATAAAGCCCATTATAAATGAAAATGACAGTAATACAGTGCTCCCTCACTATAAAGCCCCATTAGAAATGAAAATGACACTAAGACAGTAGTCCCTCACTACAAAGCCCCATTATAAATGAAAAGGACAGTAATGCAGTAGTCTCTCAATACAAAGCCCCATTAGAAATTAAAGTCCCTAACTACAAAGCTCCATTAGAAATGAAAAGGAGAGTAATTCAGTAGTCCATCACTACAAAGCCCTTTAGAAATGAAAATGACAGAAATACAGTAGTCTCTCACTAAAAAGCTCCTCAGAAATTGTGATCATAATACAGTGGACCTTCAAAATAAATCCTCTCAGTAATTCTGTGGATAGCAGTACTGATGTCCCTCATTATAATGTCCCTCCGTGTCACGTAAGAATCAGATTTCAACATGTATATTTTAGACCTTGAGGCTTTAATTTTGCGCCGTCAATATGTATGAAGGTCAATTCAGCAAACAAAGGTGTCAAGCCAGTTAATTGACATAGCCATACAATTTTTAACTCGGCGTATTTTGGGCAAGCCAGTTACATAATAATTGCGATCACAAGTAAGTAACGAAATTCTATTTTTAGATCAAAGTGGATGTAAATCCACCCTGGACAAACTGTTGGGCGGGGCAGTGTCTGACAATTATTTAAACCGACATCCACTCGGAATTCAGCAAGGTGTGGCTAACATTAGAATCGCAAGTTTAAGTCTATTATCTTGATAAATAAATGTCAGTAGTCGCTAAAACCATCTTGTGTGAATACGTGATGATAAGCTAATCAGATGTCATTCAAAATTGGCAGGAAATTTGTATATTCTGGGAATTAAAAGAAGCTACAGTACAGGTCAGTGACTATTTGCTCGATTGTTGTGATATATTACTGCAAAGGGTACCTTAAATATTGCAGTATGTATACTTTAGTACGGTATGTAGAATTACCATGTGTTGGGTTTGATTCATTTGTAGTCTTTGATATACATGCATATTTTGAGATATGAGCAATGTTTATGTAAAGAATTAATATTGTAATTCGCTATTTGGTTAATTCGTTATAACCTGATGCTTTTATTCATTTGTTATTATATATTTGCAAATGTTGAATTGAATTATAAACTTTGTATAATGATTGCAGTGTGCAACATTAGTTAATAGGGATTTGCCTATTTGTGTATACTTTGTAGGAGTATCATGCCTAAGGATATATCAGCAGAAGAATATGTGCATATGTGTACACTTTGTAGATGTACAATGTAGAGAAATGCATCTGATTATATGATATTGTTCTGCATAATAAGATTGAGAATATATATATATATATATATATATATATATATATATATATATATATATATATATATATATATACCGTGTACAAATATTAGGGAGAATGTGTATTTCGAAAGCATTAATGCGTAACAAAAAATGGCAATGGCTTATCTGATGATATTAATGTTTAGTGTGAGTTTGCAAAGCAAGGGGAATATGCTATTGTTGTTGTTGTGATAGGGTTTAACACCATTTTTCAGCACATGAAAGGCCGCCTATATTATTGGTGCAGGAAGAAACCGGGAACCACCAACCCATGAGAAGCTACAGGCAAGCTTTCTCACAGAACTACATTAGCCGACTCTTAGACTTGAACCCATGCAGACAGAGGTGAGATGGCAGTGATCCATGACGGAGAGCGTTTTAGACCACTCTACCACTCGGGGCCCCTGGAATATGATATGCTAATGTCCTTATGGGTTAATACAGGAAGCTTTTAGAACCAGAAGGAATTACCCAATGCAGATGGTCTTAGTCTTATTGGTAATCAATGCTCACCATAATAGCAAAATTACCAAAAAGCACCATTCATTTTCATGCAGATTTGTCTGTGATAAGGAGCAATAACGACTCAAACCAGCTCTTACCATGCAAAATTGCAAGCAAACAATAATTTATATAGCTCTTCCACACACAGATAATAAAATAATAAGAATTCCAAAGAACAAATATCGCAGAATTGTATTTGTTGAAAAAAATGTATTCAACAAAATTCCATTTATTGTTTTCCTGTAGTTTTACCAATTTAAGTTAAAACAATTTTTGTCATCAATTAATTTTCAGTCAAAACTAGCGGTGTGGATGATAAGTTATTATCACAAATTTGGACAGTTTCCAAACCTGAAATTAATCTGACTCTTTTGTACTGTGTCTTCCCCCTTATCTTGATGAATTCCATTGCTACCTGGCACTACTGCATGTTGCTCAATTAGCCCCAGCTGTTTTTATCTTTAATGCAGCAAAAATATATCACTATTCATATAAAAAAATACTTACTCAAAGACACTTGACTGCAAGGGAATGAACTGAGTAGCAATCCAAAAAGGTTATGCTTAATATTTATTCTTTTAAATAAGTAAGTCCTTTGATTGTAGCTCAATATAATAAATTTATATTACCAGACTGACTTATTACAACTGTGTGAACAAAATTAATCCAACTTTACCAAAAAAACAAAACTAGAGAGACTGCATTACAAATCTTATATTTCTCAATCTGTAGTTTTTCTGCCCACCTCACCCACTTATAATCTCCACTTCCCATACAGTGACCAGGGGTTATAATGCAGAATTTGTGAAATATATTATTCATCTTTATTCTCTAATGACATTTTTGTAATTTGACCTGTGACCCTTTCCCATGACCCACTGGTTGTGAGCCAAGTATGACACCCTTCTTTCAGATGCTTAGCACAGGAGCAGACTCACTGTTGCAAGTTCAATGCAACTCACAGTACCCCAGCAGCTTATTCACCCAGGCCAGACCAGGTTAGCTGCCTCGAACATTGTTTGTCCAAGACACTTAGCTCCTATTTCCATCACATGATAAGACAATAATGTGTTGAAATAGTTATTACAAGTATGCGAGTTTAAAAGGTTTGATAACCGACAGGCTGATTGACAGAAGGAGGGTATCACAATCTTCCCAATGCATTTTAAAAAGTATGGGGATGGCATGTTTATGACTATGGTAGTATACAAAATTATTCACAACCATGCATGTTATAAAATACCAATACAAAAATCCTAAACATAGATTTATTGCATAATTGTAAATACTACTGACAAGTTTATTGAGTAAGATAAGGGAGCTATAAGCCAATATATTTTCCTCATTAAAATTCAACAATTTGAATCTGCAACATTTTACAACTAATATGTAGACAATCAAAACATTGTCTGTATCTTTGATTAAGTAAACAATATGATGCTCAAAATCAAATGCAGACTACAGCGTGACCTTGAATTATTCTTTTGTATCTTTACCTTCAAGATGTGTGAATTAGGAGGCTATTTTTTATCTATAAAACGGACATCATCTAGAACTCAGTCATTCTTTCAATTCACATTTAGAATTAAATAAGCACTCTGAAGCAGCATTGTTTCAAATAATATTTGACCCATATGATCATATGTTGATCATTATTTAACTAAGAATGGTGATGCATATAATTATAAAGAAGATATCATAATGATGATTATAGTAAAATGGTGGTCCCCCACTATAAAGCCCCTCAGTAATGGTGATATTTTTATAGTGGACCTTCAAAATAAAGCCACTCAGTAATGTCGTGAATATCACTACTGATGTCCCTCATTATAATGTCCCTCAGTAATGGTAATGGTCGTAATACAAACAGTAGTCCCTCACTATAAAGCCCATTAGAAATTAAAATGAGAGTAATGCGGAAGTCCTTTACTACAAAGCCCCATTAGAAATGAAAAGGATTGGGCCTAACGGAGTAGATAATTTTCGCCGAGTACCGAATCCGAGTATTTGGATGTAGTATTTGCTGGATCCGGGCACAAACTGAGTATTATGTGCGACTCTGGAGAGTACCGTTTTTTTCATAATCGTATGCGAATCTTAAACTTTTTGTGTACCATATACCGTATGTATCGCTTATAAGATGAATTTTTTTATTATTAACTAAAATTATTATGTATAAAAAACTTTTTCTTTAAAAGTTCAATATTTATAAAATTATTTTACTTGTAACCATTTGCGCGTGTATTATTTGCCGAGGCGAATACTTCCGAATAGTTCCGAAAACCGGATATTTGACCGAAGCGAATGTTCGAGGCGATTTCCAGTTAGGCTATAGAAAAGGACTGTACTACAGTAGTCCCTCATTACAAAGCCCCATTAGAAATGAAAAGGACAGTGAAGCAGTAGTCCCTCACTACAAAGCCCCGGTTGAAATGAAAAGGAGAGTAATACAGTAGTCCTTCACTACAAAGCCCCATTAGAAATGAAAATGACAGTAATACAGTAGTCCTTAACTACAAAGATCCAGTTTAAATGAAAATGACAGTAATACAGTAGTCCTTCACTTCAAAGCCCTTTAGAAATGAAAATGACAGAAATACAGTAGTCTCTCACTAAAAAGCTCCTCAGCAATGGTGATCATAATACAGTAGACATTTCAAAGTAAAACCTCTGAGTAATTCTGTAGATAGCAGTATTGATGTCCCTCATTATAATGTCCCTCAGTGTCACGTAAGAACCAGATTTCAACATGTATATTTTAGACCTTGAGGGTTTAATTTTTCGCCGTCAATATGTATGAAGGTCAATTCAGCAAACAAAGGTGTCAAGCCAGTTAATTGACATAGGCATAAAATTTGTAACTCGCCGTATTTTGGGCAAGCCAGTTACATAATAATTGCGATGATAGGTAAGTAATGAAATTCTATTTGCGGATCAAAGGGGATGTAAATCCACTCTGGATAAACTGTTGGAAGGGGGCAGTGTCTGATAATTATTTGATCCGACATCCACTCGGAATTCAGTAAGGTGTGGCTAACATTAACAAAAAAAGTTTAAATCTATTATCTTGATAAATAAAAGTCAGTAGTCGCTACAACCATCTTGTGTTTATACGAGAAGATAAGCTAATCAGATATCATTCAAAATTGGCAGGAAGTTTGTATATTCTAGGAATTACAAGAAGCTACAGTACAGGTCAGTGACTATTTGCTCGATTGTTGTAATATATTACTGCAAAGTAAGTGTACCTTAATTATTGCAGTATGTATACTTTAGTACGGTATGTAGAACTACCATGTGTTGGGTTTGATTCATTTGTAGTCTTTGATATACATGCATATTTTGAGATATGAGCAATGTTTATGTAAAGAATTAATATTGTAATTCGCTATTTGGTTAATTCGTTATAACCTGATGGTTTTATTCATTTGTTATTATATATTTGCAAATGTTGAATTGAATTATAAACTTTGTATAATGGTTGCAGTGTGCAACATTAGTTAATAGGGATTTGCCTATTTGTGTATACTTTGCAGGAGTATCATATCTACGGATATATCAGCAGAAGAAAATGTGCATATGTGTACACTTTGTAGAAGTACAATGTAGAGAAATGCATCTGATTATATGATATTGTTCTGTATAATAAGATTGAGAATCTCTCTCTCTCTTTCTCTCTCTCACTCGCTCTCTCTCTCTCTCTCTCTCTCTCTCTCTCTCTCTCTCTCTCTCTCTCTCTCTCTCTCTCTATATATATATATATATATATATATATATATATATATATATATATATATATATATATATATATACCGCGTACACATATTAGGAAGAATATGTATTTCGATGGGCATTAATGCATAACCAAAAACGGTAATGGCTTATCTGATGAAATTAATGTTTAGTGTGAGTTTACATAGCAAGGGGAATCTGCTATTGTTGTTGTTATAGGGTTTAACACCATTTTTCAGCACACGATAGGCTATACATGGCTGCCTTTATTATTGGTGGAGGAAGAACCCAGGAACCACCAACCGATGAGAAGCTACAGGCAAGCTTTCTCACATAGCTACATTAGCCGAATCTTAGACTTGAACCCATGCAGACAGTGGTGAGATGGCAGTGATCCATAACAGAGGGCGTTTTAGACCACTCTGCCACTCGGGGCCCCTGGAATATGCTATGCTAATGTCCTTATGGGTTAATACAGGAAGCCTTTAGAGACCAGAAGGAATTACCCAATGCAGTTGGTCGGAGTCTCTGGGAAACAAAAGAAAAAGGAGGAACGGAGGCAGATGTTCAAAAAGATTAGGGAAAGAAGTTACGTGTTTTCAGTTGGCCAAATAACTTAATTAAGAGTTTTGCATTAACACAATATCCCTTTGCGACAACTTTACCAAGGTCTGTAGCGTCAAGGTCATACATGATACAATAAAGCGGGTGGTATCATAGAAAGATAGATAGATATAGTTCTGCAATGATAACAAATAATCTGGACATTTTAGATGCACTACAAAAAAACAGAAGGAAAAACCGATGTTTTTGGAGCAGTTTTTTTTTAAACCCAAAAATCACCCATTTTAGACTGTATTGCTTTAGATCTACGTCAGACCGGTTTGAAAAGCACAGTGAGAGGTGAACCTGTGCAAGAAGTAGGATAAAGTAGACAATATTAATAAAGAGTCTTCTCCGTATGAAGATTATGTGGTTGGAATTAGACCAGAGGTCAAAATAACCCACAACACAGTTCAATTTACTCCTCCATTTTATAGTCATAATAAAATCATATTTTAGTAATTACTCAAATTATATCCTGTCTGAATAATGATCTTTTGAAATCTCCCGATTGACTGCTCCACATTTACTCAGTCATGCAGGAGAATGTATTTCGAACCACACATAATGTTTCGCATGGAGATTACGCGCGAGTTTAAACGATTTTATCTCGGCAATTCCAGTCAGATCTAAATCAGGTAATGGTCCATTAATCGCTCTCCTTGCCATCTCATGTGTGGGGTGACCAAACCGTGCAAAATATTCACTACATTCTCCCTTCCCGAGAAAACTTCCTGGCCATCACGCTGACATATCCACGGACATCATTTGCTCGAGGTTATATTTTGTATTCCATAGTCCACCACGAGGATATTCTTCACAGTTAGATTTAACATCGTCGAGAAATTTAGCACGGGTTGGTTTCCACGAATACTTTTTTCTAGCAAAATGAGCTACAACTGATGGCACCATAAAACTATTTCGGGTAATAACATCGGCGAAATCTTTTGGATTTCCATTCGAAGAATTTCCAATCGTAGATTTTTCATCTACGTACTTCAACGCGAGATTATTCATCTCCGCTTGGAGTTTTTCAGTACGATATATATCTCCGTACGACGAAACAAATTGGTCATATCGTTCTCCTTCGCTGGAAAAAATCATATATCAATAGGTTCTTTTTTTACTCATTTCATGGATGGCATCAAATATATTTCCATGATAATATTTTATTGTTTGGGACCCTGGAAACATTCCCTCGGTGATACTCCACGCATGAGAATTATGATCAATGATTTCGATCGGCGATCCTCAATTCTTATACTGACCAGAATTATAAAAAGAAATCCTCTCCGGAGATATATTTAAAATTATTGGAATTTTTTCTTGCGATGCAACATCTTTTATTGATGCTTCTCCTCCTTTTTTCTTAACGAATTCGTTCCATGGCATAACTTTTGATTATCTCATCTCGGTTAATCCGTTACCCCGTTTAGTATTCTTGAAATGTTCGTTGACCGCAAGTGACCAGGATAATATAACCGCAAATATATAGCGGGAAATGGTTTAAAAAACCACGACGACGTCAACAATGATGATTTAGACGCTGATAAATATAATAAAATGTTCAAACGGTCACCTGATACAGCGTTTGATATGGACGCCCCAGTGCTCAAGGATGATTCAGTACGTGATTATCAATTTTATTCTTATCACGCAGTACAAGCAGATCTGCGATCAATAATTGAACTTCAAGTTCATGATACCAGTAAATACTTTCTACCATGTGAAGCGTTTATCGAAGTAGAAGGAGAACTCGTAACAAATGATGCAGATCATCATGACCCACCATACGCAGATAACCCAAATGTCAGAGTTGGTTTTGTCAATAATGGTATCATGGCGCTATTTGAAAGTGCAAGATATCTCATTGACGGTAGAGAAATTGAATCTATTGAGCTTGAGGTTGATGTTGCTACCACAATAATCGGGTCAGCGAGATATTCCGATGATTATGCAAGATCAGCGGGTCCATCTATGATGTTCTCTAAGGATATCACTAATCACGCTGATCACATTCAGTATTCTAGAGTAAAGGCAACACGAGATACTGCAGTTGATCCAGCACCAGCAGGGTATACAGGACCAGCTTGTACCTTTGATGTCATAGATACTAATCTTGATTATAATCTAGGATTTGCAACACGCGTATCAACATTGAAGAGGCCTCGTCGACAGTTTTCATGCGCGATTCCACTACATCATATATTTGGATTCTGTAGAAATGTCCGAAAAGTTATTTATGGAGCGAAGCATACAGTAGTTGCTGACTTAATATTGTAAACTTTTGTTCCACCTTTATGCTCCACAGTGAGATAAAATACCTACAAATCACCATCACACAACTCCCGGCTGTACCAAAATGTTACCAAAAAACCTTAGACGTTTGAGGTTTTTCCAAGGTTTTGCTAGGAAGACCTTGGAAAAAACCTTGGATGTCCAAGGTTTTGTTGATATTTTGTCCGAGGTTTTATAAACAACCTTGGACATGATCTTGTACATTATAAAGACACCTAGGAAATACCTTGGACAAAACCTTGGACATGAGAACTTAATAAAATCAGCAAATATAGGTCACTGACTCATATTTCATGCATCACTGTCATATTTTTAAATTTGCATTTTAAGTTTTTTAATTATTAGACTATTGATTAAGTAAACGTTACTAGTATCACTCTTGTACAAATAAACATGGTCTCATTTCACTTTCAAGATCAAGTTTAAGCATTTAGGTCATGACTATGTATGGTTTTGTGTGCCCTGTATAGATACTTTAATACCTATAGAATGATACAACGTTTTGAGAGGATAATTTCTACAGTTACATACAAAATTTAATTTCTATGATCTATATTTTATGCATTACAAACGTTTGTGTGATGAAGTGCAGCTCATGTGATTTTTTAAAAACCCCATGCAGGCTGGTGGTGGACTTAATACTGTTAACTTTTTCTCCACCTTAATGCTCCACAGCATAGAAATAAGATACCTACCAATCACTGCAACACATCAGCAGACATTATGATGGCACCTCCACTGTGGCAGAGAGATATATACCTACAAATTACCATCACAAACTGCTCCGGTGGCCCAGTGGCTAGAGTGTCTGCCGCAGAAGCGGGAGTTTATTGGTTCGAGCCCTGGCCGAGTCATACCAAAGACTTACAAAAATGGTACTAACAGCTGCCTCGCTTGATGATCAGCATTAAGAGGTTAGTGTTAGGACTGGTCGGCCTGGTGTCAGGATAATGTGACTGGATGTGACATCATGCTACATGCCTGGGGCATGATACCCCAGTGCTAGACATTACTATAAAATGCCTCACTGCAGACATCGTAGTGATATGACTAAAAAATTGTTAAAGCTACATTAAAAATCCTAATCAAACAAAAAAACAAACAAACCATCACAGACATTATGATGGCACCACCACTGTGGAAGTGCTGGTGAACAATGCTGATTGACATTTGAACTGCCAGTCAATGATGACCACCCTTGGAATGACTGAGACATTAATAATGATGTATAATCAGATATCATTTCAAGAATCACTGATCACTGATCTTTATTTCAATCATATATTTGTACAATAAAAAACTTTCTAAAGTCTTGTATAGTCATTATGATGTATATTTACAAAAGGTTGATCAAATTTATTTGCAAGAAGTTGACACTTTAACTTTATTCAAAAATATGTAACCGACTTACTACTTTGACAAGAAAAACACCATGTTGAGCTTATCTTGAACGGTATAACTTTATTGTACCATTTAAACATGAAATGTATTCCTATCAGGTATTAACAATTAATTCCAGATGACAACTACTTCTCTTTTTAAAAAAACTGATAATGAACTGAGATTAAACTTAAATTTGAACCATGCATATAGTCCTTAAGCAGTAATGGCCCAGTCCCAACGTAGATTTGCACACCAGGACCTGGCAACGTGGAACGAATTGCCCATTGAAATTAGACACAAAGACACAGTGGTCCCTTTTAAGAGTGCTCTTAAGACTCACCTGTTTCGACTGCAGGGACAAACTTAGTGACCTAATCATGTTTTGTTTCTTATATGTTTACAGCATGTTTTTATGTTTTCCAATTTCATTGTTTTTGTCATTTGTTTTTCTGTAATGTAGTCATTTCATTATTGATGGTGTAAAGCGCTTAGAGCTTCAAAAGATTAGGCGCTATACAAAGTCCTCATTATTATTATTATAATTATTATTATTATTATTATTATTATTATTATTATTATTATCAACACAACAACAAAAATACAGTAGTTCAGTTCTGGCTGTATGTTAACTGTAGAGGACTGGCCATTTAGTTTGTGTGGCTAGATTGTTCTTTCCGCCTGAAATATTTTTTTCTTTAATTGAACGCAAGACAAATTTGTTTCATGCAAAGAAACGACTGACATAATGCCTTTTTATACTACAAAATATATGATCAATACTTTTCAAGCATTATCACCCTACCCCACCCCAACATAAGAAAATGAAATAGTCTTTCCCTAAAAAAGACTTTACCTAAATGGATATATTCTGCAGTGACCACTGTCACAATTTATTTATTATCAAAAGATGATCTCAGTTTCAACTTCGGAAAGGTGTGTTTATACACCACCTGAAGACATCAGGCTTGCCAACTGTAATTGTACCATACATTAGTGAATATAACATGCACCCGAGTGCAATTACCCACTCATTTACAACCTGCAGTTGTTCCTGTGTAAAAATATATTAGATTGCCCATGGACATACATAAATGCATGTTTCCAGCAAACAATAATAAACAATCAAAATCTGTTTTGGCTTTCGTTCATTGTAAACGTAGTAAAATACCAGGGTATGTCGAATCATCCATGGTGTTTATCATTGGATCACAGCAAATCTGTTTTAACCAAATTCATAATTAGTTTCCTCACCTTGAGCTGTCTCAAAATCCATGATGAAGCCACATGTCGTGTTTGTTAAATGTAGGATCAAAGCTGTACCGCTCTGTTACTGGTAATTCAAAATCAATAAAATAGTCACATACCCATAAATAATTGCCAGATGGCATGAACTATACACCTTCCTATTTTACAATAAAAAATAATATCACTGGTTACATTTTGGTATGAATTCCAGAAATGTGAAATTCTTCCCAATGCCAGCCCATATAAGGCAGATCTCCATTTGACAAGGACAGCAAATCAGACCCATATATGGCAGTTTAAGATATAAAAAAACAACATTCATCATAAATTAATAAGTTATTAACCTTAAGATGATTTTTTTTAATCATGTTCATCTTGTCTTTTTGTTATTATATGATCTTTAAACATTGAAAAAGTTTGTTTGTTTGATCAGAATTTTTAACATAGCTTTAATTTTTTGTTTGTAATATCGCTATGATGTCTGCATTGAGGCAGTTTATAGTGATGTCTAGCACTGTGGCATCATGCTGCAGACATGTAGCATGATGTCCCGCCCAGTCACGTTATCGTGACTCCAGGCCGACCAGTCCTAACACTAACCTATTAATGCTGAGTGCCGAGTGAGGCAGCTGCTACCACCATATTTTGTAAGCTTTTGGTATGACTGACAGCCAGGGATCAAACCCATGACCTCCCGCTTCCACGGTGGATGCTCTAACTACTAGGCCACTGGAATGATTATACATTGATAAAGTGGAGCTGAAATGTTAAACATAACAATATATAATGGAAATTAAACTTGTTTACTATTTTGAAATCGGTGCATTGTTTGAAGTGGGAAACAAGTCTCGTAAATTGTTACTACAATGTGATATGAGTAAAGGGTCAAACTGTAAAACACCTGGACATACATACACAGGGTGGATGTAATTTAGGGAAATATTGGATAACCAGCATGTTATATTCACTAATAAATGGTATGGTTTTGCCATTAGAAACCAAAGTTTGATCATTTTTCTTAATTAATCTTACCTCAGCTTCTTGTGTAGATGACGGTGACATTTTAGCTATTAGCGATTTTTATTTCCAACAAATTAGGGCCTTGTACATGGATGTCACAACATGTATTATCTTATTTGCTTGTTTTTGTTAGGGGAAAATGTAAGTGAAAATAGAACAAATAATAGATCATATGGATATATGATACGTCATTAACATAATAATAATAAAGGTCTGATTCTTACTATTATTTTGATGCCAATGATAAATTATGCAGTTTCATATTTGTCACTGTTGGAGCAAATATCCATTGAGACAAAAAGGAGAAACAAGTAAACTAATTTCTTTGAATAGTATTTGGTGTGTTTCTGCATGTGGTATACTGCTTTGCAGCTGCTTTATGTAGCAAAGTGGATCAAATGTGACACACAAAAACACAATCACACACACACACACACACACACACACACACACACACACACACACAATGGGCTTTGGAAGACTTTAATGTCTAGTACAGTATTAATTTTCTTACCACTTATGAACTAATCCAGAATTTTGTTTCTGTGTGTTTCATTTATAATTGGCCAATTTGTTATATTTAAAGTCTGAAGATTACCTAAAAAATAAAAAGATACAAAAAAAACCAACAGTGATATGAACTGTTTTGATTAGTTCACAAGTTTTTCTTTCTGTCACTGATTTTTTTTTACAAACTCAAACAATAGAATATCCAGTGGGTATTGTTTAAAGATTCAACAAAATGTTTATTCAATAAATAAATAAAAACTGTTCCCTTTTCCCTCAGAATACAGTACATTGTTTATTGTTAACAGGATGGCAAAGAAAATAAAGCTGCAGAAAATTTTCTGTTGTGCTTGTAGGTTCTTAGTTCACAAATGAAATTAACAAATCATTGTTATGTTAGGTTATTTGCTTCCACAGGAGAATCTATCTTCAAAAAGTATGTGAAGCTAAATGTATCTAGGGTGACTTTTGTGATGATTTGCAATCATCCCTGAGGTGTGGCACTAACAGAGATTATTCAGTCACTTAGATTAATATTTCAAGCATGCACAGTTTTAACGCAAAATTAAACCCATGTCAGTGATGCATAAAATATGGGTCACAGAGATTTAAGTTTGATGAGGATGTAGTAATCATGAACACGTATCACTTTATTGACAGCCAGTAGTCATGGCAGCCATCTTGAAAATAGTTTTATTACTATTCCTCCTTAATTAAAATTAAATTGATATGTTTTTTGTTTACAAGAAGACTACTTATGATAAATATATGTATGAAACTGGTGCTGATTTGACCTCAGATATAGAGACATCTTGAAAATCTTGTTATATCAACACTTCCTGAATGGAAAGTCATATTTACATGGGGTTTTACACCCTAAGACTTCTTATGATTTCTAGATTGTGCTGAATGCACTGAGGCATATTTGACGTTCAAGATGATCTTCAATATGACCTTCAATATGTCACCACCATGGTGGCTATCTTGAAAAGATTGTTTCAAGATATCTTAATGGTCCTTAAAAAATGGTCACACCAGTATATATTATAGCAGCACAATGAACATATTGTCAATAATTCTTCTGAATGGATAGCCATATTGGTATATTATTTTGACCAAATGTCTTCTAGGGAATTTTTGAGAAACCTGTTTTAGCAGCAAGTTGAAATGTTGGGTAGCAGACAATTTTATGTGAGACACTTCTTACAAAATTGGAAACTTGGATTAAGGTGCAGACTTATTTAAGGTATACACTTCCATCTTTTTTATAATGTATTTATTTATATGATTCTAACAGATACATAGTAAAAAGGATTTTGTGGGTTACAGGTTCAAGAAGGTCCTTGAATGAGTCTACATGTTGACATTTAAAATATATAATTTCACATGCATTTCAAGTCAGAATTTCAGATATTTTTGTACACGTCACATTTCTTAATTAAAGTATCTATGACCATTCTTTCTTGATACAAAATGGATGTTTGACACCAAATAACACATGATCCAATGCTTACAGAATGACATATTGTTGCGTAGAATTACTTGATGTGCAGAATTGACTGTCATTCTGATCTTTAATTGTTTTTATCAGAGAAAAAATGCTTGTTCTGTCACTCTTTATCATCAGAATCAGAAAATAACCAATGTATATTTTTTTAGTTTCAGATCTGGAACCCAGATAGGTTTTCCACATGTTTTGCACGGCATACACCACACTGAAGTGGAGTCAGTATTCAGAACCTGTGAGATACCTTATGAATGGTACTCTGAAAATAGTTGTAGAAGTGAAAGAATTACCAATGACAAAGTGTTCAGTAAATACTTCAGCAGACTATGCATATTTCACTAGTCAGAATCTGACCCCTGGAATGATGTATACATTGGATTTCATCATCATACAAGTACAATCAAATAAAACAGTTTACAATATTTCATTCATCGAATCAAGTGGTAAGTTTTTATATAGTGATAGATCCATACCTTTGTGTATATGTATTTATGTATATATGTATCAATAGTATTTATTGTATATTGCTTGAAGTTAATAATTAAGGCCTAAAATGAAGTTAATGGAATCTTTGGTAGTCATATCCTCATTCTATCAGTCAACAATAACAGTTTACAATATTTCATTCAGCGATTCAAGTGGTAAGTTTTTATATAGTGATAGATCCATACCTTTGTATATATGTTAGCACTGAATAGTATTTATTGTATATTGCTTGAAGTTAATAATTAAGGCCTAGCTGAAGTTGATGTAGTCATATCCTCTTTCCATCTGTCAATAATTTAGTTTCTCGATTTAACCTTGCTATATTTGTTGAACATTAACACATTTAGTATACAAAGGATTGATTATCACTATTCTTGGTTATCATTTAGAGGAGTTATGACCCCTGACTACCTGACCCACTGAATTAGTCTTTTTCAATAAAATTTGTCATCGAACAATCAAACGTTCAACTTCACAAATAATGTTTTCTTGCTGTAACAGAGCTTCCCCTTTCTGAAACAGAAATTTCCCTCGTCCATATGTAAAGAATTCATTTGTTTTAAAGAGTGATCTCCAGAAGTTGTTAAAAGCCAGCCCTACTGCACTGTCTTCTTTGGGGAGACATTACTATTTAAAAGTGGTTGAGTTATGCTCTACATCTAAATTATGGCATTTATTAATACATTTATAGCATTACTTGTATATTTATATCATGAGACCGGTGTTTTTTCAAATCATTAGCAGCAGAGGGGGTGAACCCTACTACTTTGTAGAGGCGTCAATTCAGCAAACTGGGGCTTCCTCGAAAAGCATTAAAAAAAGCGTCGACGAGGCTAACCAACGCTTGTTCGAAGACGCCATGGTCATTGTCACTCACCCCCTCTTCTGCTATGGTTAACAATTGTTTTAGGATGAAAATCGCTACAATGAAAGTCCTTAGGACTTTACAAACCAGGCTAATTTGTAAAACCTCACCTCGTAAATCAATTAGATTATTAGACTGGTCAGTGAGTCTGAAATTAATTCTCGTTAGCGAATTATTATGACATCGCATATAGACTGGATTGGTTGGATCCTCTATAATTAGAAATACTGGAGGAGCTGTTGGTGCAAATGAATATAAAATATATCCCTGCTGAGCTTGATTTGATCGCTCGAGATTTATTTGATAGCTTCCTTCGATAACATCACATACTAAATTTAATGCAATCATCGAGGATATATTCACATTTTGAGGGGCGATATGTCAACCACCGCCGTCTGGGTCATTATTATGTTTGAGGATTGTTGTTTGTTGTTTCCATTTGTTGAGTATCAAAGAAAAGTTTTCTTGAATAAGATCATTAACAGACTTTTTTAGTTCATTTGCGTTATACCCAGGAAACTTGAAATCGGGTAAATTGACCTCTGTTATATTGTAACCAGTTAGGAATTTTTCTTTATCTCCGTTCTTGTCATTAATTATCGCCTGAATTACTCGTTTGTTGATATATTCCATGTCAGATACAAATTGATTTAATATCTCAACATATTTTATGATGTCATTACGTGGCTTTGTTATATCAGAGAGATGCTCCTGAAAGCTCCGTCGTAGTTGTTCTAGTTGTGTCTTATGCAATTGATTAATCTCACTAAAATAACCAACGACATAATTCACCGTAAATGCAATGGTAACGAACGAATCAAGGGTTTTCTCAAAAATAAAATCCCACTGCATGGTATTATTATCGGTAAATATAAATCTATCGGTTAAGTTTGCATTTTTTTATATCAGATCAATCATTTCGATATGACGGGTTAATTTCATGATATGATTGTACATCCGTGACATAATCAGACTCTTTAGGTTCGGGTAATTGATAAGATGTCTGAGGTGGTATTTCAGGCCAACCCAGTATTGTCCTTATAGAACTCTGATAGATATCTACGACATAACTAGGCGAGTTTATCTCAATGGCAGATGATAGTGTTGGTTCATGAACCGTTATAGCGATTTTCGATTCTGCTCCAGTAATGGATTTTATTCTACGCTGGAATTCAACATTGATTTGTTTGATTTGGTACGACCCTGATGGTATCGAAACAACGTTCCAGTCTGGAGTTTCATCGAGTTTATTCTTATTCGCAAACACCAAGGAATTATTCGGTTGTTGACCGCCAAATGATTTTGATCTAATGTTGGGCCATCTGTGATACACTCGCAGTTTTACTAGCGCTATTTCTTTCACGGGAATCGGAGTAGGGAAATTCACACCGAATTCAGGATTGGTTGAGGTTATTGAGATCATGCTGGTCTTCACCGGTGTGGCATTTTCCGTTATTTGTTGAATCGGTTCGGTATTTTTTACTATTCGATGAAGTAATTCCTACGGCGTTGTCATTGTTATTATATTCATGTTGTCTTTCTAATTTTGACATCGCGGAATCATAAATACTTATCATCGCTGAGAACTCACTATCTGATATAAATGTATCATCGAGTGATGACGATATCAAAGAGGACAACTGCGAGTACGCGGTTGATACAACATGAAATTTAATTATGTAGTCTTGCAGTTTGCGGTCGCTGCATGATGATATTTTTTTGTTATTATCGAAATTATTCCCGCGATTGTTGTCGCTGCGGATACACAAATTGGAACGGCTATCGGGGTAATAATTGTCAACGAGGATAGTATATTTCCGGCTCCGGAGATTACACCACTCACCGAGTACACGGTAACATCAATTGCGGTGATTCTTTGTCGGTATTTCTTTTTTTTTATCTGGTACTCCTCAGTGAGTGTTTTAAGTTTAGTTTGAAATTCTCTGACCTGATCATAGCGATATTGAGATACCGAAGGTACCGTTGATGGCGACATTTTACTTACAAATCAGTTTACGATTTCAATTTAGTTATTTACTCAAATCCGCTACGAATTCCATATACCATGATACTGAAACCCTAGCCAAATTCTTATCAGTGGATGCTATCGTGAACTGTTCAGTTGTATCATTGTCAATGATCGTTGATATCGTATTGTTGACCCCAGATAAACTCGACGATGATATATTAAATTGAGTCGGTGTCACTATTGTTAATCGATAAATACCTTTGACGGTTGCAGTGATATCTAATTTGTTGTCTGCAGGAGTCCACGCAAATGATCCGTATTGAATCGTGTATACTACGTTGTTGGTTTTCGCATGAGGGATTTTTGTTTTAACAACGATCTCTATCAGTCTAGTTGCATCATCCTTGATTGCCTCGATGGTGTTTTTTATCTTATCGATGGATTTTTTAATATCCGGGAGTTTTATGTCGAGTTTATCCAGCGTAGTTGCATAGAATTTCTCGATGATATTTTTACGAAATGATGTAAACTTTTCAACGTGATCTGCATATTTGACTTGAAGTGTTGTAAGCTCTAGCATAAAAGTTCCTATATCTCTGAGCTTCGGTCGGGTCATTGGAGGATTACAAAAAAATTCTAGTATGAGTTCATCAATATTGGTAATTCGTTCCAAGATAGTTGAAATGAGTACACCCGGTTTGAGTTTACCATGATCGGAAAAACAATGCGATAGTGCCTTCGTTTACGCCGCTTTGTTTAACTAAAATATCATCCAGGGAAACATTACTAGTTTTCAGTTTACCCTGACGATCTTGAAATACAACTATTTCATTGGGATCAACACTTGCTAAGTTTGACGTCTCAGCTATTTCATCTTCGATTATTTTTTTTATATCACCGGTTGCAGATATTTCTTCTGTTGGTTTCTTCAGCGCTGATAAAGATCTCCCCCCAAATATCAATCATGTTATTCTATATAATCTCTCTCTAAAATCTCTTCGTTGACGACTTCGTCGTTACCAGCGACTGCTAGTATATTCATTTACGACAACATGTGGTGGTTTCTCAGATGTTGAAATAGCGTTGAGTACATTTAATACTTCGCTGCCACATATTGGTGGGTCATTCATTTGTTGTGTTGGTAGTGTTGAGTACCAACGAGGAGTTTTTAAGCGGTTTATATAACGCATAATTCCTTTGGTGGTGCTAACTCATATGAATCGAAATAAACAATTGCACGTGGATCAATCGCGTATGCAACCCAGTGGGTTCCGGGTCCGGTGCTGTTATCGAGATTAATGATGCCGGTTTCAGTGCTGTTTGGTTGCGTCGGCAACTCATCTTTCATAAAGACGCCTCTGAAGTTTTGTATCGCCAATGTTTTAGCAACATCAAGTAAATCAAAATTGGACAACGGAACCAAAGATTCCTCAACTAGTAAACCGTTCCTGGTAGTCTTAGACCCTTTCCGCTGTACCATGAATACGGGGTTCCTGGTAGTCTTAGACCATTTCCCTTTTTTTGTATCCTTTTTCAGTTGCTTTCTTTAGTGCCATTCCTGCCGCGGTACCAACGGCTCCTAGCTCCGCCGCTTTAGCCACCGCTGGGGCCGCTACTGCAATCAAAGCCGGAATTGTAGCTAAAAGTGGGAATATACCACCTGATTTTAT
Source organism: Unio delphinus (assembly GCA_029339505.1). Lineage (NCBI taxonomy): Eukaryota > Metazoa > Mollusca > Bivalvia > Unionida > Unionidae > Unio > Unio delphinus. The sequence continues at coordinate 8,493,021 of JAQISU010000155.1, forward strand.
CATGTTTTTGATCGCAGCCGCAGAGAGAGTGATCTGAACGCCTTTTTTTATCTTTGAAAGCATTATTGAAGTGTTTTACTTGACGAGTTGTCAGCGACAATTTATTCTCCCCGCCAGTCATCTGATTGGGTTTCAGTGTTATTGTGGTTCCGCATTTTTTAGCTGATTCCGATTGCAATATCTTGAGTTGACCGGAGATAACGCAAAAATAATATGACTATATTACATTTTATTAATAACAGATTGATTTAATTATTACATATTTTCCACTGGCGCATCTATTACTCTCATTCTTCCGCCAAAACCTTCAAGAAGCATTGATTTGTCGCTGAGTATGACGGCAACCGCTCTATAACCAACACCGCCATGGGCTACACAAACTCTAAAGTGTATATCAAAGACGGATTGTCTTTTTAAGTCAAGATGTACTAGATCGGATAGAGATTTTTAAAATCCAACTGTGATATTTGCAGACCAGTATCAACATTTTGATCGCGTCCCATATATGACAACAGACGATGATACACACGTGCTATTTGGTTTGCATCGTAATTCAGTTGTATATCCTCGGATGGTTCCTGTTGTCCGTTTATTCTCAGGGAGACATCACTAATACCTAATTGATCAAATATCATATGGCTGCGTTCTTGAGAGTCTAATCGATTTCTATTCTGTAGCGCAAAAAATATATGACGCGGAGCTGAAACGCCCTGTTTTGATGCCAAGTTCCACGTAAATGTACCATCAACATCAGAATACTTGGTATCTGTACTCGTTGTTAGCCAACTCAGCAACAAATTTCCTCCTTGATCCATAAATGATAGTAATCGTTCCTCTGTGGTGATTGACGGAGTTGCCAGCGACGCTAGTTTCTGATCTACTGCGTTATTTATTCTTCTACTAACACTCGCAGGCATCTCTGCTGTAGATGGTAGTGGTCCCAATCGTGGTTTCCTTCTCCGTCGAACTAGCGCTGTTAGTTTATCCTTCGCAGCTGCAAACGCTTTCCCGGCGGCGTCTCCAAGAGCGCTAATACCCTTATCGCGAATAACATCAATGGCTTTCATCGATAATTGTTTTTGGAACCATTCTTGCAAATAACCCTGCAATTGTATCACCGAGACCATTAACATAGTACGCGTTATAAACTGAAAGCCGCGAGTTTACTACATAGACGTTGGTTGGTTTATCATGGTTGTAACGTATTATCATCTTATTTAAATGATAGTTATCTAATGCAATGACTTCGTCATCAGATTAGTCACTATGATAACCATGATGGTGAAAATCCACTAACTCGTCAATGAAATATCGATATGTTTTGATATCCATGATGCCACTCTGAAATAACCGCCTGCAGATATCAGATGCTTCATTAATTATTTCCGGTGAGTTATTTCCAGCTCTTTTCCCTCCGATGAGAACTTCTAATCGTGCTATATCACCAAGAACATTACCAGGACAACTAACTAAACCACTACCTGAAATTCCACTTGGATCGAATCCATGTCCTGTTTTCCCAGTTGCACCTTTTTCAGAATCAGCTTTTGATATTTCCTTGAGGGATTGAGATACAAAAGGCTCAACTTATATCGATGGGTTTTCTATTTGATGTATCAATTTTTCAAGTCTATCAAATTCTGCATCGTTGTGTGATAGTGAGTACTTACCGATTTTTGCCAAATATAGTTTTTTTTCTCCAAGTCCTCTTATTAGTTATAGCGTCTTCATATCCTTCATTCATATATTGTTCTCGTTGACCCTCTGAAAATGAATCAACGATAAACTGAGCAAACCTTTTATCAATCTTAAACTTTTTAATATCATCTATCACATCACTTTTAGACATATTTTCAGGGTCAAGATCTCTTCGTTCTGTTTTACCCTTTTGTTCTTCTTGTTGAAATTCAGGTGGTGGTGGGATAATAGGAATATCACCTGGTAGTTTAATTTTTTCTTCTTCTGCAAGTGGTGCTTGAGGTTCAGGCGGTGGGGAGCTAATATCAATATCACCTAATCGTTCTATTTCTTCTCGAAGTTGGCGTTCTTGTTGTTCTCGTTGTCTTGCAGCGGTTGATTATATCACCAGGAGGTGTTCTTAAAGATTTTTTTGTTTGTTTGGATCTTCTTGCTATTTTTTCAGTTTCCGTTGCTATTTTTTTCAAGTTCACCAATAAGAGTCTTTTCTTTTCTTTTTTCCCCCGTCTCGGGGTCATCCCCCCATATAGATCGCTCTACCCCTTTCGTTGCTTTGGTAATTGGTCGTAGTAACTCTTCACATCTCACAGAAAAGTCAGTCTGAAGATTTTGCCTAGTTTGTAATTTACTTCTGACAGAGTCGCGTATTGGCATGAATTTCCTAATTGAAGAAAATCTCCTCTCTCTCTCTCTCTCTCTCTCTCTCTCTCTCTCTCTCTCTCTCTCTCTCTCTCTCTCTCTCTCTCTCTCTCTAATCGAGTGGTTAATGCTTCATTTACAATTATTCAAATTGTTTACATTTCTCCAATTTGAATCCAAAAATCAAGGATTTTCCGGTGATTTCAATCTAAATATAATGACGAAGTCACTATAAATAACTTTTAATAAGAAAACCTCTTTAATCAGTTAAAAAAAGTGTTTCAGTACTATGAAATCTACAACTTTTGTTATAATACACGTTCATTGATTATTAACTAAAACCGCTAACCAACAGCATCTATTGATTATACATACATACATTTAGTCCACAGCAGCTGAGCTATGACGTTTGGGAAAATTTTGATCGTATGAGCGCATCACACCTGTTACCTATCGATGCAGTGTTTTGTATTCGGTTCAATAGACGCGTATTATAGCATTGTATAAACACGCAGTAGACTTATAGGACATAGTAGGTGTGGGATAATGGCGAATACATACATTTTCAAGTTTTTCTAAGTGATTTAAATCCCGAGACCAATTCTTTATTGTTACACAAAGTGAGAATTATTTACTCGGCAGAAGGGGGATTTTCGTTCTGTTTGATTAGCGTTTTAATCTCTCTGATTTTTTAATTAAGTGTGCGTTTCAATTCATATTGTTGCCCCAGTTGTCTTCTGATCATTTCTACGACAGTGAATAACGGGACAAATTTACTGACGTCGCTACAGAATACAAGTGATTCACGAATGGAATTCTGGATTCTTTTAATGAAGGCGTAATGTTTCGGTAAGACATTTTTGTTATTCATAACACTGAATTCTATATCCTCAAAGTCCGACTTAGTTTGTTCACAGTTTAGACTATCTGATAATTGAAATCCCTGGCTTTTCAAACTTAAAATTTAAGCTATGATTTCATTGATATTTTCAGAATTCATTATTATACATAATAAAAATGTATTTCTAATATAACATAATATATATTTTTTTTAAAATTGAGGGTCATAATACCACCGTTGACATCATTCATTAATCCATTCATTGTGAGTTAGGCCTCCTTTCAGGAGATCATGTTTCGATCTGTAATGTGACGTCATTTGCCAAGCATATCTTCTTGGTGGTCTAATTCGCTATTTGGCGAGTTAGGCTTCCTTTCAGGAGATCTATAATATGACGTCATTTGCCAAGCATATCTTCTTGGTGTTCTAATCCACTATTTGGCGAGTTAGACTTCTTTTCAGGAGATTATGTTTTGATCTTTAACGTGACGTCATTTGCCAAGCGTATCTTCTTGGCGGTCTAATCCGCTATTTGGCGAGTTAGGCCTCCTTTCAGGAGATTATGTTCCGTAATATACTATGGGCCCGATCAGATGAAAACACACCAGAAAGGGACCCTACGAGATGTATTGTCTTATATATGTAACCTCTGAACTTCTCCGATGAAAACACACCTGAGTAGTACCAAATGAGGTCATCATCATAATCATCCTTTAAAAAAAACGGTCAAAATTGACCCAATTGTTTTTGAAAAATATATCAATGCTGTATCAGAAACAATTTTTATTATATACGATATGAATTCTAAAGATATCAATGAGATTATAAACGAGATTTTAAGTTTGAAAAGTGAAGGATTTCAATTGTCAGATAGTTTAAACTATAATCAAATTAAGTCGGACTTTAAAAACATAGAATTCAGTGTTATGAATAACAAAATATGTCTTACCGAAACAATATGCCTTTATTAAAAGAATCCAGAATTCCATTCATGAATCACTTGTATTCTGTAGCGACGTCAGTAATTTTGTCCCGTTATTTACTGTTGTAAGAGGGATCCGGAACATAACTTAAACAATCATACTTTCATACTCGTACGAGTTATCTCCGCGGGTGTTATATAAAACATGATTTAGACATACAAAAATTGAATCCTTTGTCCAGTCCTTTTTGAAATAGCTGATCGATAAATTCCCTCTGCAATAAATCGTACTGAGGATCTACAAATATCAAAATATCTACCGGCCTCCGCTATTGATTTGAATATTTTTTGTTCGTTATTTTCAATATCAAAGGATTTTATACATTTTGCATTTTCACGTGTTTCTCAGTCTTTCCTCAATTTAAATTCTCACTTTGTGTAACAGCTTGTAGATTTGATAAAGAATTGTTCTTAGGATTGGAATCAATGTAATCGATAACAAAACCATCCTTGATCAATCCATTAAACACCTCGAAGACGAATCGATGACAATAATAAGTTTTCCTTCCTGTGGTAAACATAAGATATCCAAGTTTATTCACAACACCAACTGGTTTTTTTTCAGTCTCCAGTGTCTGACAATACCATCACTGGATGCCTCATAATTGGGAATCACGGGATGCGGTCGAAATTCTTGGTTCATTTATATACTATAATATTATTTGTCTAATTCATTGTTTGGTTGAAGTATTACTTTGGAATCTATCAATGTAGTCTTGAGGAGTTCTTATGACTCTGTCCTTGACTCTGTCAAGGACGCTGACACAGTCAGATGTAGAGTCGTTGATGGAATTCTTAATGGAATTTTTAACTCTCTTATCATAATAACGCTTCAACTCTCTGTATCGCTTACCACCACAACTGAGACACAATTGTGATATTCCTCTCACCCCTACCCCGCATCGTAAGCAGGGTAAAGGCCCATAACTTCCGTTACGAACACTTTGCATATGATACCCACAGAATTCCTTTCTGCATGATTTGTTACACGGGGTTACTGATCCAATCATAAGCCATTTGCAAGGATCCATTATATAATAAATTCTCTATTTAAATACTTGTTTTAATTATAATATGAAGGAGTTCGAGAAATTATCGAAATTACGCCTTGGATAAATGATACATTCAATCTCAATAAAGTCTCTGATAAACCAAAGTGTCTAATAGGTGATAGAACCATGATAAGTAAAATTCGTGATTGTTTTAATGAATTCAAACACGATGGGGCATCTCGCTGTTGGTCAACATTTCGAATTGATGGTAGCGTTGATGCTACAATGAATGATGAAAGCGCAGCAGTGATAATTTCACATCTGGGGCGAAAAAGGTATTTTTTTAGAGTAAAATTCATTATTCGTTCAGACACGGGAGATTGGATTATCTGAGATAAATTTGACCCCATCTTGAAGGATAAAAGAACGGTCACTGTGAGTCGAGATTCCAAACCAGGAATTCTGACTGGAATTGACAAACTATACTACGAGAAATCCTATCCCGTAACAGCAATTGTTTATGGGATATATCCGTTAAATGATAAACCGAGTACTGAAAAATTAAAACCCATGAAACTGTCATCGTTGAATTGTGTAGCAGAACGAATAATAGAACACTTCACAAATGCGCTGCGTGGAAACAAATTGACTGATCTAAGACGCAAAAAAATAAATGAATGGGAATTAACAGTTAGGAAGAACGGAGCATCAATTCAGGATATAGCCAAATTAGAAACATCATTAAGATTCCCAATAACCGTAGAGACGATTACCGGCGAGATATTATACGAACCTAAATATAAATCAAAATGCAGCTCCAATCAAACTTATTGATCATAACGAACACGCGTAGACATCTGCAGTAACAATATTCCCGCGAAATAGAACAATAAAGTATATACCCCCGGGATTTTCCGGGGAGTTCTCTCCAGATTTCTCTGAGAAAAAATTATTTGATTTTATTCACCAGTTGAGTAAAAACGATCCTTTGTCAGTGTGGTTACTTCACAGTTTTGAAAACTCCGAGGGTAGATTCGAACAATTTGTAAGACCCAATGGAGAATTATACCGCACTGAAGCCCTCCATGACGCGATGAAAAAACTAGCAAGTAGTTTTTCAACAGTGAACTCAAAGAGTTTCGAGGAACAATTATTAAAAAAATGCTTTACACTTCCGTCGGTTGCACCTCACTTCGCGAGAAAGATAAACACGTGGAAACCAACGGGAGCTGAATTTTTATCAGATGTCAGATCAAGTTGCGTGGAATATAACCACGGCGGACTATGGAATACAAAATACGACCGTGAAAGTATTATTTCAGTTTATATAGTCGCGTGTTACCCCGGGAGTTTTCTCGGGTACGGAGAATGCGCTAAGTACTTCAAGCGATTTGGACATCCCACCCATGAAATGGCCCGTGTTGCGATTAATGGGCAACTACCCGATTTTGATTTAATCGGATTCATTTGAACTAGCTACAGAACTTCATCCGTGCTGTTATGTTTGGATTGGTAGACATATATCTGAAAAACACTGGATGCCAATAGTGTTATTACGGTATATGATTGATTGTAGCATGCTGATATCGCTGATTGTCGGTGAAGCAATTATATCATATCATACGCAGACTGAGGTCCGGTTACCACAACCTGATAGTCTAGATAGTATAATCAGCGAAAACAAAAAATAATTTCCCGATCTCGACGAAGAATATATCGTGAACTGGTCCAAACAGTTATTTGAAATCAGAAACAAAGACGCAAAAGATCTTGGTAGAAGAATAATTGGAAAGTTTACTCAGGGTGGCAAATACGACAATAACATATATTCTTCACGGTTGATTATAGATAACGTCGAATACGATTTTATAATCGCGGATGTAGCATCTACGAGTATATATGTAAATCGTAAAGACGCTTTCTTGTCCGATGGAGCCAAATTGGGTACAATTGTTACTTACAACGATGGATACAGTCTTCAGTATACACATTTGAGAGCGTCTATGCTGGCTTATGCTTCTATTAATTAATTTTCGATGATAAATAGATTTCCTGACACCGCAGTTAGAGTCGCCACTGATTCATTTTACATAGACATGAAACACATGGAAGCAGTGGCCGAATTTACTAATTCTGACGAAAGTTGGGGATCATGGAGAATTAAGCGGGAAATACCATGTGATTATTCCGAATCAGCAGATGTTACGATTGAAGATAAATATTTGAAAAACAATCAGATATCAGTACCAGCTAACGCACCGCACATATCTGATCCAATATGCAGATATAAAACAGTTTATTTAAACGGCTGTGCTGGGTCAGGAAAGACGACTGGTGCAATTGAGATATTTCGTGGGAAATCAAACATGATTGTGCTAACACCGACACACAGACTTGCCAGAGAGATGAAACAACGAGGAATTAATGCTTGTACTTATCACAGTTTCTTTCGATGGAAAGGTGATGAATGCACTCCTGATGGAATGGGCGAGAAATTTATTCCTGAAGTCGTAATTTGGGATGAGATATGCAAGGTGTCATTAGATGTATTACCAAGATTTCTTGATTGGTTATTGCTAGCGAATACAAAAGTAATAATGTGCGGCGATCATGGTCAACCACCACCATTTGTCGGTTTATCCCCACATGATTGGCTGAAGAATTTTGTAGACTATTATGAAGAAATTAATACCGACCACAGAGCACTTAATGAACAATTACGCGAGTTCAAGAAACTAATCATATTACAACCGGATAGAATCCAATGTGAAATAGCGCTTGAAATAATTTCGAAAACACTATTAAAAGATTTTTGGGAAACGTGGAGACCAAACTATTTGATAGTGGCAAGTAGAAAAATAGTCAGAGATACACTTCAGATGAAGTTATTTGAATTGCATAAAAAAAATTTGCAACACTTCCAGCACCGTTGTGTTATAGGCCTTCGGATACACGAAAGCAGAATATCGAAGTTGATATTCCTGGGCAATGTGAGAAGCAAATTCTCGTATTAAATGATATTGTGCTGGTTGATATCAACGTCGTCGAAGATGCATTGCGCGCTAATAAATCCCCGTGGACGCTAGGTTACGCAGCGACGATATAATCTTCACAGTGATTAACTATATCAGATACAATTGTTTGGATGATAGATAATCACATCGAGTGGTCGAATTTAGTTTATCTTGCGGTGTCCAGAGTACGAAGAATAAATCAGCTTCGAAGAGTTGTTTCAGATGATAACGACACTACAATAAGTGACATACGCGATGATATAATCAGAAAAAAACTCGCTGGTTATAAACAACAGGATAAAAAAGATAATAGAGAATTTGATATTGATGCTGAATTAATAATTACACTGAAATAACAACAGAATAATCACTGCGCGAGTTGCAATTGTATAATGCGTTGGAGTTGGTCGGATAAAGATCCTCGCCAATTTGCCGTAGATAGAAAGAATAACAGTATTGGTCATACCAGGGATAATGTGATGCTGACTTGTCTTGAATGCAACAGACGAAGAGGTGCTAGATAAGACCACGCGGCGGTAATTGGGTATCCTCGGGTATCACTTGTAGTTGTTCACGAGTGAATCTTCGCTGAGGAGCAGTAGAATCCAATCTATAGATTGCTGGTCTACCCGTGGATCGTGTTATGCCGGATATTTTATGCGCGGTAACACTCCAAATAGGTCCAGTGGCTCTTTTTTTACCACCTTCGAGATCTCCTGGTTCATATAAATATCTTACAGTGACATTGCAGAGAATTGGTTGTTTTGAAAAATCTTTATGTGGTTGTACGGGTATAGACTTCTTTTTAATGGCATTGTTAGGTTTCATGTTAATTGTTCGAGTAATCTCGTTATTCAGCGCGGTAATCACGGCTGGTAATCTCTTGACCCATTAACGGGATAGTTTATCCTGAATAAATTCCTTCGCGTATTGATATCCAAATAACCGCTCAGCAAGTGTACGATTAAATCGTTAAACAATTGCCTGATCGCGATGTAGTGCAGTATGCCCTCGTCGTAATGCGGTATTATGATTCTTCATCGTTGATAGAACCACACCCTGAAATTCCTTGCCAGGATCAACTTGTAATAGATTTGGCCAACGCAAAGGACCTCGCCGATAAATCCTTTTAAATGCAGTAGCAACTTCTGTTGATGATTTTGTTTTAAGCGGTTCAGCTTGTTTGTATCGACTCGCAACATCAACTACAGTTAACGCGTATTTGTAACCACCATCATGCGGCAAAAATAATATATTAGCTTGATGAACTCCATTAGGAACGGTCACATCAAAATGCGAGTAGTTAATTTGTTTAGGCGGCGGTAGATAAATTTGCCATATCGCCTGTTTGGATAACCAATTAGCCGCGGTGGTATATTTCACCGCTGATGCGCTAGCGAGTTTACTGATTGCTGCCTTACCCCTCCAGTATCCTTTTGGAGAATAATAAATAGATTCCATGTTATTATTAATTACCGGCACCTAACATCAATTTACCTTTAATAGCCGATTTTACTAACCATGAAGCCAACTTTTCTTTGAAGGATTTATCAGTGATAGAATCCAGCACATGAATTAATTTTACATCTGCGAGATGTCTGTGTTGCAGATTATTTCTTTTATAAGCAACATCATGAGCATGACACGCCTTATCAATGGCGTTTATTGGTTCTTCACCCGATTGAGGTTGGTTTTGATCATCGAGTCTAATATCGAGTCTAGTTCCTGGTCCACAATAACTATACCCGGGAAGATGTTTTTCTCCCGAATACTTCGCCCATGGTGTTCCTGGGAGTTTTACTAATTTTGCGGCAATATCACCTCCTCGTTTTTTTAAATCCTTATCAAGGGAAACAAATCTAATTTTTTTGTACTACATTGTACGCATTTACCAGAAAGTGCTGATCGGTTATTTTAAGTTGTAATCGTCGTCAAGTCATCTGTTCCAGTACGTGCTTTACACTTCATACAATATAGATCCATAATATATTTATAATAACATAAATGTAATTGATTATTCAGCTACCCGACGACGAGAACCTATTAAACACCATGCGATGCTGCCGAATTATATTCGCGCGATTATAATCGGACCATCTGGAAGCGGCAAGACATAACTGCTACTTAATTTAATAACGAGATGGATGAATTGGAAGAAGTTATATATGTTCGCTCCGAGTGTACATCAAAACTGAAAATGCACTGGTCCTCCAAGAACCATAATATTAAAATGGCATTATTTAGAATTCCTTCAAATAATTTATCACAGTTCCAGAATAATAATATAGCCCAAAATGAGCACTTTCTATTGCTACTTAACAGATCAAACAAATACTTCTCTTCTCGAATAATAGCTAAGTACCAACAAAAACACGTCTGCAGAGTTAGAACAATAACACAAGCAATGAGAATGACACCAAATGGGAATGAATCTTATAACTTAACTCTCTCCTTATATGCACCATATATTGCAACTCTACACAATAGACCCCAATTGACATAATACACTACTAATTTTATGTTGATTTTGCTTGTTCACATAACTCAGCCCAACCAATGGCAGTTCAAGGAATTTTTCCACAAACTTATCAGCGAATGATAATTTAAGCCAATGACACCATTGAATCTTAGTATTCAGATTATTATCAATAATTATCAACACATACATGATCATCTATTTATAGATCCTGTGCAGTTTACATTCTAAACAGTCAGTTCACATACACAAACTTATTACAGATATTAAATACAGTTTCCAATCACAAATACAGATTAGGAAAATTAATTAAAATTATATGTCAGAAGTTATGAAAAATGTAGATACACATAATGCCATGTAAATAATGTCACAGTGACCCAGATTTCACATTTTCTAGCTTTTATTACATTTTGTTGTTTAGCTCTAAACCAGATTGGTTTTATTGCACCCTGTGTACACAGTGTAATACCAAGATTCATGAAATTTGTGAGGGTATGTATTTTAATGAGTACTGCACGATCATTGCAGAAATAGGTCACTGTGGCCCATATAGAATGCATCACAACCTTGGTATCAGTCTAAATCACAGTGTATGCCAGAATCAATAAACTAGGCTATTGTATTTATCCCTATCATGACATTCCTTTTAGCAAGAAAGTCAACTTACGATTGTAGTTTACTTTTGAAAGAAAACAATATTCTTTTTATTTTGTATGTCTTTTATTCCATGTCACTGTTTGTAGTTAGGTGATTATGTATAGGTACTATAGATGAGTAGGTTGGTAGGTAGTTTCAATATATGTTAGTAAAGTACTGCTAAAAGTTCAGATGAAAGATAAGTTATTGACAAAATATCTTTAATTAGAAAGAGGGCCAAGTTTGAATTTATTTCTAGCATGATAATATCTACAGTGGTTACTGGAGACTGGTAAAAATGGAAGGAACTAAGAAATAATTACTTCCACTCTGGTTACATAAATTTACTTAGGGTGCTTATTCTGATGAATCCATTTTATACACAATACAGGTTATGGGTCACTTTAACCTTTTTTCCAGGATTTGTAATATTAACAGCAATTAAATTTAGTTTCTTCTTTAATTTAGCCACCCAATTTTTGGTTTTAACCCCTCTTGTCTGTTTTTAGATGGGGTTTCATTTTTGCCATCATAATTTGCCTGTTGTTGATATCACATTGGTCGTGGTAAATGTAAGTTTGTTACAGTTATAAAGATGTTATCCTCTTCTCATTAATATGATTGTCATTTGATTTTGATCTCAATATCAGTCTCCTGCTGGATGTAGATGCACTTCAGTCATCTTGGTCAAGCTCTGGATCAAGAATGGACTGTGATAATGTGATTGAGATTTCATTGCTTCTTCATGGAGTGTATGGAGGGGAGGTATAGGGTACAAGTTAGTCAGGATAGGAAGGTGTGCCCTAACTTTGGAATGGTTTACAACCTGCTTTGTCCTCTTCAACCCTTAAATGTATCAATACTCAGCACCAAAGTCTTGCACGGTATTTGCTAGAGAGGCTTATTTTTGTCACATTTTATCTGCTAACGTATGTTTTCATGTTTACAGCCCCTATCAACACCATTGAGATGCAGGGAATTCATGTGATTTCATTCAGTTGAAAAATTTTCATCTCCCTTTCAGACATCATTCCAGATTTAAATCAATGATGCTTTCTTCATGGATACAAAAAAATGGAGCAACTAAAATAAAAGGTCTCATTTGCTGCAAGGAATGCAAGAATGGTGAGCTGATGATAATTCTCTCATTATAATTCTTTTATAATCTTTTTCAATGACTGGCTTTAGTTCCATAGACCTGTCTGACATCACCAATTGGTACTACCCATCTAGAAACTTAATCTCTTCCGACACTTGTATTCTCATGGTTCCATCTATTAAAATGAAGTGTTATGAATAATGTTCTTTTGTGTACCAGTGCCCAGCTACATGAAATAAATTGCCCATAGATCTTGGACATAACAACACTGATTTTATTCATACGTGCTCTTAAAACCATTTTTACTACTAGAGCAGACTTTAAGACTTAATAACATCCTGAATTACGGTCAGCACTTTTTTTGGTGGTAATTTATGGTGTTTATTTTTGTAATATGGTTGCTGTATCTTTTCTATCTAATACTATGAAGTGCTTAGAGCTTAGAAATATTAGGCATTACTAATCTACTAGTCTACATTTGTATTACTATTATTGTTATTATTATTATTATTATTATTATTATTATTATTATTATTATTATTATTATTGTGCATCTAGCTATCTAAATATAGCTATACTGCAGGAATTACATGAAGAAATTATTAATGCTGAGTGCCGAGGTGAGTCAGCTGTTAGTACCATTTGTAGAATCTTTGGTATGACTCAGCATAGTGATTAGAGAGTCCACCTCAGATGGGGGAGGTCATGGTTTTAAACCCCAGCCAAGTCATATCAAAGATTTATCACCCTACAGACATGGTAACAATATGACTGAAATGTTTTTAAAGCTACTTTAAAAATCCAACACACACACACACACACACACACACACACACACACACACACACACATATATATACCCAATCTGTATTAATTCTATATAAACAAAGCAACTGCTTGAATCAGATATCAGTGTTACTGATGATGCAAATAGATCAACATATCCTTGTTGGTCATGTCTTGAAAAGTGACACATTCATCTGCACCTGATGTATCTAAACCATTTTGACAGATCTTCATATAAAGAACTTCCCAATTTGTCAATACATGATGAAGCTGGAAACACTTTTTTTCCATTGAATTGCCCATTTCATTAAAGTCAAAGTTTGTCTCACTGGCCATTTCTGTGTTACATGCCATTTCATTTGATGATTTACTTCAAGCAGCTAATAAATAATACTTAGACTGTTTATTTTTACTGGAAGAGATAAGTAGTTATGAGACATAGCATCCTCACTACCTGTTATTGCTAGTCTGTGACTGACATTGTGTACATTAATTGCACAACTAGTCAGTAATTGGGATACCATCCACACAACAGTTGTTATTATTTAGTTTGATACTCTTGCATGTCAGTTCTCAGTTTTTTTTAAAATTTTAGTTGAACAAAATGCCCTCTTTTTTTACCTTGTCGAGCAAAATCACCGCTCTGCCACTGTCTCTAAATGCAATCAGCAGTTGTTAACTTTGATCTTTTCAAGCAAGATAGTCTTCCCTCTGTTGGAAATAATTATGAAATTAAGTATGGTTAACAAGTCTTTATTTTCTCCTATATGCAACAGGCATTTTTGTACTGCTTTCCATCATTCTTTAAATACTCAGTTTTGTTGCATGAACATTTAATTAAAGCATTTTATTTAAAAGTGACATATTTATCAATAAGTATATTGAAAGTATTGGACTTGGCAATTCTGTGCAACAGAAAAATGATTACATAATTTGGACAGAAGCTTTGAGTATGTATGTATATATGTATGTATGTATGTATGTATGTATGTATGTATGTATGTATGTATGTATGTATGTATGTATGTATGTATATAATAATGGCTAAGGTACAATTTTCTAATGAACAAATATTTAGACTTACATATAAGAGAAGACATGTAGTCTTGTCAGATAAAGATGAAAAATAACGATGCGAAAAAAGACTGGAAGGTATACATAAAGATAAAAATGAATAAAAGCTACATGGCATTTAAAGTGGAAGCATGTAAACCATTATCTTAACAGACAGCTGGAATCAGATTAAATAAACAATGAACATGTAAACAGCACATTCAGGAATTATTCTGCCATCAATGTACATCTTGATGGGATCTAAAAAGTTAACATAACCCGGCTATACATTTTTCAAGGTTATACTTGGAATTTTGACCTAAAACCATGGACATCCAAGGATCTGTGCAGTTACAAATAAAACAGGTTTCTTTCTGATATAGCACAAAGCCTACAACATAGTTTGTCAAACAAATCATTCGGAACAAAGTTAATGCAAGAAACCCATGTTCCTTTGATTACCAATGACATTGTACTTTGACCTTTTGACCCAAAATTTGACATGCCTTTATGTGCAGTCCCTCCATAAACTTTGTTCAAGGCAAATGGTATAGAATTAAAGTTACATAAAAGCTTTTTCTCTTCTTTCAGAGATTTTGGTGATGGTACAAGGTTACAAACTGCATATTTTGTAGTGAACTCATTTTTATTGTTCAGTTGCTGTTCCGCTTTTGATCCCAGAATCAACAGGCTTCTTTGTCACTCTAAATGTCAGTTATCCACAAGGTTTAGTCCAGGTCTGTTTAGCTGAATTAAACGTATTGTGCATATCCATTTGTCTTCTCTGATCTGACACAATGACCTTGACTTTTTACTTTTAACCACCAAACTGATTAAATTATTTATTACTCCAATTGTGAGACATAAAGTTCAGAAATAAAGCTACTGTACAGAAACTGTTTCTTTTTGTTTCTAGTAAAAAGGTCCAAGGTCTACTGGATTAAAACCTGCCAATGTAATTCGACACAATACTGTTATTGTTACTCAGAAAATGATTTCACAGCCAGCACCAGTACGACCAGTCAAATTTGTTTGATATTCGTATGTGCCTGGAGAGACTGTGGAAGGTGGACAATAATGTCATGTCACTGACACAGTACAGTCTAGGATGTATACAATTTCTGAATTGATCGATACTCCAAGACAACCAACACAGTACTCATTGAGGCTGTGTCACCTTGTGGATCAAATCCTCACAGGAATGCTGTGCGAGAGGAATTGCAAGATGTTCCAGCAAATTTGGGACTGCCACCAGGATTTGCTTTGACATGTTAACCAATATCAGTCATAAGTTGGTATACAACAGCACAATGACCAAATGTCTAAGTGGTGATTTCATTGGGTAGTATCCAGTGTTTAGGTATCAAATGTGGACAAACATTTATTCGTCAGTATACATCATACCTGATCATATAACATCACCAAGACATTCCAGGTACAGTTTGTACTTGATAACCTTTTCATAAATCACCTTTGGAATGCCATTGATCAACCCTTGTTTTGGGGTCCAACCACAGTCTAGTATGTTTTGGGTCACAGTCCCACATACATGGTTAGTTCACCTGTGTATTTATCTTTGAACTTACTAACCACCTTTTTATTGGTTAAACAGAGTATGTTCTGTCAGATACTCACCAGTATCAAACTCATGGACCAGACTTGGTTGTGCCATGTCTGCATACACATCAATGGTGGTGACATGTATCAGCAAATAACTTACAATCTACTGCATATTGACCCAATCCTGATAAAATGGTTTGATATTGTCATTGTAAAACTCGTACATGAGCACCTTTGACAAGTCCAGCATAAACAATCCAATGTAGATTGGTTTTGTCAATTGAAGTTTTCAATTTTTATTGTGAAATAATAAGGCCACCCTCAAAGATTTTTCAGGATTCAAAGCACTATTGCCTTTAAAGTTCGCTTTGCTCATTACCATGGATATTAAGATCGACTTGAATTAATTTGTGCAGATTCTCCATGGTTTTACCTAACATGGCATTGTCCATGAGTTTAAAAAGGCCCTTTCCAAAGTCACTTGTGATCTTTATGCATAGTGAGCGATGCCATTTTGGTTTAGGTCTTGGACAACAATGCATCAAAACCCACACTGAGGAACAAGTATTAGGCAGAATAGAGCTTGTATATTGTAGATTCACTTTCAAAAACTATGATATCAGCAATTTAAAATTTATACAAGGTTTATGTACCTTTAGTCATTATACCATGTATTTTGGCCAGATGACTTCCAATAAATAGACAGTTAACACTTTGCACTGTAGTAATAATTATAAGGAATAGGCAAAAGTATTTAACCAATTGCCACCTTAACAATCAGTTTCTTTTTGTTCAGCCTGAATAAATGGCCATGTCAGCATTTCATAAAGACTTTATATGATGTCTTGTTGGACTTTAAAAGAAAATTTTGCCATTTGAGTATCAATTCTGGTCAACATGGCAACCATCCCAAAAAGTATTTTCAATACTCTTCACAAGCATACTCAAATCATCAGCATAGGGTTCTCAAATTAAAATGTCTTATGACATTGAAAATGGTGCTGATTTTAATGAACCATATGCATATTATGGCAGCCATCTTGAAAATTGTGTAATTACTACTTAGAAATGAAAAGTAGTGTAGATGTATGCATTTCACCAGAAGCATTAAAATATGGTTGGTCCTAAATTTAAATGGTATCACTCTACTGTTACAGTAGCAGCCATTTTGAAAATATTTATATTGCTACTCCTAGATGAATGCCATATTGACAAGACCAATCTATCATCAAATACTGCTGTTGCTACTGAAGATAAAAAATTCTTTAAATACATTTTGATAAGGCGCTGAACAAAATTAAAACAAATTTTACAAACATTCAATCTTGAATGCATTTAACACAGAAATTATGATGATCTATCATCATTTCTTTCTCATGAGACTGGTTGATGCTAAATACCATGACACCTACTTACCCTTGCTAAAAAAAACACAAAGGAAAACTTTGTAAAAAAAATTAAGGAGACTTAAAGCTAATGAATTTTCTTTATTTCCTCCACTTTAATTCATGTTTATACTGTATCATGATACATCACCATTAAGTGCTATAACTCGGTGGTTGGGATCCATAAAACCTGACCTTGTTATAGATCGAATCATGATATAACCAACCAAGTCAGTTAGCTAAAGAAAATGATGCATGTACCAAGCAAAATTGGAGATGGGTAATAAAAGCAGATGCAAAAATAGTTGCATTTTTTTAAATGAAGACAAACTTGCAGATGCACAAATAGGTGCATGTCATTAAATGAAGACAAACTAATCTGAAATACGCTTGTATATTGACGACTTTACATTTTACATAGTACAATCCATCATTATTACATACTGTACATGTACATGAAAAATCCATGAATTCGAGTATAGATCACTTTAAAACATAAAAGTCACATCCCGTTAGAAAACACAAATAACACAGATATTAAAACATGTTAGTCCTCATTTGATCTATATATGATTGTCACTAAACAGTTCACTATGACAATATTGCCAGTAGAATGTGGCTATAGTTGTTTACATGGTGTATTTAATGTACTTAAATTGGCCTAGATTTTTTCAGCTAGAGATTATAGCTATTATCTTGAATAAGTGACCAAGGGGATGATTGATTGATTGATTGATTAATTGAATTTTAACAGCACACCAGCACTTTTAGGCTATTTAGCGCCATACAATAGGTTATATGTTTAAAAATAAGAAAGGTTTAATATCGATCAGCGATATAACAAAACCATGATCATAGTTAAATATAAAATGGTAAAATGTTGGTAACAGGAAAATATTAAGCTTCCCATTCAATGGGAGATGTAAATGGTGTATGTTGATGATAAGATGTTGTAAATAAGAGGCAGTACTTTCATTAGATAAATATGCTTTTAGGTGATGTCATACAAGTTTTACTTTAAAATAAAGATTTACTTCCTTCAGGAAATCTAAAATACTAGCGATTTGTATAGTATCAAAACGTTCCTTCATGTCATGTACATTATAATATTTAGCACGCATAGGTTCCAGGTCGGAACACTCGGTCATAAAGTGCTTAACAGTGAATGGTTCATTGCAAGAAATGCACTCTGGTGGATCTTCACCTTTTAGTATGTGGGAGTGGGTAATGTATGTATGACCGATTCTGATTCTTTCAATGATAACCTCCTCCCTATGGATAGTTGACCAAGGGGATGAAGATATCCAAAAGGATATGAAAATGGAAACAAATTTTAAAAAATTAACAAACATTTTTGTTAGGTACTCCATCTTTAGTTAATTCAATGGCCAATTATCTGTTTTCAAAAGAGTGAAAATTTAATTTGCATTTTATGCTGCCATTGGTAGCAATCATAGTCAGCTATCTTTGATGAAGGGTGCATCTTTTATTGTGGTCACTGCTAAAGGACAGCGTTGGAGGACCAAACGAATGATTTTTCTTATATTGGAGGCAAAATCAAATAATTATAGGACATTGACAGAGACTGAATTTTTTTCTTCATTTGCTTAGCATATATACAAAACAATTAGTACTTCAGTAGTAATCAGTTTTCTTTAAAGCTTCAGCTAAAGTATTATTTCTAGGTACAAAAGAAAAGAAATTAGCCATCATTTGTCGATTGCAGCTGTTACCATTGCTGCCTTGAAACAATAGTTGCTAGTCCCAGTAGCATGACTATTGGAGTGCATCAAAGTACCAAGCCAGATGTCAGCGTAAATAAGTAGATTATGATATAATAATGCATTGTTAAGAATGTATGTAACACTAAATATATTCCAGTGCATTTTATATCTCATTTTCAAATTCCTTGCATGGTGCCTCTGAATTTCTCCACTCAAAACCTTAAGGATTGTATATTAAACAAGTTTAAACAGCCAAGTGTTGCAAAAAAAATGTCAATTAGCATTTTTTTGGTACATTTTGTCACCACTAAGGGAAAACAAATCAGTTTCCACCATTGTTGAAGCCCAGCATGATACCTAAATAAACCTTTTACTCATCATTAATCATACTTTTAAGAAAAAATAAAATAAAATATTTGTTTTGTGAATGAGAAAAATACACACATATAAAATTTCAGGAGCAATGCACCGATTGTCATATTTCATGCACAATCGTTTCCCCAAAATGATAATAAACCTTTTACATTTTAATTTTCATACATTGAAAAAGAAATTTTTGTTTTGTGCATTAGAAAAATACATACATATGAAATCTCTGGAGCCACACTTCATTTGTTTTATTGGAGGATGCTATAATGGGGTGACACTGTAAAAGTTTGTATTATATCTTGTAGCTAATTCCACAGTCATGAAACCCTCAGAAATTGACAACATATTGACATATGCTCAAGCTCAAAAGTTCAACTTGAACCAATACAGACTTCCAGTGCCCCCAGCCATTTTGACGTCTGGAGGAACAGGTAAACTTACATGAGAGCGCATAGTAAAATACATAATTCATATAGAATATGTTGTATGAATGAATGAATCAGTTAAAAATTCATGATGATAGAAACCTGTGTACCTATAAATACTCACATATAGAAAGAGAACTAAACATCAAGAGAAATTTATCTTGGTATTTTACTATTGCTAAATCTTCATTGTTTAGTTTTAATTATAGTATATATGTGCTTGGTTTCTACCTATATAATCAATCTAATATTTTCTAAATGAGAAGAGGAAAGATTAAAACAAAATTGTATTTGTCCTTGGTCTCGTTACACATTGTTTATATTTCCTTTCATGACATTTGTTCAGTACATATCTACCCGACAGTCTTGATATTTAGTAGCTGTGATAAAACCCTTAATTTACTTAAAGCCTTTCTGTGGCTGGCATTATCAATTATTCTAAGATAGGATGCAGTTTTCAACAATATCTTTTATATCTCTGTGCTTGCATGAAGTTTTGAAGCAATTGCTGAACTACAGTCCGAACGAAAAATCATTTAGTAATTGCTTAAACATCAGTGAAAAGGAAGATATATTTACTACAGTAATGCCAGATTTCTCCAAAACCTGAAATCAGTAGTCTCTTTCTGACATTAGCAAACCTTTCTATAATTCTTTCCTTTGCATTCAGTATGGCATATGTTTTACAAAAATATATCTTTTTTGTGTTAAGCAATTTCAACCATGACTTTGACATTCACATATCTGTTTTCATAAAGTAGATTTTGACCCATCTCTGCATATCATTGGTACACATTTTAGAATCTAGAAAACACTTGATATATTAATTATGTACCCATTTTATATTTTCTGCTTTCAAAAATAACCAGATTTCACAGGAATAAGACAAAATTGGAGATAGAAGAGAATAAAATAATTGAATCATTATGATTATATTCCATGAACATTTTAAATCATTAGTATTATTCAAAAGTGCATTCATCGCTTTGACAACTTTGACACAATAGTATCTGTATCACTTTGAAATACACCTCCATTGATACAAACAAGTCCTATCCATTAGTTATTCTCAATGGCCACAAACAGCTCCATATTTTGAGAAAACATATAACCTCTTTTATTACAAAAAATAATATTTGTTTTACCAATATTTACCTATATTTTCTATCTTCTAGAGTAACTCTATTAGGATGCTTGTAGAACATCTGCTGTCTCATACGATATTGCCATATCATCAGCAAATAACAAAGAATATAAAGCCATATTTGGTTCTGAAATGATGCCCATCTCTGTGTTTCATCATCTGCAGATCAGTAATATAAAGAGACAACATAACTCTTTCTCCATGAAGAAGTCTAAGTGAATAGTCCGAGTGTGAGTTTAAGTGATTTGCACATGACTGCACTGATCTATATATACATGTACTCTATTACAAGTCCGCTCAACTATAGGTTGCCTCCCTACACCACTTTTTAAGGGATATGAAGTGTAAACCTAACACTTTATGCTCTATTTTAAGGTAAGAACATTTTCAGTGAATGCTTTGCTGTTTGAACACTACATTAGTATTTGCAATATGTATAAAATGGTACTCCACACATAAAAGTTCATTCACAGTTAATTTAATGTTTGTTGACTGTTACGTATAATTGATTTAAGTCATTTATTTTTATTTTTGTTTTGTTTGTTAGATTGAAATTTTGGCATTTTAAGTTTAAGATTTATTTATTGGGAGATGACCTGTACTTAAAAAAAAAAAACACCAGGTGTTGACCTCATTCCTGACCTGGCTTCAGAGTTGTAGCAAGCTTTTAAAATGATTGGTTGGTTCCAAGGACATTATGGAGCTTTGTATAAACATCTTTCTATTTTTAGTTGACTCATACGGTGGGTACGTGATTTCTGAAATTAAATTTATTCTAAAAGATTCTAGAGGATCACGTGATCCCTTTCTTGTTTACGTACAAACAGGTATATAAATTATGTTTTGGAGAGAACTATTTGAGTATAACTGGGGCTGTTAGAATATTAAGTTGTGTCGTTTTGAGTTACCTTGTATTGAAAATTATTTCAATTCATTTGGATTCAAGAGGATTTATTTTGTTATTAGAACTGACTTCATCAAGTGACATCATCTTCCATCTTGGATACTTCGCTGGGATTCGAACTTGGAATTATTTGGACATTTTATGACCAGGACTTTTGCAATTTCTCTAGTGGATAATATTTTGAATTTTTTGGGATTAATTTTGGAATTGATTCTTCAAACCGTAAGTTATTTTATCTTTTCTGGAAAATATTTGTTCTCAATAAATTGTTTATAAAGTTTTTAACAAGCATGTTTTTTTCACTCTTTTTATGTTACTGTTTATTCGAGCCTAAGCATGAAACATGACAAATGATCTTCTCATGCACTAAGTAGAATAGGTTATAGAGATGCATAAAGACAGTCTTAATCAGATATCATGAGTTAAATGATTCTTTCTCATTCAATTTTTTAACAGGATCAAAGACAAGAAGAAAGCGCAACAGTTACAGTGTAATAATATCATGTGGGAATCCAGTCATGTGCTTACAAATCAGATAGTTATTTCTGTAATGGCCGTTTATATCCAGGTACTTCATACAGGTACAGCTACCAAAAGTCTTCTGTGGCCAAGATAATTAATGGCTAACTTGTCTTCTGAGTATTAATATATTTTTAACATGCAATATAATTGGGTGTTACCAACATTTAACCATCTATCTGCAAAATGGACTTGATTATACTTTCTTTAGCATAGTTCTTTATATGACAGTGTGCTGTAGTATACCACAAACAAACTGCAGTTCTTAAATCTCTACCTCCACCCTAGTATTTGTGCTTCTGGAAATATATTTTTAGGTTGTCTTAGAATCTCCATGCACATTAAACAGTTAATGGAAATGTAAAATATCATATTTGGTTTTTTTAAAATTTTCTCCCACTAATTCTGGTCAAGTTTAAAACTGTTTATCAAATTTGTATTGTGATGCAAAAATGCCATTTAACAAATATTTCAAAATTTGATTCTGGTTTATGTGTCCTTATTGTTTACTGTACCATGTATTTTGGCTGATGACTTTCAACGAGCACAGTATTAGGATTAGGATAGGATTACCTAGATTATTGTATTGTGAGTACAGTAGAACCCGTCTTGAAAGACTACCCCTTCTGCCAAAAAATAATGGTCTCTCAAGACAGGTGGTCTCTCATAACAGGTCATAACACTATATAATCAATAAATCTGTGCATTGAGATTCTGGTCTCCAAAAACAGATGGTCTCTCATAGCAGTGGTCTCTCAAGACAGGTTTTACTGTTCAAATAGGTAAAAAATATTTAACCAACTGCTACTTAATTTATTTTTTGCTCAATTTTAAACTGCTATATTTGACTGAATACCACATATCAAGAAATTTCTCATACATAGTTCTACTGGTTGTGGACTAGAGGATCTTTCCAGTGTCCATTTTCCATCCAACCATTAGCCCACCTTTTGTGATATTTTAGTTGATCCTGAATGAAACTGGTGTTGTTCAAACTTCCAGTATCTATGCAGCAGTGACCATAGTAATAATCATTTATATGTAGCTACTATTGCTGGATAGATCATTGTCTTTTGATTCATTGAATTTAACTTATTCTAAAAGACAATTGTCTGCATTATAAAGCAGGAAGTTTAAAACTGAAGGTGACAATTGATAAAGGTGCTTGATACACAATGAAACATATTTCTGACAGCGGAACATATTTCTGGTATTGTGTTCATTAATTCATCTGCATTTTTTAATATGTTGAAAAATTATTAGAATCTCAAAAATGTTTGTGCAAGATGTATCCTGCATTGGTTGATGGTTGATGAAAAACAGACTTGGTTAAAATCGCCAAACATCTACTCAGCAAGTATGAAAAATGTAACAATGGGCATTCACTATAAGGAAAATATTTTTTCTTTCAGTATCATAGCATTCGTCTGTACCAGTGGATACTGCACTTTGTCCAACAGTTATGGTCCCTTCATTACACTTGCAGGTAGTATGTCTGTGTCTGTCTCTGTCTCTCTCTCTTTTATTCAAACTAGAAAAAAAATGATAATTTTTAGGAAAGCATTTGTGTAACCTTTGCTGAGTAAAGCTTTTTAAGAATGAAAGCTGCAGAGAAGGTGGATGTGTATTATATTATTACATAGCAATTAGTATTAAATTAAAAAATAAAGTCTGAAAGTGCATCATCTCTATTGTTTGCTTGCCCTGTTATAAATGCTAAATAGAGACAGGAGTTGTCATAGAACTTTTTATAAATGGGGATGTACTTATATTTTGGCCATGCTTAATGGGTCTTCTGTATGTATTAAGCTGGGTTTTATTAATTTTTCCCACGAAATACCTCCATTATTTATTTGAATATTTATTATTTTCACAAAAAATAAAATCATTGTTGAATGTTATTTTGTGCTATTAATAAGTAGCACCATGTCTATTATATGTATTGGGTAAAAAAAATGATGTGTATTTAAAAACTAGTTACTGACATTATGAAATCAGTATATATAATATATATGAAAACTAGTTACTGACATTATGAAATCAGTATATATAATATATATGAAAACTAGTTACTGACATTATGAAATCAGTATATATAATATATATGAAAACTAGTTACTGACATTATGAAATCAGTATATATAATATATATGAAAACTAGTTACTGACATTATGAAATCAGTATATATAATATATATGAAAACTTGTTACTGACATTATGAAATCAGTATATATAATATATATGAAAACTAGTTACTGACATTATGAAATCAGTATATATAATATATATGAAAACTTGTTAGTGACATTATGAAATCAGTATATATAATATATATGAAAACTAGTTACTGACATTATGAAATCAGTATATATAATATATATGAAAACTTGTTAGTGACATTATGAAATCAGTATATATAATATATATGAAAACTAGTTACTGACATTATGAAATCAGTAAATGTAATATATATGAAAACTAGTTACTGATATTATGTTAGCTAACACTTGGTGAGTAGCAGATTATGGAGACTTCTAGACTGTCAAACAGGCGCTAAGATTTTCTTTCTTCAAATGTAATCAAGTGTGCATAAAAAATTAGAAACTATTAACCCGCTAATTGAAACTGTTAATTTGCATCTGAAATATTTGTTTCATTTCAGTGTAAAGAATATTAGGGATGTCCATGTATGCTACCAAAAACATTTGTGTATGCCTGATCTTATTAATACTTAGACAGATTGCAAAATACTACTTTCATGCATTTGTTGTTATGCAAACAAATTTCATCCTTTTTGTATTTAACAACACAGCTAATAAATCCAATATTGTTAAACTCCTTATCAGAAAAGAACAAACACCAAATGACAAATCTTCGCGTAATAGGCGTCTAAATGACTTGATGGTTAGACGTAACTACTCCCATATACAGTTTCTTTTGTTCTTTTATCAACAAACAGGTTAAGGTATACGCTACCATACCCAAGTGACTCCATCAGTGCTACTGTGCGTAATGTCAAGTATTAAATATAATCTTCATGTGACGTTGTTTTCATGCAGTATTCTACAATACTGAACACACTAATATTGCATGACACGTACGCCTAAAAATAGTATAGTGTATTAGAAACTACTGTAGTATCATCAATATTCGTGGGGGATCAATTTTCGTGTTTTTCGTGGTTGCCACAAACCACGAATTTAAATCCCCAACGAAAAATGAGCCACATAGGTTGATAATCCCCCCCCCCCCCAATTCCCGACCCGTTTTTTTTTTTACAGTGTTTCATTTAAGTAAGGATAGAGAGAAAATATAGAAAAAGCATAACATATTCAAACAATAGTAATACTAAACAGAAAGAAAGAAAGAAAAAATACTAGTAATACAAAATAACTGCATATGAAAATTAGATTTAATACTTATTCAAGTCGATCCTTCTATCTAGTGCAGCTGATGGGTTAGGAAGTCCAGGAACCGAGGGTGATCTAAGTTGAATTTTACCACTCTTAAGCCACTGTGTTAACGCCATGATAGTCATAAAGTACTGATATTGCAACTTTATGGACAGTGGTTTAAGTAAGAGATCATTCAAATGTACTTTAATAACTGATTGGTCTGGTTTTGTTGGCGGCGTCGGCTTCCTTTGATCTTGAACATTCAAACGAAAACATGGCGAAACTGATTAATCCTGACGGGTGTTTGATATGTGCTCACATAGGTGGAAGTATTGTTTTAGTGTTGTTGGCTGAGTCTGCTTTGACAGATGTTAATCACTTGGTCAAAAACACGTTGTAAGTATTGAACTTGCCGGGTCTTAGATATGTACTCATACAGGTGGTAGTATTGTTTTAAACATTAATGTGACCGCCGTTTGCGTCGTCATCGTTTTATTCTTTTGTATTCTTTATTTTGGGGTACTTGTAGAGGTTAAACCATGAAATTAACTACCTTATAATATGCAAAATTTGACATGCAAAACCACGAATTTACGTCCCCATGAAAATGCCTTTTTTTTACAAAACCACGAAAATTGAGCCCAACGAAAATAAATGATACTACAGTACTTTACATACAAACCATGTATAATCTTGTAGTAGACTTTAGATTTGTTTGTAACTCTTTGTTTATGAAATGATTCAAATTATGACCAGTGCTCTCTGGGGTATATACAAATAGGATCGAAAATCATACTAAGGGTTAGAGCTGTCACATATCTATAAAAGATGTACCATGTTATAAGTAAAGTACTAACTTCATGTGTGGAATAAAGTGCAACTGAAGGTTTTGGTGGAAAAGTAAGGGCCTCAGAGCCAACAAGCTATGATGACAAAGAATGTCTGCTGGGTGAATGGATTGTCACACAATAGCTGTTTTGCAATTTTCAGTGTTAAGTTTGTTGATACAATGTTTTGAATTTATGCTAGTGATAGATGCCATACTGGTCATGATATAGCTGTGATCTCTACAAAATCATGCAAGTGACTAGGCATAAAGTAGGTCCTTTTTTAGCATATAATAAGAATAGCAACAAATATAATTAATTTTTTACTTTTTTTTTTTTAAAAATCTACTTTATTAGTTCTGCAAATCTGAATATACATAAGCCCTTCTGGTTTATACGGCTTGATTACATATTTCAAACTTGAACTCTAATTTCGTTCGACTATATATATATATATATATATATATATATATATATATATATATATATATATATATATATATATATATATAATGAATATGATAGTTCAGTGTGACTTTCTGATAATTACAGTAGAAAGAGTTCAGACGTTTCCTATATTATGATTTCCAACATTCAAAACAGAACAGAAACACACTTACAGCTCAGTCAAGACACATTTCTCACTGCTCAAACAAATAAATCCTGTCAATAATCAGCATAGCAGAGCAGATTTGAGTATAATCGACATCCCCAAAATATCCAATCTCTCCAAAGCAGCTGGAATATCTGTTGCAAGGCACATTTATTCACAATGTCACTCCAAATTTCAAACATTTTAAGAATACCAAAAGTGGCAATACTTTTTTAAAGTGATGTTGAGCATGTGACCAAGTTCGGATTTGAGTGGGTTTAGTTATATGCACATTAATCTTGGTGTGTATTGATTAATATGCGGTTGTGTATTTATTTTAGAATTAGGCATAATTTCAAATACTTTGTTTCTTGTAGTGTATTTTTTATATAATTAAGCCCTAGTTAGAATATCAATGAGTATATAATAAAACGGTTGCTGCATTTATATGGGAAAATATTAACTCATTTTCTTGGACGGATACTACACTCATACATGTTGTGCAGTGTTCATCTGGAAGAAACCCAAACTTATTTTAATTTTCATTATTATATTAATTACATCATTGTTTATATGGCATGAAATTCAAATATCTATATGCCACACTTATATACAAAATTAAATTTGTAATTGTAAAAATGTTACAAATATGCATTAATGTGATACCATTACAAAATTCTTTCAAATAAACTTAATTGCAGTTAACAACAGGAAAAGTTAACGTCAGTCAAGCAAGGGTAAATTCTCAGCAAGGATGTATTGAATAATATTTATGATGATAAAAATATTGTATTGTTTAGAGTTACCAATGATCTTAAATAGACATACACCGTAGCAAGTATTACTCATCTTGAGTAATTGTAAATTGAACATTTTATTAAAGAATTTTCAGTGGCAAATTGTTTAACCCATTTTCATGGCTGAGATTCAACAAATTATTGTATGTTATGTCTTGCAAACTATCAAAGAAAAAGAATTTATGAAAACCCTATGGGATATAATCGATGTATCTTTCCTTGATAGGTACAACAATGGTAGCAAAAAGCAAAACGTTCCTAACTATTTTAAACAAAGTGATACTTGGCAGATGAAGCTAATACAATACTATTCTGAAACATCTATTATTTCAGTCAATATATACCAGTCTCAGAATGAGCTCAGTAAGCTTAATGAATTGTAACTGTATTTATTGGAAATCATTAGAGATGAGATAAAAAGTAATCTATTGTTTGTAGATTTTGATAACCTATTGATGAGACCAAAGAACAGGTAGAAATAATTATTCTTAAAAAATAATGTATTGGAAACTTGTTATGAGCAGAACATTTCATACGTCTCAGTCAATAAATGTGCACAACAGATGTTGATTATGCTGATTCTAAATAACTTTTAATATAATTCACTGGAATGAGAAAACAGTTCACGTATATGAATTGATCTTAACTCCCAGTTTGTTTTTTAGTTGAATTTTAACTGATATTGCAATTATTTACACGGTTGTTTGTGAATTAATTTCAGTAATGTTATAGTTTCATTAGAATACAAATTATTGTTAGTGCATGTGTGACTAAATTGTTGAAGAAAAGTTTTTATCTGATTATGTTTCACTACCATGTGCTCTTAATCATAATTTAGATCAAAAATATTGTCAAGAAAGTGAGAAAGACTACTGTATATAGTTACGTAAAAGAACAGTTCTCATATAAGCCTATCCCTCAAACTGAATAGGTTCAACTGTAAAAGTGTATGATCGACCTAAGCATAAGATATTGTAATATATATATATATATATATATATATATATATATATATATATATATATATATATATATGTGTGTGTGTGTGTGTGTGTATGTATGTATCTATATATATGTGTGTATGTATTGTTAAGTGATTAGGCTCGAATAAACAGTAACATAGAAAGAGTGAAAATAGCAAGCTCGTAAAACTTAATAAGCAATTTATTGAGTACAAATATTTTTCAGAAAAGAAAAATAAACTTACGGTTTTAAGAATCAATTCCAAAATTAATCCAAAATAATTCAAAATATTATCCACTAGAGAAATTGCAAAAGTCCTGGTAATAAAATGTCCAAATAATTCTAAGTTCGAATCCCAGCGAGGTATCCAATATGGAAGACGATGTCACGTGATGAAGTCAGTTCTTGATAATAAAAGTCTATGAGCACAATTCTTTTCCAGATAAATAACAAAATAATTCCTCTTGATCCAAACGAATTGACATGACTTCCAGTACAAGGTAATTTATAATAACTCATAGACACAACTTAATATTCTCAAAGCCCAACTTCTACTGAATAGCTCACTCCAAAACATAATTTATATAGCTGTGTTTACGTAAAGAAGGAAGTGGTCACGATCTTCTTTGAATCTCTCAGAACAATTTTACGTTCAAGAAATCTCGTAAACAGCGTATGACCCAACTAAAATAGAAAGATGTTTATACAAAACTCCATTCTGTCCTTGGAACCAACCGTTCATTTCAAAAGCGTGTTTACTACTGTGAAACCAGGTCTTAAATGAGCTCAACACCTGGTGTTTACACTGTAAAGTACAGGTCACCCCCCCCCCTTCAATGATCGAATCTTAAAACTTAAAATGCCAAATTTAAATCTAACAAACAAACAATAAAAATAAATATAAATGACTTATATCACATATACGTAACAGTATGTGTGTGTATGTGTGTGTGTGTGTGTGTGTGTGTGTGTGTGTGTGTGTGTGTGTGTATCTGCCAGTTGCAACAAGTTATGATTTGATACATTTATACATTTATATGCATTCGAAATGTACTCAACCATTCAGAAATGTTTAAACATCTTTCAATATAATTTTTCACATTCTTTTCAGAAGATTCGAATAAAAATAGTATTACCGGTTCTACGTCTCTGGATACGCCGGTTATCGTAGGCATAGTTTGCGGCACTTTTTTCTTAACAACACTCGTTATTGCCTGCACTAGCATCATAATCAGAGCAACACGTACAACACAAAGATCAACTGATACAAATCAAGGTGATACGTACATGGATTTAGCCTGTAGAACAAATGAGAACCCATACATGTCCTGCAAGGCACCAGTGTACGATTCCATTCCAGCTGACAGCTGACTTTGATGACATATAATACCAGAAAAATTCGGTCTGTGTTGTGTAGTTGGATGCTATAATTTATTTTGTTTCTGCCAACAATTGTTGGAGAAAAAGTGAAGATTGTTTTAATTTGATGAAATGGTATCGTCTTTAAGTTTATCCTATACTGTATTATCTTAGTAGAGAGTTTGGCGAATAATGTTGTTTCTACCGTGAATACTTTTCTAGACCATATGTACTTTTATATCAATTATATATCCCCTTTCATTCACACTTTCTTTAAATAATCATACCATATTGTTTTGCAAACGAGATTGAGTAATTTGGCATACAACCCGTCCCAATTTATGTATCCCGGACCAGGCATATCTATTTCTGTAGAGTTCCATCATCGGTATGCCTACATGGTGATCAGCTTTGAATGTGTACAAATATAGAATGGGGCATATGAAGGGATTTAATCCGCAGTCATAGGCAAATAGATTTGTTCCTTACTTACCAACTGGAACGTAGGTTTTGGAACAGTACGGTAAGTGTCCATTTATTTTATACTCTACTTACTCAATATACTCTCTACTTGCAATCAAATTTCAGAATAACAGTAATTAAATACATTCACGTTTATTAAGAAAGCTCGTGTATTCTAAAATTCATCTATGATGTTCAGGGAGTCATAATATCCACACCGAGCTAGTAATAGTTTAAGAAGCACTATATATGGCGTGGCTAGCTGTGTATTCTAAACCTAACTCAACCCAATCATTGAGATGTCAAAATAAACATCCTTTAATCACCCATAGGATAAATATATTTCTTTATTTTATAACAATCACTGCTAATTGCAGAAATCAGAGGATACCATTTCTTAAGATAGTGAACCACTACGAAATGTAAAACACAGACCCTGAAGAAAAGTTTTAACACAAACGCAGTTCTTCTTCTCTTTTTCATATACGATCTTCTGATATTTCGAACTGATGGCTAGTTATCTTACATCACATTCTAAGTTTATAACCAAGGTTATGCTTTGACATAAAATGTTAGCAATGTCTTTAAAAAGATGACACAATTTCGGTAGGTACGACTGTTACGAGAATGTACCTTTAAAATAAGTAACAGAAAAGAGGGTGAAACAACATCGTTGTCCAATTCAACAACAAAAAAAATCTCCCAGGAATACAAAGTGAAAATATTAAAGAAAGGAACTTAATGTACTAAGAATGAAATACCAATAATCCTAAGTCACAAGTTCTAATATTTATATTCTGAAAAAACTTTATTGGAAATTCAAATTGAATCGAACACTGAACGTGTTGATGTATTTGCGGTGCCCTGTATTGTGATGTTATAGCCACAGTCTTTTGTTGAAGCACAGCTAGTATTACAATTTCAGGTTTGAATTCACAATAAATGTCAGTGAATGTCTCTGTCATAGAAATCTTATTTCTGTATTTCCAGAGAAACTTCACTTGCGCAGAAGAAATTAATTCCATCCCAAATTAACTACCAGCCACAACAATACAAAAATTTTATTCTGTTAAATCTTAAATCACGAATGAATATTACCTTAGCACTATATTACATATTCTTATACCTGAACTCATGTCACTATTAACATCGTTACAAAAGAGGATTCATTACCTAACGGAAAATAACCTTTCGGAAGGTTCACAATATTTACAAAATAAAGTCTTAGTCATAATTATTAGTCTTTTCTAAAGTGATAATATAAAATTTGTAGTTAAAAAAGTAAAGACTTATATTTAGATAAACATGTTCACTAACGAAAACAAATCATTAATTCAGGTCAGGTAGAAAATGAACTTCAATTTGGACAAGGGTCATGTCTAGCACACAATGTCACATTATCAATAGCATGCAATGACATAAAAGTAAAACAAACGAACCAACAATTTAAATCAATTATACATTACATGACCCTCGACATTAAAAGGTCAGGTACGCAATATTAATTACATAAGCCTTTATATGAACTTTGTCTTCTATCAATAATATATTGTCAAACGTGTTTTCTAAATAAATATAAATTAATGACATCATTGCAAATTCACAACTTTTCTGACAAGCATAAGTAGCATTAGAAATGATATACAAATAAGGAAAACATTTAAATGAGACCATACATCATTTTTTTCTTCTTAATTCGTACGAAACTCCAATGTGTTTTGAGCAAAAGAAAGCACATGATTAAAACAAAATTCTTGTACATGTTCAGACTAATATAAAAGGTAAAATTGGTTCAGACTAATATAATTAACGGTGTTATTATCTATATATGCATCTATCGAATTAAGTTTACATCTCGACCTTCCCATGTTCTGTTCAATAAAGCGCATTTAAATTTGAATATCTCAGTTATCCAGGTCATAAACGTACACAACCTAGTCTGTGACACAATTTGTACTAATATATTCTTTGAGCATTTCTGATGCACACCAATACCTTCATGCAAAATAATTTTAATCGGGGCCTAGGTCTCCTAACCCAGGTAATGATTTTGGGTTTCTGGCGCATGCTAATAACCTTTGAGAAGTGTTATGAATTTAGACCTAAATAAGTGAAACCAAACATTTAAGCAACATTCAAGAAACAATTTATTTTCATAGAAAACAATGTAAAATGTTAAATGACAATTTTTAATTAAATCCAAAAAAATCCGAAATGTCCTATCCCAGTCCAAAAGTACAGAATCTTCTGAATGAATTGCATTGATGTGCAGATGTGCCCATAGTCTTGAATCTACTGATATACGAATAGTCCAGAATATGTTGTTGTACCTATGGTCTAGACTATGTTGATGTATCAATAATCCTGTGTATGTTAATGTACCAATAGTCTAGAGTACGTTGATGTACCAACAGTATAGAGTATGTTGATGTGCCAATAGTCTAGATTATGTTGATGTACCAAAAGTCTAGAGTATGTTGATGTACCAATAGTCTAGAGTATGTTGATGTACCAATAGCATAGAGTATGTTGCTGTACCAAGAGTCTAGAGTATGTTGAAGTACCATAATGATACAACTCAATATGTCATTGAATTACTCCTCAATAAACATACAGACGTATTTTATCCCAGAATGTCAGTGAGCACTTTGTAACTCTAATAAATAATTTTAAACAATAATTCCTCTCTATTTATATCTGAATACTGCTTTCTCAATAGGAATAGGGATGATTGTTTAACATTTACAATGCCTCTGTTTATTTGCAAACTATACCCTGATACATGACACAAGAGAAATCCCTGGTATTCCTTAGATGTTCAGATATAAAAAGATTTTGATATTTAGACTTTATGAAAATATTTATCTTTGTCCAAAACCCCACACCCCCTCCATCTTGCCCTGGATAACCATTTCATTCTGTTTATACAAATGAAATGAAAAACACCATTTTGATAATAAATTTTGTAAAAGGTAGTCTCTGCTTCAAAAGCTACATTGTACCTGTAACAGTTGTGTCCACGTAAACGGTAAACCCGCCATTGTAACGTGTAGAAAAATGTTGAAAACGAACAATGATCTGAAGGTATACTAACTTAATTGTCCTTAGTGCTTTTGAATCTTTACCATATATGCTTTATTTATTTTTTCTCGGATGTAATTATGTTATTTCTCAGCTTTAATCATTGTACTTTGTTTGTTGCCTTATTCTCCGTACTATTGTTTATACTCTTCGTAATATAATCAGTCAGTAAGTCAATAAATCAATCAATCAATCAGTTCTTGTGATATATGGTAAAATCTCGGTAAACTGATTGTTGGGGGGGGGGGGGTCTTTTACTGAGTGGTGTCGCGCATAATTTGGTTCCGTTATCTAGAGGTAGACCGCCCTCGATGTAGTTGCCCGGTTCGAGTAAATATAAGCGGTGAAACGTATAGATGAAATATAAAGAGATCTCAGACGATATATAGAACAAACAAACAAGAGCCCCCGTACAGGTAAACAAACAATTGAATAAATTGCATAAAACAACTATCCGAAGCATTGAAAATATCTCAGCTTTTACAAAACAAACCTTTCTCGAATTACAAAGGAAAGCTCAAATGGATTCAAATAAAATAGCTGATCTGTTTACGGATAGATTTAGTTATTCATATAATCGAGTGAACAATTGATGGTCAACGTCTCGTATGATCTCTTAAGCAGTTTTTCGGTTCACGTGACATCCACTGTAGCTATTTAGACGCCTGGACCTCCTTATTCCACCCTCAACAATCCGTCCCAGGACACTCAGTATTTATATGTAGCAGGATTACGTCACAGAATTGTACGTCTCAGGATTCCACTCTCAGGATTTCCCGTCTCAGATTGCAAATCTCAGATTACACGCTTCAGGTTGCAGTCTCAGGATTGCACTCTTATGAGCTTTTTTTCCCTTTTTAATAATATAAATAGAGACAACCTAAATTTCTCGTTATTTATAACAACGGGTATTTTGCATTAAGCCCTGCGCCTTATCGGATATTTCTATCGGTGCTAAACAGATGCTCAGTCTATCCATCGACTCCTCATGTCCTATAATTACCCTTTTTAGTCAAATCGCTAATTAGTCACGCATTAACATCACTCAACAGCACACACCACACGATACATAGCTTTTCTGAGCGAGCCTCAAGTTACACAGCGAATAATGAGATACATTACAATCAGTTACGTCAATTCACACTCGCTCTTAATAATACATGAATTCTTCTAAATTAGGTGAAGCCCCATGGATTCTCGTAATCATATTAAGTAAAGTAATGCATTCAGATGTTAAAACCTAATTCTTATGCAAACACGGCAACAAATTAAACTATTCGTCAAGCGTATCTAAAGATTAACGTACGACATCCTATGCATAAACTCAACACCGTTACAATTGATAAAGCGCATTATTATACCAATGTACTAAAACATTCATGCAAATACAAATAAATTCAGCAAAACATTATTTACGTTATCAACAAATTATTGCAATTGTCACACTAGCTTTGCTGCAAACGTAAAACCAAAACAGTCTTTCCGATTGCTAGGACAACAGGTTTTAAGAGCCTTCACTGGTTTCTCTTGCATAAAAGCTTAGACTGATTAAAATATCCGATGCAGCGATATAAACCCTAGGAAATTTCGTGTGGGAAACATACCCCTTAACTAACGTAACCAACCAGTCAAATCTGTCAGCCCCTTCCTCGGTGGCTCCAAACATCCGGGTCAGCATGATCTGGTAGGTTGATAATTACAGAGTTTCTGCTACTGTTCAATTGTGATAGCTTTACCCTAAAAATAATGTTTTCTGTGCACCTAATAGTACGTCTGGCTGCTGTCCAAACAATTGCTTAAATAAGGATAGCATTCTCCCCTCGAAATGACATTCCGAAGATCGCAGTGTGACAATTGATACGCGTCCACTCTCTAGAAATCTAATTAATAGTTCTCTGGTCTTAGCTATTGTACCCTTGTTCAATCGCCAGAAATTTGTCCCTTCACACTGATAATCTTTCAAAATCTAAATTTTGGAGACCGCAGACGTCTCGTTGCATTGAGATGCATTGACTTCCAGTATGTTTGACTGTACATATGTAAATAGAGGTTCAGCTTCAGTTTCATTATTAAAAAATGTTTGAAAATGAACTAAGACCATACTTTCAACGCAGGTCACACAATCTTACACCGACAAAAAATCTCGTGAAGACGATATGAAAACGCATGAAACCAAATTGAAATCATTATCATCTGAAAGAATACATACAAAAAAACAATATCTGTAGTGGTTGTACTATTCCAGCAAGTATACGATGCTTTGCAAACACATCATCTTTATTCTATCAGCCATATGTAATATAATCTAATTATTCTACAATGTTACGCACGCATTATATATATATATATATATATATATATATATATATATATATATATATATATATATATATTTGGAGGAGGGACAAGACATAAGACTGAATTATTTCACACGTAGTCTGATTGGTAGACCATTCCAGTCCGTTTCGATCCTGTCCTAAATTATATAGAGAGGTGCATTGGCCCATAATGTCATGACTCACCATCTACGTCACTAATTTCGACATGTTTACATTAGGAATTTGAGAAAATCATATACCAATTTATCCGTCCTTCACTAAGGATGCTCTCATAAAAGTCACTGGTGACCTATATTGATGTATACTCTGTATAGTTCATATGAAATATACAGAAAGCCCGTTTATAGAGAAAATAAAAATAAAAAATGTTTTGGAAAGTAAAAGAATAAATAAAATATATAAATAAAGGACGAAAAAAGATCGAGAATGGTGAAATACAAACAAAAAAATTTATGGATCCATTTTCGATCTAAGTAGACCTATTGGATAAATAAGGAATAATACAAGTCATGGAACATAATATAACAAGCATTAAAACAAAGGGATGGAAACATCCATCTAAATTTTAAAATTTAGTAAACCATGCCTTGTACAAAATTCAAAATTCTATAAAATTAAAAATATTTTTTTTTTATGAAGACCGTTTAAGAGTCTTTAAAATGTAAACAACTGGGAAATTTGATATAGAAAGGCTATCCTTACAAGATACA
This sequence comes from Unio delphinus, assembly GCA_029339505.1. Classification (NCBI taxonomy): domain Eukaryota; kingdom Metazoa; phylum Mollusca; class Bivalvia; order Unionida; family Unionidae; genus Unio; species Unio delphinus. The sequence continues at coordinate 8,529,796 of JAQISU010000155.1, forward strand.
CTGTATATATAAGTATACATATAGAAACATACAAATAGCACAACACAAATAATAGACACAGGATATAGGGAACCCCTAGCTAGGGTTGTCTTACAAGATAAAGAAAGCAGGAAACCCATGATGGGCCTTCAGGCTCGGGAAACCACTTTATAGAAAACACTAGGGACCAAAATCCTCCTATTTTATATAATCCCGATCGGACAAACTTAAGGTTAGTTTAAATTAAACGAAATCTCTAAAGAGCACAAAAAACTACATATCAAGGGGCATACACTCATACATAAAATCGCTTTTTTTGTTGTTTTTTTTTAAAAAATAGGGGGAGGGGCATATCTCTGGTGACCCCAAAAAGAAAAATTTATCCGGAATAATAAGGAACATCATCTTAGCAATAGACTCTACAAAAAGAATAACAAACATATTGGACTCAACATCCCAATGCTCGATTTAAGACCAAAAGCGAATCACACAAACATAATACGAAAACAACTTCAATGACATACCATGAAAACGCACGCACGGACACATACACATACACACATTTATTTGTTTATCTCAGCAATCTTCCAAATATTGACAAAAACAACAAACTGGTGTTTAAAAAAAAAATAAACTTCCCAACATGGTATGCAAAATCACAAACGCAGTCATGGAAAACAGATCGAACAAAGAGTTGTGGAACCTAGAAGAGGACAAAATATGCCAGTATGACAAAAACACTTGCTCTTCTGCAAGAATACAAAACAACAGAGAAAATAAATAAAGGATAAAATCAAACAACAGACAGTTGCTTCCAAATCAACCAATAACAATACATTGATAACGTAGATGATTAAAAGTTATACATTGATATAATTTAATACGTAGTCATCATAAGGCAAACTAAAAACGACAAAATATGAACCACTAAGTCATCATTATATTAAATATACACTATGCAACCAGGACTATCAAAACCTACATGTATATACCACACATTTCTCTCAGAATTCGAAAATACACAGGCAGGATATAAGGCAAATGTTTAAGTTATCCTAAAGAAAAACCTTTGCCCTGCATATAACTGTACAAAAGTTATGCAGATCAAACCCTCTTTATATATCATTATTCCATAACAATGTTATTCCCACTCCCTCTTTCAAACAAAACCTTAAACAGATTTGCGAACTGGTTGAAATACCTCTCGCAGAGAGTTAATCCTAATGTCTCACTGGACAATTTATTTGTGGGGGGTAGGTCAAATTTTTGTCTGATAATAACCTATAGCAGAAAAATTATAATATTACATTAAATATACAAATAAAAATTAACTAATGATGCTTGTTGAAATGATGCCTGTAAGATTCTGTCTGATTAATTATGTTAATTCCTTATGCAAATAGTGGCTTTGATACTGAACCAACACTGCCCCCAACCCCTCTTTTCTACATTCATTTTTACTGAGAGGGGTATTTTGAATATATTCCTGTGACAAGAGAACTAAAATAAAATAATCAGTATGTGCCTTATACATGAATAAAGTTCACTAGTACTGTAACAAATTAGCATAATTTCATCACCCCTCAGCCATCTAGATATTTAGATATTAACCACTGTAGCAGACACATCTAAATACGCAAGCTAAGTCCGCGGCTCATTTGAAGCCCAAGTTATGCAGTTGATCTCCGTTGCTAATCTAACTGTGACAGGCAGTCACCAACAAGTCAACCAGTTTCCAAGCCTAACTCAAAGTAAATCTTAACCACATTACAGATTTAGCTTATGAGTGAGGTGAAATATGCTAGGATGGTGATAATTAGGCTCATGCCTTCTAACTTAAATATTAGGAATGCGAAACTAACCAGTGAGACCCAAAGAAGCCGCTAGCTGCATCTCTGTGACCGACCAAAAAATCAACCTCTACCATACCCAATACAACACTGATAATAAAAACATCGCATACAATTAAACAGCTTTGGCTTAATAGTCTTATAGAGCTTAGCGGACTCTATTTGTTTTGTTTATTTACACCCTAAGACCCTTTTAAAACAAATTGGCAGAACAAGCATTTATAAAAAATATGACTATCTTCCAACCTTCTAACCGTATTATTCTACATAACACGCATACGCCAAAAATCTGAAACCGCACGTACACTTCAAGATACTTTAAACAAGGAAGATACAATATTACCACAGACGCTCGAAAAATAACTTCAAATATCAATATCTACATGGCACTCAAAAACAAATTACTAAATTATCTGATCGCATATAAAACATCCTACATAAGCACTGTTTTTAAACTAAAAACTGTCCGAAACCTTTACCTCTAATTGACAGTGATTCATTACACCTGGTAGAAGTTTTCTAAAATTTTGAAACCCTTAACACTTAGGAAACTTGAAGAAACTAATTGATTCTCTCTCTCTATCTCTCTCTCTCTCTCTCTCTCTCTCTCTCTCTCTCTCTCTCTCTCTCTCTCTCTCTCTCACACCCAATTTTTGGTCTTGTCTCAAACTTATTGCAACACAAATCAGAGCTGGATCGTCAGGGCTTGAGGGGGATGGGGGTAGGAGGGTTGCAAAATATCAAATGGCACTAACTTTCCTTAAACGGGTTCCAGAGCAAAAATCTATTTACTCGAAGTATGCATCATACCCAATACGAATGAAACGATAGCCAAATTTCAAGTGACAGTTCATGTGTGTGTGTTTAGAAAGGTTCCTTGGCTTGGACCCGTAAACAGTTATATACAATAAATATTACATATACTGGAAGGCAATATTAAAAATCCCATATAATCTATAATCGCATTCCTTGGCATACATTTTCACTTCTCATATTTTTCACCATGTCAGTATTAAACTTCAAAGGGCCAACATTCCAACTCATTGAAATTTACAGTGGTATCTTCAAACGGCCAACATTTCAACTCATTGAAATTGACAGGAGTATCTTAACACGGTCATGAGAAAGTAAACAGCTGAACGACTGAGTCACATAACTACTTCATTCTTAAAAAAGGGTTATATAACGCAGTCAAGAGATTTTAGTCTGACGAAAGAAATATTTATCCTATGAAACATTTTAGGAACCACTACTTACGATTAGTTAGAGTAAAATTAAGGTGTACACTTTAAAAGGATTGTGAAGGCAGGATGGAACAAAGGAATGAATGAAAAAATATAAAACAGCACTTTTATACCAGCATGAATGACCTACTAAAATAAATACTACACTATCTCTTCTCCTCCTTACTCAATACATCCATCCATCCATCCATCCTTCCATGCCAGACATGATTCAACATGGATGTGGGTGGGTGTATAGAACATATCATGATACCTGTATTATTCAATGTTACAATTTCAACTTCATCATGCAGTCTGGAAAGTCATCATGGCCAATGCAATACCCATAAGCTTTGCAGCACTGCCTATTATTGTTGATGGAATGAGGTTCTAGATTTAGATGATCCACATTCACACAAAATATTATGGGATAAATGGGATGCATCAAGCTCTTTTGGAATAGTCAGACTTCTCAACTTGATCACTAATGCCAGTCTGTGGACTTTTTCTTCCATGTGTTTGTCCTAGGTTCCCTATATAATAATAGCCCATATAATCTATTGGAAGTTACATTTTCAGTCCATATTTGACAATCACTATTATGTGCTAGGACAGAATTTTAAGAAATTTTGGCTCACAGGTTTTGAAACAAATCCTCCATTGCAACTTGTATTTGGTGTAGGAATACATTGCTGCTAATTCTAATGAGTTATCTCTATGTCAGATACAATTTCTGTACATTTATGGGGTAAAACGTATTTGTTTTTAACAAATTGTAACACTTCATTAATTTTTTTTTAAATTAAATCTTTTATTTTAATTTCCAATTGCTACAGTGAACATACACATGGTGTGAAAATTTCAGCTGTCTATCATTAATAAAAATTTTTTTATAGCATATTAAAGTTTCATCAATACTGCCCTGACAGAACATACACCACAATTAATTTTACTATATGTTCTCTACATATATTTCTCAGTACTGACCTTTCCACAGTGTGACAATCAAAACAAATCATATGTTAATCTAAAATACTCCCAAAGATGACTTCACTGCGAAATTCTTGTCCAGAGTTGATCGGCATTTTTTTTGAGTGGCTGCAATGTAAACAGAGCACCATGTAAACAGATTACAGATTTCACTTTCAGATCATCACTAAGGCCAACATACACACAGACAACCACTATCAGAGCTCCTATTCTCAAGAAAAAACAATTACCTTTAAATCCATACCAAACATTTATCAATATAACTCTTCTATCAACAGCAAATGAGAGCGGAACAAATGTTCTAGAAATAGACTAGAACTACATTCGCGGGTACTGCACTGGAAGAATTAATTGTGATGCGATTCCGTTTGAAAGCGCTCTCCATTACTGATCACTCCGATCTCACTGATGTCTGCTTGTGTTCTAGTCTCGGGCTCGGCCAATGTGGGTATGTGAAGAACCTTGCGAGTAGTTTCTCATGAGACGGTGGTTCTTCCCTGGATTTTCCCGGGTTTTTTATCCGCCAGTTGGATATCTAGCTATGTAACATGCATCAAGCAGCTTCTTTCAAATCATGTTATCCTTTAGTGACTATTTGCTTTAATATGGGTGCTGTTTTTAAAGTTTGAGTTTTACGTAAATCCACTTTCAACATATATTCCGAACAGCGTCAACTGTGTCGAGCTGCCCCTCGTACAATGACCATCAGTTACAAATCACTGGAGAATCATTGTCGTAAGTATTGTTTCATGGCGACTTTCATTTCGTTTGTTTTGTCCACGATGTCCGTTTATACTAATATTCAAATTCGATTTACTTACTCTAAGATAATAAGGATGTACATATTATCGGTGATATGACACGTTTATCCTCCTTCCTCAGAAGAAGCTCTGTCAGAATCTAGTTTCAATGAATGATATCGGTAGTGGAGCAGCTGTATTCCACACTATGTTGTATTAACGAACATTTATCAGATCAACTATGCATTATATGCCATCTCGTCATATTAGTCCCTAACCCTCCACCTTTATTTGCTACTAAGAGAAACCTCCATATGATACATAGAACCAAATTAATGCATGATATTCAAGAAAACCTAACAACTTTCTTACATCCTACAGCAGAACAACTCGATAACTGTCTGCATTCATTGCTTGAAAAACATGCCCAGCCACCAAATTCAGAGTATCAATTCAAAAAGTGTTATCCATGGTATAGCAGTGTTAGGGACCAGCTTTGCACTGCTAAAAGAAATCGCCGTAAAGCAGAAAGGCTTTGGCTTTCCACCAGACTCACTTTTCATAAAGAAATCTATGGAGCTGCTAAAAAGAACGTCACACACATAGTCCATTTGGACAAATTATTCCACTACAGTACTAAGATCACGGTGAGCTCCAGCTGCAAAGAGCTCTTTGAGATAACTAACAAACTAACGTCGAGAAACAAATATACACCACTTCCAACTAACTTCTCTTTAGTAGACCTTCCGGACGCATTTGCAAATTTCTTCTGTGACAAAGTACAAGAAAACAGATATTCGCTTGACAACACAATTTCAATTGACTCGTCAACATACAATTATGATACAGAATTTCAGCGACAACCATTATGAGCGTTTGAACCTGTCTCTATGGAATTAGTATGGACAATCGTGATGAAGACTGCACCAAAGTCACGTGAACTTAATTCAATTCCAACATCACTGCTGCTTGAGTGTTTAGACCAAAAATTGCCGTCACTAAATGATCTGCTAAAGAAGCCAACACTTGACCATAGTGATTTAAAGAACTATCGCCAGTCTCTAAACTCCCGTTCATATAAAAAAAATCTTCGAAAAAGTTGCTCTAACCCAGCTTGTATCTCATTTGAATTCAAACAGTCTTCTTTGCAATATAACGTCTGCATAACAGTCCTCATCTTCCTTGATTTGTCTGCAGCATTTGACATAATAGACCATAATTTATTTCTTCATCCTATGTAGCATGTATTTGGCATGCAGAATACTGCCATACAGTGGTTCAAGTATTACTTAGTCAACAGGAGACAAATTGTATCTGCAAATGGAATAAACTTCAGCCCAGTTGATCTGTGTTGTGGTGTAACACAGGGGTCTGTTTTTGGACATGTTCTCTTGATTCTATACACGCAGCCCCTCGCAAGTGTCATAGATCATCACACAGTGTCTCATCGATTCTTTAATGATGATGACACACACATATACAAGTCTAGCCACTAAAATGAAGTTGATGCTACCATTCAAGGAGTAGAGAGGTGTATTTCTAATGTGAAATCATGGATAACATGTAACAAGATGCAGACGAATGATGATATAACTAAGGCCATTCTGATCACAACAAAAGACTTTCTCATTCATATCATTTACCTCAGACAATAAGTATCAGCATCACCAACATTAAATTCACACAGTCAGTACGAAACCAAGGTGTTACTCTAGACAGTATTTTCACATTGCACCAATATGTCATGAACATATGCAAATCTGCATATATTGAATTGAGACGCATCAGTTCCATTCGTAGATATTTTTAAGCTTTCAGTTAATGCCACTAAAGTACTTGTGTGTTCATTAGTACTTTCAAAACTGGACTATTGTCATTCAATTAAGTCTGGTTCGTCTCAATATCTACTCCAGAACCTTCAAAAAGTTCAACACACAGCAGCTTGGATCATTTTTAAAGTACTCGATTAGTGCACACCTCACCACTGATCTGTAATCTACACTGGCTATCTATTCCATACAGAATCAAACACAAACTTTGTTCTCTGTGCTACGTTTCACTGATGACACTGCAGTCCAACATACCTATCCTGCATCAGCCATGTGTATATACCAGCATGATCCTTACGCTCCTCTTATGACAATCGTATACTCAATGTTCCCACAATGAAAACGGAGTCATATGGACAACATTCTTTTTGCATACCAGGACTCGGCGATGTGGAAGGAATTGCCCATTGAAACTAGACACAAAGACACAGTGGTCCCTTTTAAGAGTGCTCTTAAAATTCACCTTTTTCTACTTCTTCTTCTTCTTCTTCTTCTTATTCTTATTCTTTGTCTTATTATTATTATTATTCATTTTTTTTAAAAAAAAGTATTCGCTGGAATTACGACTGGTCATTGACTTTTTTGGACTAAAACACTAAACTGTAATTACTAAAGACACATACAGAGACATATTATTATGGATAATAACACTGTGGTACATACGAACATTCAAAATTATTTGAATTCATTCGAAACATTCTGTACTTTTTAACTTATAATAAAACATTTAGTATCACCATTTTGGCTTCAATTCGCAATACTGTAAGTTATTCTGAAATTTTCATTTGTAATTTAGGGAAATGAAATACTTGTTACATTTTTACACAAATTGTTCTTTTTTTAACCTTCTTTCTCTTATATAGTTTCAGACCATATAGTCGTAACTTAAATGTGTGTCTCTTCTTGGATTTTAATTTATTTTAAACATTTCAGAGAGATTGAAAATTGTCCTTAACATATTTGATAAGAACTTTGCTTCAGAATTGTTCTTGTCCCAGGTAAAAACTTTAATTTCGCACATTCGAAACCATTTTAGTGACATCAGCAGCATTCCGTGTCTTGAAATGTATTGAGTTTTTTTATAGCTTTGTTGCAAGTCCTAGAGGGTAATTATATATGACATAGTACGAGTTGCTTGGGCTTGCCAGACATTATTCTGTAGCGATAGCATCTTTATCAAAACAAGATAACGAATATTTTGATTCATTATTGGGTGGGAATGAAAATTTTGAATGATATTGCTTTGGGCTTGATTGGTTATTCTGTCTCTGGTTTTGATAAGAAATTAAAGGAATTACAGTTTTAAAGAAATTTGAAATTGCACTTAACAAAATTGCAGTATGTTAATGTTGTACAAAATTGATACAATGAACACTTACAAGTAGCAGATACTACAGTAAAAGTCGCATTGTCTCCCTTAGCTTCGGCAGGCACGGGATCCACATATCTCACTGGATAGATTTTAGGGGGCACATTTTCGTCTGACGATGGCTATTGCAGAAATGTTTTAATAATATTACATTAAATATACAAATACAAACAACTAATGTTTTTTTGTTAAAAGGCTGCTTGTAAGATTCTGACTGAGGTATTAAAGTTAATTCATTATACAACTAGTAGCTTTTATACTGAACGAATTCTGCCACCAACCCCTCTTTATTACATTTATTTGTTACAGGAAAGAGCTATTTGGAATATATTCCTGTGACAAGACAGCTAAAAGAATCAGTATGTGCCTTATGCATGAATACATTTCACTAGTACTGTAACAAATTCGGATATTTTGCATCACCACTCAACCATCTAGAGTTTTAGATATGTAACTCTGTAACACCCACATGTAAATACGTAAGCCAAGTCGGTTGCTCATTTGAAGCCCAAGTTACGCATTTGATCTCTAATGCTAGTCTAACTGTGACAGGCAGTCACAAATAAGTCAAAGCCAAGCCTAACTCAAAGTAAATCTAAACCACATTCCACATGTAGCTCATGTGTTTGTGTGTGTGTGATTATGATATTTAACAATTGTTCAGTCATATCGCTACGATGTCTGCAGTGATGCAGTTTATAGTGATGTCTAGCACTGGGGCATCATACCGCAGATATGTAGCATGATGTCCCACCAAGTCACATTATCCTGACACCAGGCCGACCAGTCCTAATACTAACCTCTTAATGCTGAGCGCCAAGTACCCATTGTGTAAGCTCAAACCACTAGGCCACCAGAGTAGTTCTTATGTGTGAACTGACAAAATACTAGTATTGTGATAATTAGGCTCATGCCTTCTACCATAAATATTAGGGAGGTGTCAAAATACGAAACTATCCAGTGAGACCGCAATTAAATGTCACATGACCATGCAGATATCATTTTATGAAACCGGAAGCAAAATGAACATTATTTGGTCGTTGCCGCACGAATACACAAATATAATACAGGGCTGATTTTGGGACGATGTAGCAGATACTGACAGTATTGAGTATCAGCAAGTGTAACCGTCCAAATTGTGAATGTTAAAGGTAACGTTTCGATATTATTTAGTGTTTAAATCTTGTATGTTTACTACAGCAGACAAATGCGATATTATTTTGTTGAAATTATCATTCAGTAATAGAATGAAACGGTGGGTGAGGTATGGTGCTATGGGCATGTATAGACATACCTGTGATAGAAGATATTTGGTAGGTATGGGAGTGTATAGACATATCTGTAAAAGAAGATATTTGGAAAGGTTAGTCAAAACCAGTGTCTCACTCTCTCTCTCTCTCTCTCTCTCTCTCTCTCTCTCTCTCTCTCTCTCTCTCTCTCTCTCCAGTTAAGAATTTGATTTATGATGTGAGATAAATGTAAATCGCAGCTTTGCATGCCAAGCTACAGGAATATCAATACAACTCTCTCCATTAACTAATAAACATACATAGTTGAACTTGTAGTTACTTTCATGGTTTCTATTAAGATTTGAAAAAGATGGATAGAGACTTACATGTTAACAATTTAATGATTTGGTTGTTTTGCAAATGTGTATTAAGGTAAACTTGTCCTATTCTAAGTCCTATAAGACCTCAATGATGATATTTGTTTTGGGTATCTAGGTCTTACCACCCAAATTATGCCGTTGGAATGACAAGTAAAATTTCCGGAATATCTCAGACACTTGGCAGCCTATATCGGCGCTTTTCTACAAATTAAAGTTATATTTTAGTCAGACTTTTCATAATCTGATGTTATTTTCCTTAGATTCAAATTCTAACACAAGCAAATGGACATGTTTTAAAGTTCATTTAGCATCCATTTCAGTTAGCTGCAATGGAAGCCATGAATACCCAAATCGGTTTAAAGTATGATAAGAATCTTGAATGAAAAGTTTCGTTAAGAAGTATACTTCAAATCAACCGATTTCAGCGTTCCCGACCTCGTTGTACTTCTGTCAATTGAAATATAGGTCAACGAAACTCGAAAACAGGTCTATTTTTTTTTGGAATTTGAATTTATTAGACAAAAAAAAGATATCAGAATAACTAAAGCCTAACTAAAACATTAGACAAGAGTCCTTATAGGCTGCCAGTTGTGAGAGATATTCCTGAACATTTTACTTTTGTTACAATAATAGTCGAGATCAAAACTTGATACACTATGCAGTTATTAAGGCAGTATGGCCTAGACACCCAAAACAAATATCAGTAGCGAGGTCTTTCATTTTATTACTTTATCCAAACACTGCGGTCATTGACACAAGACTTACAACTATGTTATAAAAGCCGACTAATGCATGGCGGAGTAAAAGTTGAAGAGCAGTCAATCGGGAGATTGTAACAAGTTTCATTATTGAGACAGGATTTAATTTGAGTTATTAATAAAAGATGATTTTATTATTACTATGAATTTAGGAGTAAATCGGACTGTGTTGTGGGTTATTCTGACCCCTGATCTGTGTAACTCCAACCACTAGTGGGAAGTACTGACGTGTTTGTTTAACTCTGACTGATCACAAATAATTTTCCAATATCATCTCTACATTTGTTTATAAGTACTGAACTTTACGTTGTGACAATCAATGCAAATTATAGGATAATCTAAAATACCTTCAGAGATGATTTCACAAGTGAAGATTTTGTCATAGGCTCACCTGTATTTTTTTGAGACGCTGGACTGTAAACAGAGCAATGTGCAATGGAACACAGATTTCACTTCCAGATCATCGCCAAGGCGTTATTACTCACTGTAATATGCTGAAACACACAGATACAATTAGCACATATTCCAAAGAATAAACAATTACTTTTAACTCAACACCAAAAATGCCTAAATCTAACTATAGTATAACCATCAAAAGGAGACAGGAAGAGAATGTTTCGAAAATAGACTGGGACTACAATTCATGGGTACTGAACCGAAACTAATAATTTTGATCTGATTCCATGTGTGATATAGGTTACAGGCTCTATTGTATTAACTTAATACGAATAAGATTTTACAATTTATTTCAACCACGTAGAATTTCTGACGACTGATTTAACTTATTTTTCATTTTATTTCTTGTTCTCCACTTTTTCCAATCCTCTCTTTTTTCCTAAGCTTTTCTCTATGCTACTATCTTTAACGTACACATTTCAGCATTTCTGTTTGCTTTCATAATTTGTTCTGATGTCAAAAGTCTCTGACATGTTTAATGCTTTTGTCTGTTCCCTCGTTCAGCGGGTGTAATTCTGGACATATTTTCCTGAACAATGTTCCATGTATAACTCCATGTATACTTTCCTGGGAGGGAATCATATTATTCTTGCAGGATAGGTTCACGCCCAATATTGACTGCCAAACAGTTTTCATCTAAGCAGAAGTAGCTTCGAAGTCCTCTGGTACCAATCTGATTGCTCTGGTACCAAGCTTGCTTCGATATGACTGTGGTTTGCTGTAAACATTACCATCTTAGGTGAAATGGAATGAAGATAAACATCAAAGCCAGTTATTACATTGAATTGGTTATATCTGAACTTAGATATCTTTGTTTATAGAAACAGCTGGTTCTGGAGGATGTCTGTGTGTAGAAGCAGATGATATGATGGAGTTGATAGTATATGTTTGGCTCGAAACTAGGCTGGATGATGTGCTGAAAGAGCTTGATTAGCTATCCTTTTCCAAATTGATGGTTAGCGACATAGGCAGGGATAGGGAATTGGTCAGAAACTGATGAAGAAGACACTGAGTATGAAAGCGAATTTAGAGTGTTTTCCCACGTGTACACTATGTATGGCTGATACACATTCTCTGGTATATCAGACATCTAATGGACATACTATAGAAGTCTAAATCTCTTTGCTGATATTTGGTTCATAAATGCTCTGACCAAACATACCTAAATAGCCATTGCCATAAACAGGCCTGAATTTTCAATTAAAAGCTTGGTGCAAGCGTGACTCTATGATTTGCTGGAGGGACAAAACACTGTCCAATCAAGAGCTTGTAATAAATGTGTTGTATATGATATATGATGATAGAGATTGAATCTGAATACTTTTCATATTGGCTTCTGCTATAAGATACAAAACTTCATGCAATGAAAGGCTTATCCGCAATAATCAACGAAAGCCTCTCAGGCCCACTGTTTTAGAAATAATTCCTGGATCCTCTCAACGCGAAGCATGGCACACATCCATGCTTTCTTTTGATAGAACCAATTGCTATCAACAATCTACTGAGACATATCTGGTCCACAGTGTTTTAAAAATAATCCGTGGAACCACTCGATTTATTTATACTAACTCAGGGTGTCTTGATTGAACACCCCTCCACAAATTTTCCCCTGGGATGCCATTTTTGAAAGTGTCTTCAATTTAAGGAATTGCAGAGATAAGTTGGTATCAGGTAATGCCGAACACTTTTGCAGAGGTCTCAGTGATGTTGTCGTTAATATATTTTTTCATTGCGGCGAAAATTGCCTTCAGACATCCTGGCTTTGAAGAAGGTGCTGATCTTATTGTACCTGGTCCTTATTTATCGTCATAGGAATGAGACATTGTTGACTTGCGTTCTGGTAACTCATTATGCTCTTTTTACTGCGTCAAATGATTTTACTTCATACTGTATATGCTTTGATTTTGATTTTCTGGGCATTCTGGGAACATAATGTAGCAGATAAATGATAAGCGGTAAGCGTGGGATTTCAGTGAGAAATAACTGAGAAAAAACACACTAGACTTGTTTTTAAAAATCTTCAGAATTAAACGATTTCAAAAAATAATCCACACAAAAATTCTTTAAGGTAATCTGTATTCAGTATTTTGTTTGAAACCTATATAACATCTTTGATTAGGACTATTTTCAGTGTCACAAGACAGACCGAGTCGGAACTGGATTAGTGAAGACACGGAACACAACTGCGTTAATAACATGTTTATTTTATAAACGCAATTTTAAAAATGAACTCTGACACCAATATTTTACAATATATAAGAAAAATCTATTTATATAAATGTTCCTAACATGGAACTAAGACAAAAAAGAAGTATATGAATGAATTTACAAATATTAATATACATAAAAGGCTCGTATAACGAGATAGATGCAAATATGAAAAGAATGCGTCGTCAATATGACGAGACTAGAATGAAGATATTACATAATTAATACGTCGTCCATATGACGAGACATATGCAATTGTGAACCCTAAATTCTGAAGCTCACGTTCATGGAACGAGATTTGTGTAGAATGAAATTATGCAGGTGTCGTTCATATAAGGAGACTGCAAAGAAGATATTAAATATCCAACAAAATTATGCAGGTGTCGTTCATATAACGAGACTGCAAAGAAGTTATTAAATAAATAATACAATTATGCAGGTGTCGTTCATATAACGAGACTGCAAAGAAGTGTTTAAATAATATGTCGTCCATATGACGAGATATATGCAATGGTGAACCCTAAATTCTGAAGTTCTCGTTCATGGAACGAGATTTGTGTAGAATGAAATTATGCAGGTGTCGTTCATATAACGAGACTGCAAAGAAGATATTAAATAAATAATAAAATTATGCAGGTGTCGTTCATATAACGAGACTGCAAAAAAGTTACTAAATAAATAATAAAATTATGCAGGTGTCGTTCATATAACGAGACTGCAAAGAAGTGTTTAAATAATATGTCGTCCATATGACGAGATATATGCAATGGTGAAACCTAAATTCTGAAGTTCTCGTTCATGGAACGAGATTTGTGTAGAATGAAATTATGCAGGTGTCGTTCATATAACGAGACTGCAAAGAAGATATTAAATAAATAATAAAATTATGCAGGTGTCGTTCATATAACGAGACTGCAAAGAAGTTATTAAATAAATAATACAATTATGCAGGTGTCGTTCATATAACGAGACTGCAAAGAAGTGTTTAAATAATATGTCGTCCATATGACGAGATATATGCAATGGTGAAACCTAAATTCTGAAGCTCTCGTTCATGGAACGAGATTTGTGTAGAATGAAATTATGCAGGTGTCGTTCATATAACGAGACTGCAAAGAAGATATTTAAATAAATATTACGTCGTCCATATGACGAGATATATGCAGCATACGTAAGCACCATACACAGGCACCACACACGGGCATTACACGGTCAGCATAGACAAGCCCACACACGTAGTCACCACAACATGGCACCACACACGGGCAGCGTAGAGAAGCCCAACGGTCACTCCATGACCCTACGGTCACTCCAACATGGCACCGCACACTGGCACCACCGGACCCCACTCAGCTCCGGACCACAGTCACCCACGGTCACCCCACGGACACCACAACATGGCACCGCACCCGGGCACCAACAGGCCCCACTCAGCTCCGGACCACAGTCACCTACGGTCACCCCACGGACACCACAACATGGCACCGCACCCGGGCACCAACAGGCCCCACTCAGCTCCGGACCACAGTCACCTACGGTCACCCAACGGACACCACAACATGGCACCGCACCCGGGCACCAACAGGCCCCACTCAGCTCTTTTAGCTGATAGATTGCTCCTTTAAGGATGGAAGCTTTTCCGACAAGACTGGATCGTAATGCGATTTCTGTCTTATAATTTCGTCCTTATATACCCCTAGCTGTGACATATGCGCAGCTAGGTACTTTAAACTGCAGGCAATTTCGCACGTGCAGCATGAGCTGAGTGTTCGCTCATTATGTCGAAATAACTAAAAATACCCCAAAAATAATAAACTACTCTCGGTAAGGCTGTACGCAGTAACGAAATAGAGACTAGATTTTTGACCACATATACATATTGAACATAGTCGTATACAATTCCGTGACATTCAGGATAATACATCACATTCTGCTTATAGTTATAGTTTTGTCTGATAAAACATTTGTTTAAAAAAATTACCTTCTTCAATTTTCAAATAATAGAGATTCCCAATCTGAAGTTGCCTCGGACCCCACTGATAAGTTTTGATCAAATACATGGACTGTACATACACTTGTTTTATCTGTAAAATAAATTTGTTTAATCGTTACAGATTTAAAAGCTTTTGTTCTTATGGTTTTCATATTTTTGAGGGTTTTTCCTCAACAAAATAGACAATTGAAATTCAATACCATGATACACATACTTGTGGAGTTAAATTTTCTTTCCTTTCTTATATTCAAGTCTTTATATTTCTATTTATTTTATCTACATATTTCCCCTAGACACTCGTCATAAGTATAAATTGCCCTCTAGCAAGTGTTCTAGGTCGGATTGCCCTCTTATGTAAAATAAACTGGGATGAGTCCGACCACTATATAAAACATTGTATAATATTTGTGCTATAAAACTTGAAGTTTGTACATTTTTAGAGATAATTCATTAGGTTAAAGCTTTCATAATAATGATTATATTACTGAAAGCTATACAAACCTAATGTCTGACTGGTGTGCTAAGTCAAACATGTTATAGATGCCGTTCTGAACTCATGCAGAAAAGAGAGAGAGAGAGAGAGAGAGAGAGAGAGAGAGAGAGAGAGAGAGAGAGAGAGAGAGAGAGAGAGAGAGGGGGGGGGGGTGAGTGGGTGGGTGGCTTGGTTCTTGGGAAGCCTAATGTTTATGATTGAAATTAACCTACTGGTTATATCAGGACCATGTTACCATAATAAATATTTTACACAAAGTATGGAAGAAAATGATGATAAAGAATGTTCACAAAATATACGACACATTATGCGTGTGTGTCTTTGTTCCCCTAATCTAATGATTTCAAGGTGGTATTTATTCAGCCGATTATATGTATAGTCTGTAGTGACAAACATTGTCTCTGATATACATGATGAAATTTTTTTTTACCCCAACTCGATCATGTGTGTTAGAGTTAGCGTCTTACATTATACCACTATTGATAAGTAAAGTCGGCATGCTTGACATTGTTTTCACTTGGTTGTTAGGCATGAATCTAATATTAATGAATAATAAATGTTTCAGCAAAAGTTAAGCATGAAAACTATACATTTGAGACATGTGTTCACTGAATAAAATTGCTTTCCGGGATTATTATTAATCTTTTGTTTTTCTTAATGCAAAGCTCTTATTTAAGTTATTTAGCCAACTGGAAACATGCAACATTTTTGCCTATTCTTTTTGAAAATTAGCATTTTTTAAGAAAATTTATCTTTGTAATAGCAAATTGAACATTAAAGTATGTAACACTGCATAATGAGGTTCAAACGTCATGATGCATGATGAAAGGAAGACCAAGCTTTTACCTCACTAGCATGAGAAATGACTTAATTGTACCCTAAAGTAGATGTGTACATGATACAGCGGTGCTCACAAAGAGAGAAAAAGTCTAGTTGTAAACAACAAATGGCTGCTTGTGGCATACCACTCAACCCATATGAAGACGGGTTGCCTTTCCAAAGATTGACTAATTTGTTTATAAGAAGTACGGATGTCACCAATCAATATCGATTAACTTCGTACATATCTGGAAAATGACAGGCTATGTAACTTCGATGCAGGAATTACATGACTGACATTGTGATGAAATATCGATATCTTCTGGTTTTAATGGAACCCAGTGATGTTTAGGACCAATATCATTCAAGATTCAGTATTATTAGGATAATTTTGGATAAAAACGTTTGCAAATAATGGTAGCGTTGGGTCTTTAAGTTTTGTTTTCTTTCATTGAGCTTAGGTTCTATCACGCTCTGCACGCAAACTCATTGTTGATACCTATCTGTTGAGCTATTTTGCTATGAATAAAGGAAACATGATCATTAAATCGTAGCATAATTACTTAGGAATTACCATACATTGCTTACTGATGGCAAACTGACACATTGAAAGAGTAATGTGGTAGGTACACTGGAAACATACTGCAGTGCACAGCAGATTGAACTCTTTTCAAGAAGAATTCAAATACACATTCGGTACTTGTACTTAAATACACATTCAGTACTTGTACTAAAATATCACCAATCAAATTTAACTTCCACCTGTAGTCTTCCTTTTGTTGATTAATTTTCATGAGATACCTGCTACCCAAAAGATAAAAAAAAAAAAAATAAAAGTTTGCTAGTTTAATGTTTGCAAGTCAACTTTCTATTCTGCACTTATTTATTACTGATACGATAGTATTCTTATCATTATTATTATTATTATTATTATTATTATTATTATTATTATTATTATTATTATTTATACGATGGTATTTTGATGATTTGACAATACTTCCAAATCAAACTCTAAGAACGTTTTGATTACATTCAGGATTTGTTTAATGACATCATGAATTTTAATTTAAACACTGTTACAACAAAGCAGGGCATCATTAATTTGCCAATCTACTGTTGGTGCTTTCATACAAACCCAACACAACAGAATATGGCTTCTTTGAACTACGATAATTGCAAGGATAAGGATTAATTGTTTAATTAGTCGCACTGGCTTCGTGTCTTTTTTGGTTAAGCCTAGGATTTAGTTTTTGTGCTGACTGGCCTGAGATGTCGCTTGGAGAATGAGTGCATTCTTTGTGAATTTAACGCATTTGTACTTAGAACCTTAGATGCTGAATGTCTGGATGCAACAGACGTAATAATAATAACTCATCTCCCCAAAGGCACTAGAAATAGGATTTGACAAAAAAAAATCACCACTTGTTATAAACTTCAAGCAGCAGAAAGGGTAAAGTTAAAACCATTAGAGATTCACTTGACAGCACAATTTCAACTGATTCGTCACCATACAGGTATGATGCAGAATTTCAGCGACAACCGTTAGGAGCATTTGAACCTGTTTCTATAGTGTTAGTACGGACAATCGTGATGAAAACTGCACCAAAGTCTTGTGAACTTGATCCAATTCCGACGTCACTGCTGCTTGAGTGCTTAAAACCAATATTGCCTTCACTAACTGATGTTATTAATATCTCTCTCTCATCAGGGGAATTCCCATCATTTTTCAAAACTGCCATCGTAAAGCCACTGCTGAAAAAACCAACTCTGGACCATAACAATTTAAAGAACTACCGCCCAGTTTCTAATCTCCCATTCATATCAAAAATCTTAGAAAAGGTTGTTCTGACTCAACTTGTATCTCATTTGAATTCAAACAGTCTTTTAATTAATGTTCAGTCTGCATATCGCCCTCGCCACAGTACGGAAACTACTCTTCTGAAAGTATTTAGTGACATTCTCTCTGCTTTGGATAGTGGAAAGATTACAGTCCTCACTCTCCTGGATTTATCTGCAGCATTTGATACAATAGCCCATGATATATTACTTCACCGTCTCCAGCATGTATTTGGCATTCAGAATATAGCCTTACAGTGGTTCAAGTCCTACTTAGTCAACCGGACACAAATTATATCTGCAAATGGAATACACTCCAGCCCAGTTGACATATGTTGTGGTGTTCCAGAGGGATCTGTTCTTGGACCTGTTCTCTTAATTCTGTACACTCAGCCGCTCTCAGGTGTCATAAATCATCACCCAGTGTCGCACCAGTTGTACGCTGATGACACTCAAATATACAAGTCTAGCCACCCAACGGAAGCTGATGCTACCATCCATGGAGTAGAGAAGTGCATTTCGGATGTGAAATCATGGATGACATGTAACAAGTTGCCGATGAATGATAATAAAACTGAGGCTATTCTGATCACAATACAAAGACTTTCTCATTCACAACCTTTACCTCAGACAATAAATATCAGCAACACCAACATTAAATTCTCACAGTCAGTTCGGAATCTGGGTGTTACTCTAGACAGTACTCTCACATTGCACCAACATGTCATGAACATCTGCAAGGCTGCATATATTGAACTGAGACGCATCAGTTCCATTCGTAAATATCTTTCAGTTGATGCCACGAAAACACTTGTGTATTCATTAGTACTTTCTAGACTGGACTATTGTAACTCAATTATGTCTGGTTCATCACAATATTTACTCCAGAAACTTCAGAAAGTTCAAAACACTGCTGCACGGATCATCTTTAGGGTACCTCAATCAGAGCACACCTCACCACTGCTCTATACCCTACACTGGCTATCAATTCAATACAGAATCAAACACAAAATTTGTTCTCTGTGCTATATGTCAATGACAGACTCCAGTCCAACATGCCTATCGAGCCTCACCCATGTGTATACACCAGCTAGATCCTTGCGCTCTTCTTCTGATAATCGTATACTCATTGTTCCCAAGGTGAAAACAAAGCCATATGGACAACGTTCGTTTGCATACCAGGGCCTGGCGACGTGGAACGAATTGCCCATTGAAATTAGACACAAAGACACAGTGGTCCCTTTTAACAGTTCTCTCAAGACTCACCTGTTTCGACTTCAGGCACAAACTTAGCGACCTAATCGTGTTTTGTATCTTATATATTTTCAGCGTGTTTTTATGTTTTCCAATTTCATTGTTTTAGTCATTTGTTGTTCTGTAGTGTAGTCATATCATTAGTGATGGTGTAAAGCGCTTAGAGCTTTGAAAGATTAGGCGCTATACAAAGTCCTCATTATTATTATTATTATTATTATTATTATTATTATTATTATTAAATTCAAGCCATGGAATGTATTAATTAAGGTACCAAAATTAGACAAAGAATGGTTACAATTATAAGGAAACTATTATGAGGCAAAATATGTCTGTATTTCGGGTTGGCCAACTATCCCTGTTTTTGTGTGCTGACCCTAGCACTTTCTCTCCAGAGTAAAATTAAAAACATTAATTTAAAAATATTTCGCAATTAAATCGATCTCATCAATGCATGGTTTATCACTTGCATAGAGTGGAGAAAACTGTGTTGAAAACAATACTTTGTAGTACTTAAATGAAAGAAATATGTTTCTGACGTTTACAATACCTGTGCTCATAACGAACTACATTAAAAGTCAACACCATGACACTAGAGTTCATTCCACACAACGTGGTGAATTGTATCCTTGCTGTATTTCTATAAATTTTCAAGGGAGCATCATTAAATGTAGCTAGAAGTGCCTAATTCATTTCAGGTGAAGTATTTAAAATGAATTTACTGAGTTACTGATTGGATTTAATTCGCAATGCTGTGTGGAACAAACAATAGTGTTATCCCATTCCAATATCATCACTGAGAGTTACCAATTTAGTCCACACACAATTAACAAATTTGTTTCCAACTTCACTTAAAAAGGAAACAGCTAAAGCGTTTCCATAAAATATTTAGTTTAAGTAGCTCGGTGTAAGTGAAAGCTTTCAACTTTGCATGGTTCAATAACATGACTTACAGTCGTCAATACGTGTACATAGAAACTGACACAATCCAAACAAAGCTCTCCTCCAGTAAACAAGCATGCAGTTATTACTTTCTTTTCAACAGACGTAAATAAACGCGCCAAACGGGTATACAAAAAAGAAATACTAAACTAGATAACAAAGAAAAATAACTGATATATGATATGAACTGATATATCTATTTTTTCTCATTGAAATGGAAACTGGACAACATCCAAAGTTTCTATTGCTAATAACATCATTTATTTTACTCGGTTTTGTGTGCTGACATCACGATCATTCTGTAAATTAGTTAATGGAATAATCAGTTCAGTAATTGCAAGTTCGGCAAACTAGGGGAAAATGTCAACATAATCTATGATCAGTGTCTTGCATGACAAATAAAAGTTTTGCTGGTCATGCTTCTTGAGAGTCATGTTCATCTGCTGAAATTAATTTAGTTTATCTTCTTTAAGCACTAAAGTTTTACCTGTCCGCCTGTTGATGCTCTTTTTTTGTCCAAACTAGTCTGCATCTCGCCTAAAAGCCTAACTGCTATAATCATGATTGCAGTCACTCCAGCTGGGAAATGGGTATCATTCAACACATCATTGATGCTGGTAATGATGTCTTTATCGCTTCCGAAAAATGTGTTATAAGACTGTCAGTGTAACACTGAAATAAGTATATTCTCATTAGATTACAGCATGAATATTAGTTTGGTTTGTCCTTGTATTTTCCAACAGCTGCTCTGAACTGGCTTTCTGATGGTCGAGCACTAATGCATCATGCCAGAGACATAATACATAATGGTTCACCCTGTCACATTATACTGACACCAGGTTGATATTCTGATTGCCAAGCAAGGCAGCTTCCAGTACTAGTTTTATAAGTCTTTGGTATGACTTGGCCAGAGTTAAAACACGAAACGTCCATCATCTAAGGTTAACGCTTTGACCACTAAACCTTGTGGTAAGCCATACATTCTACAATGAATGGATTAATGAATATACACGAATATGTCAAGGAATCTACCTCCGAGAAATTGAGTTGAGATTGACAAACATATTCTGAACAATATGTGATCTCATATGAAACTGGTATTTCAAACTGACACCAAATATCGCAGAAGGTAGACGTGTCATTCCTTTTTTTAATATAGATTCCATATTGTATATACGTCAGCCATGTGACAAGAGAAATTATACCCGTGGACAACTAAATTATACTGGAATTAGACTCTTTCTAGAGTTAAATATTGTCAGCGATACAACTGTCCATTCATTTAAAAGAGAAAAACCGTATTGTAGCCTTTCTTTTTTTCGCCTTAGAACGTCATTCTATGCAGGAATTCTGAGGCTACCTTATGTGTTCTACCCGTGGTGGTAGGCATACAATTTTATGTAAATATAGACTGTTTCAACGGTAAGTCACTGTGTTCTTGGGCAATTAAAGACCCCTCTCAAATGTTGATGGCATCGTTACCTCCATTTTAATTTCAAACTTGCTTAATTATTAGCTTGCTACATGCTCGTGTTTACATAGTATTCGCATTTGACTGCAGCAAACAAATACACAAGTGGAATATCTTATTTCGTTCAATAGAAAATATTGCAGGTAATTTCCAATTTTTGGGCTTAAGCTGAGGATTTCGCAGCAACAAGGGCTAAAACTAACTACTGGTGTTACAACCAGGCAAGTCTCACTGACATCCATTTTTAAAGAAATTTGATGCATAAGAGTTCGTTTTCGTAGATTATCGTAAATATGGCCGTCAACCAAAACTATAAATAATTGATAGTAACAATGTCAGTATGTTTGTTTTCCTTTCTTTTTTCCGCTTCTTGGTACGTTGTTGCTAGATTTGGTGAAGAATATATGTAATCTTGGGGTGTATTGGGGTATCTTGGGGTGTTTTGGGGGTGTCTTGGGGTGTTTAAAGACACCGCTAGTGTTACAACCAGGCACGTCTCACTGACATCCATCTTTTTTTTAAGTATCAGCAAAACTGTCTGGGACAGAGTGGCCACAAAAGGACCTCATGAAATACACACATACACACACAAACACACACACACACACACACACACACACACACACACACACACACATTGCATCAAAAGTTCCAAACGCAAGCAAAAATAAACTAATCCAAAATTTATTCCTCATAAAAATGCTAGAACATTTTACCCACTTTTGCCTCTGGATTCGCGGTGCTCTACCTCACTAGTAGGAATGCATAACCCACAGTCATAGTGCTCTACCTCCCAAACAGGAAGGAACAACCCAGTACCTTAAACTTCATGCTGCTAGGGAAATGAGACCTTTCCGTCATCTTCCTGCAAGGAGGTAGATCACTGCGATGACAGGTTGTTCAATCTCGTTAGGGGAGTAGATCACCATGATAGGTTGTTCCATCTCATTACGGAAGAAAAGCACCATGATGACAGGTTATTCCATCTCGGGAAGTAGAATACCATGATGACAAGTTGTTCCAACTCATCAAAGAAGTAGAGCACAGTGATGACAGGATGTTCCATCTCGTTAGGGAAGTAGAACACCATGATGACAGGTTATTCCATCTCGTTATGGAAGGAGAACACTATGATGACAGGTTGTGCCATCTCGTTAGGAAAGTAGAGCACCATGATGAAAGGTTTTTCCATCTCATTTGGAAATTAGATCACCATGATGACAGGTTGTTTCATCTCATTGGGGAGTAGATCACCATGTAGATAGGTTCATCCATCTAATTAGAAAAGTAGAACATCATGATGACAGGATGTTCCATCTCTTTAGAGAAGTAGAGAACTGTTATGATAGGTTGTTCTATCTCATTAGGGGAGTAGAGCACCATGATGACAGGTTATTTCATCTTTTTAGTAAAGTAGAACTTCATGACGACAGGTACTGCCATCTCATGAAGAAAGTAGAGCACCATGATGAAAGTTTCCGCATTCTCGTTAGGGGCATAGATCACCATGATGACAGGTTGTTCCATCTCATTAGTTAAGTAGATCACCATGATGACAGGTTGTTCCATCTCGTTAAGGGAGTAGATCACCATAATGACAGGTTGTTCCATCTTGTTAGGAAAGTAAAGCACCATTATGACATGTTGTACCAACTCATTAAGAAAGTAGAGCACCATGATGAATGGTAGCGCATTCTCGTTAGGGGTGTAGATCACCATGATTATAGGTTGTTCCATCTCATTAGTTAAGTAGATCACCATGATGACAGGTTGTTCCATCTCGTTAAGGGAGTAGATCACCATAATGACAGGTTGTTCCATCTTGTTAGGAAAGTAAGGCACCATTATGACATGTTGTACCAACTCATTAAGAAAGTAGAGCACCATGATGAATGGTAGCGCATTCTCGTTAGGGGTGTAGATCACCATGATTATAGGTTGTTCCATCTCATTAGTTAAGTAGATCAACATGCTGACAGGTTGTTCCATCTCGTTAGGGGCATAGATCATCATGTTGATAGGTTGTTCCATCACATTAGGGAACTAGAGCACCGTTATGACAGGTTGTTATATCTTGTTAGGAAAGTAGAAAACCATTATGACAGGTTGTGCCAACTCATTAAGAAAGTAGAGCACCATGATGAAAGGTAGCGCATTCTTATTAGGGGCATAGATCACCATGATGATAGGTTGTTTCATCTCATTAGTTAAGTAGATCAACATGATGACAGGTTGTTCCATCTCGTCAGGGAAGTAGAGCACCGTTATGACAGGTTGTTCCATCTCGTTACGGGAGTATATCATCATGATGATAGGTTTTTCCATCTCGTTAGAGGAGTAGTGCATCATAATGACAATTTGCTCCATTTCATTAGGGAAGTCTATCACCATAATAACAGTTTGTTCCATCTCATTAGCAGAGTAGAACACAAAGAAGACAAGTTGTTCCATCTCGTTAGGGAAGTAGACACCATGATGTCAGGTTCTGGCATCTCATTAAGGAAATAGAGCACCATGATGACAGGTTGTTCCATCTCGTTAGGGTAATAGATCACCATGAATACAGGTTGTTCCATCTTGTTAGGGAAGTAGAGCACCGTTATGACAGGTTGTGCCATCTCATTAGGGAAGTAGAGCACCATGATGACGGGTAGTTCCATCTCATTAGGGGAGTAGACCACCATGATGTTAGGTTGATCCATCTCGTTAGGGGAGTAGTGCACCATTATGACAACTTGTTCCATTTCATTAGAGAAGTCTATCACCATAATAACAGTTTGTTCCATCTCATTAGCAGAGATAAACACCAAGAAGACAGGTTGTTCAATCTCATTAGGGACGTAGAACACCATGATGACATGTTCTGCCATCTCGTTAAGAAAATAGAGCACCATGATGACAGGTTGTTCCATCTCATTTTGGAAGTAGAGTACCACGATGACAGGCTGTTCCATCTCATTAGAGAAGTAGATTACCATGATGACAGGTTGTTCGGTCTCGTTAGAGAAGTAGTGCACCATGATGACAGGTTGTTCCATCTCATTAATGGAGTAGTGCATCATGATGACAACTTGTTTCGTTTCATTAGGGAAGTCTATAACCATAATGAGTTTGTTCCATCTCATTAGTAGAACACCATGGAAACAGGTTGTTCCATCTCCTTAGGGAAGTGCAACACCATGATGACATATTCACATCACGTTAAGGAAATAGAGCACCGCAATGACAGGCTGTTCTATCTCATTAGCGAAGTAGATCACCGTGATGACAGGTTGGTCCATCTCGTTAGGGGAGTAGTGCACCATGATGACAACTTGTTTCATTTCATTAGGGACGTCTATAACCATAATGACAGTTTGTTCCATCTCTTTAATAGAACACCATGAAAACAGGTTGTTCCATCTCGTTAGGGAAGTAGAACACCATGATGACAGGTTCTGCCATCTCGTTAAGGAAATAGAGCACCATGATGACAGGCTGTTCCAACTCATTAGCGAAGTAGATCACCATGATGACAGCTTGTTCCTTCTCATTAGGGGAGTAGATCACCATGATCACAGGTTGTTTCATCTCATTAGCGAAGTAGATCACCAAGATGGCAGGTTGTTCCATCCCATCAAGGAAGGAGATACCCATGATGACAGGTTTTTTCATCTCATTAGGGGTGTAGTGCACCATGGTAACAATTTGTTCCTTTTCATTAGGGAAGTCTATCACCATAATGATAGTTTGTTCCATCTCATTAGCAGAGTAGAACACCTTGAAGACAGGTTGTTCCATCTCGTTAGGTAAGTAGAACACCATGATGACAGGTACTGGCATCTCATTAAGGAAATAGAGCACCATGATGACAGGTTGTTCCATCTCGTTTGGGAAGTAGAGCACCATGATGACAGGTTGTTCCATCTCATTAGCGAAGTAGATCACCATGATGACTGGTTGTTCCATCTCTTTAGGGAAGAAGAGCCCCATAATGACAGGTTGTTTCATCTCTTTAGGGAAGTAGAACACTGAAATTACAGGTTGTGCCATCTCGTTAGTGAAGTAGATCACCATGATGATGGGTTGTTCCTTCGCGTTAGGGAAGTAGAGCACCATGATGATAGGTTGTGCCATCTTGTTACGGAAGTAGAGCACCGCGATGGCGAGTTGCACCCTCATTTTAAGGTAGTTGAGCATCATGCACCATTTTTCTAACTGAACTGACATCATTTCTTAAGTTTGATACATATTTTCTCATTGACTAATATGGTGCTATTTTGCTATGAATCTGAGCAAAATATGTTTCAAATTTCTGATGCAAATTAAACAAAAAAGTGTCAGGCCTTTGCCTCAGAACATTAAATTATTTGTCCCTTCTATTATTTTGAAAGTGAGGGACTCCTTAATTTGTACCAGGTACTTTCTGATATAAACGGGGGACTCTTGAGGTCTACAATTGAAAATGTCAGGACTCCTCTTTCTGAAGAGCTTTTAAGAGTACTAGTGTGATCTAGGAGTTTTAAATTAAGAAGGAATATTATTGTTTTTCTGTCACTTTAAACTTTAGATTTAGGAATGATTTTAAAAATAACAATAAAATCACCCCAAATGCTACAGTAAATTGAATGTTTTCCTTTTTAATAATACACACATTCAGTGTTCTGTACTGGGAGTCTTTTTGTAAAGGATTTTTATCATCATTATTAAGGGGCATGATAGTGAAGGGCATCGGTATTGATGTTATCACAGTTAGCTACTGAGGTACTTAAAGTGCGGGACCTGTATAGCTGCCATCACCATTACTTTGTAGGGCTTTGTAGTGAGGGACTACTGTATTACTGTCAATTTCATTTCTAATGGGACTTTATTGTTGGGGACTACTGTATTACTCTCATTTTCATTTCTAATGAGGAAAATATATTGGTTTATAGCTCCCTTATCTTACTCAATAAACTTGTCAGTAGTAGTTACAATTATGCAATAAATCTATGTTTAGGCTTTTTGTATTGGTGTTTTACAACATACATGGTTGTAATGAATTTTGTATACTACCATAGTCATAAACATTACATCCCCATACTTTGTAAAATGCATACCTGTAATAACCATTTAAACACATTATTGTCTTATCATGTGATGGAAACTAAGGAGCTAAGTGTGAGTTGCATTGAACTTGCAGCAGTGAGTTGGCTCCTGTGGTAAACATCTGAAAGAAGGGTGCCATACTTGGCTCACAACCTGTGGGTCATGGAAAAGGGTTACAGGTCAAATTACAAACGTGTCATTAAAAAATAAAGATGAATAATATATTTCACAGATTATGCATTATAACCCCTGGTCACTGTATGGGAAGTGGAGAGTATAAGTGGTTGAGGTGGGCAGAGAAACTACAGAATGAGAAACATAGGATTTGTAATGCAGTTTCTCTGTTTTGTTTTGTTTTGTTTTGGTAAAGTCAGATTAATTTTGTTCAAACAGTTGTAATAAGTTGGTATGTTAATACAAAATTATTATATTGAGCTAAAATCAAAGAACATACTTATTTAAGAAAATAAATAGTAAGCATAATTTGTTGAATTGTTATTCAGTTCATTTCCATTCAGTCTAGTGTCTTAGAGTAAGTCATTTTTATATGAATAGTGATATAGTCTTGCTGCATTAAATATAAAAACAGCAGGGTCTAATTGAGCAACATGCAGCAGTCCCAGATAGCAATGGAGTTCAACAAGGTAAGGGTGAAAACACAGTACAAACAAGTCAGATTACTTTCAGGTTTGGAAACTGTCCAATTTTGTGATAATAACTTATCATCCACACAGCTAGCTTAATTGGATGTACATTCAGTCTAGTGTCTTAGAGTAAGTCATTTTTATATGAATAGTGATATAGTCTTGCTGCATTAAATATAAAAACAGCAGGGTCTAATTGAGCAACATGCAGCAGTCCCAGATAGCAATGGAGTTCAACAAGGTAAGGGTGAAAACACAGTACAAACAAGTCAGATTACTTTCAGGTTTGGAAACTGTCCAATTTTGTGATAATAACTTATCATCCACACAGCTAGCTTAATTGGATGTACAAAGTAGAACTGGCCCTGAATGTGAAGCTAAAAACTCAAGTACGTGATATTGCTATAATGTCTGCAGTGTGGCAGCTGATAGTGAAACCTAGCATTGGGGCATTATGCCGATGACAGGTAGCATCATGTCTTACCCAGTCACATTATCCTGACAACAGGCCGACCAGTCCTAACACTAAACTCTTAATGCTGAGTGCCTATTGAAGCATCTGTTATTATCATTTGTATAAGTCTTTGGTATGGCTCGACTGGTGTTAGAACC
The DNA here is from genome assembly GCA_029339505.1 of Unio delphinus. Classification (NCBI taxonomy): domain Eukaryota; kingdom Metazoa; phylum Mollusca; class Bivalvia; order Unionida; family Unionidae; genus Unio; species Unio delphinus. Next base: position 8,557,938 of record JAQISU010000155.1, read on the forward strand.
TGCGACCTCCCACATCCAAGGCAGATAAAATAACCACTAGGCCATTGGAATGGTCCCTCAAAACTAAAAAGATGGATGTGATACTAACATGGTGAGCCATCATCATGGAAATTTAGCAGTATAGCAGATAGATTCCCAATAAATCGAAGTAATCAACTATTAAAGTTTCTTAACTCCGATCTAATGAGTTAGTAAAATATTCTGACATGCTGTTTGGTTTTGTATAGGCCAATGTACCTAAATTATATAATACTTCTAGCAGCCTGAATTACCATGGCATTTAATCTAGATACATAATACTATTTTGTTTCTATTTAATCTACTGCTGCTGCTCTACTGATTTACCTTTTATTCCGACTTAGTAAAAAAAATAATTTACACAAAATAAAAGAATTGTCTTCAGAAAATATGATTGCCAGCGGAAATGATTTATATTTGGCTAGATGTGCTGAACCAGCTATAAGGTATCCACACTCAAAGTTGCTTCTGTAATCAAGAATGCTCAAGAAAATTATTTAAATACAAAATGAAACACGAAATATGAGTCAGTGACCTACCTTTGCTGGCATATGGTGTTGTACTTGCCATGATAACTTCGCACATATGGCTGCGCACAAAAATGCTTGAGAAACATACATAATTGCAAAACTTTATAAAGGATACTGGGGTATAAAAACAGGTCGTAGCAGCCTACTTTCTGGTGAGAACCTGTTATACTTACAAGCCTCCAAGTGTGTAAAAAGTGTGAATTTCAAAAGATGGCAACACATTACTAAGTGAATCCTGTCATGGGCAGCAAGGCACGTAACAATTAGCATTGATGAATAGGCTAGGCCCACAATAAATCCCTAGCCTGCGATATGTTTGATGTTCCTGCTGGGCATTACCATTTTTGAGTTGAGATAATGCTTTGAGATATAAATGAGGCAAGGTTAATGTGGGTTAAGTAGTGGAAAAACAACAAAGTGGAGGCAATCCACAGACAATTTGTGAAATTGGAAATAAACATCATAAAAAGAGATTTTTCAGAAAAAGTTATTAATAAAGGTAGAATAGACAGAATTATTCAAACTTTGATGGGATTGTCAATTTGTTTTGAAGTTAGATAAATTTGATCCTGACTGAAAGCTAAGTAAGTGGGGGGTTGCCAAACAAACTTTATTGTTTTAAGTATTCTCCCTCAAAGGTTTAGTCAGTCTAAGTCTGTGCAGAAAGGCCAAATGTTAGCGTTGGGAAAATACGTACTTTCTTGTTATAAACTGTCCAATTTGAAGGACACAGAACATAAAGGAACTAAGAAATTTGGTTACCTAGAAAGTAGTGTCTTGAGATGGCAGAAAGAGAAAAATAGCAAAAAAGATCCATATATGCCATGCAGTGGGCGAACATATCACACAACCAAGTTAAGATGGATGACCAGAGAGAGAGAGAGAGAGAGAGAGAGAGAGAGAGAGAGAGAGAGAGAGAGAGAGAGAGAGAGAGAGAGAGAGAGAGAGAGAGAGCGAACACAGCGACTCTGACCTGTCACCTGAATGTTCTGTTTAAAAAGACCAAAAGCAACCAGGTTATGCAGGCATGCTGAACAATTTGAGTTTGATCATTTTCTCGATATCATGATGAAATTTGTCTTATCTGTATAAATATAATTGTTAATTGCACTTTGATAGCATGGTAATTTCCTTTCTATAAGAAAATGTATTATTCAAATAACCATATTCAATTGCTTTGATTAAAATGTTATATTTTACATATGGGGCTCACGTTGCTCTGTTCTCTATATGTGCGGCTTTCCTCTGATCTCTTATTATTTTCAATTAATTTCATATTTTATTTTATTATTTACTTGATCTGGGCAACAACACCATTGTCATGGAAAAATATATTGAAACTAGACTCCCCCCAAAACTAATGCATATTTCAGGTCAGCCAACATTTGCTGTTGTTCACAACAGACACTAGTACTTTTTTCCAATAAGGTAATTTAAAAAACTTCATTCCAAACAAATTCCTGATATTAATTTGTGTACATAATTGAGCATGCTTGTCCCTTTTCTTGAAGCACCATATACATATACACATATACATGAAACCAAAGCAAACTAACTACCAACCTACCCTAATTAAAAACCGGTGCATTTAAGGAAACACATAATTTCGTGTGCCTTATATATGGAAAGCATGTCCTTGAAGGGACTGATGCTTTTGTTTCTTATATTTAAATGTTATTGTTTGTTGGCTTTTCTCCATGATTATATGTTATGTATATTTATTTTGTAAATGACCTTTGTCCAAAACAAAATCGACCTGACTAGGGACATGTTTGTATAAACAACATACTACATATTTAATACATCTTTATAATTATAGATTAAATATTCAGAACATTATTAACTGAAGTATGTTTACTTTCTATTAACTTCGAAACACAATTAGCCTACATCCAGGCTCTATTATTGTGTCTTACCTTTTTATATTGATGTAGATTACTTGACAATTACTTATTCCTACCTTAACATCATAAGTGAAATCAGTTTATTGGTATGTTCAATTTTTTAATTGGGTGGCATATTTAAACTATTCATTGGCCAATAATGACTATTTGTTTAAATCTGGCAACTGTGTTACTAATTACTTTGATTTATCTGTTTTATTCTAAAATGTCACCCAGAATCTGTGATACCATATGTGACAATTTTGGCCTTGACTCTGGCTTACTAATGACAGCAGATAGCCTAAACTATATCAAGGGTTAATAACACCTGTACCTATTTCAAATGTTTAAAATAAGATCCTTTAATGTGATATCCATTGTACTTGTTCAGGAATATGCATGTGAAGAATTCCTAGGAAAAATAATGTTACAAGTAATTAGTTTTTTGTAGTTATTGTATACATTTTCAAAACTTCACCTTGATATGCAGGATGCATAAATTATCAAAAATATACTGGCTGTCTTGTGCTGACAAATTACATTTAACCCCAGAGACCATAGTAGCTTTAATTCCCAACCTATACTGTTTACTTGCTTTTTGATTGCTTTTTTATTTTTATTTTGCATTATAAAATAATTAAAATGATTTTTTTGCAAGAAATGTACCTGACTGTTTTTAGATTCTGACTAATTTCAGGTTGTATAAAGACGAAGATGGAATGGTACATGTTACATACCAGTTTCTGCCTGCTCCTTCTCTTGATCATTCACCAGGTAGGATTTGAGAAAGAAAGAATGCAAGTGCACTAAATTATCTTACAAGGTGAAAGAAGATGGAATACATCAATAATTGTGTCATCATTTATAGTCAAAAGCTAGTGTTAGAGCCCTTTTTATAAAATGTACCTATTTATGCCGCTTTGAAGAAAACAGGAATCTCATGATTTTTGTTTCATGTCATTCCATGTGCAAAGTGTTATGTTAACTTTTCTCAAACCGTTTGGCAGCGACTTGAACCTTGTGACATAAATAGGACTGGTTTTTAAATGTACACAGTTGGATTTTGATGTGACCCCATGGGGAGAGTTAGGAACGCAATGACAATTCTATACAGTGAACTAGCTGTTAGTTTTTCTGTATGGAATGCAAATATTTACAGACTTAAAGACCCAATAAAAGGACCCCATGTCTTATCCATGAATATACTGCTCCAATGTAATTGTTTCCTAAATCCAATATGATTTCACTGCAGTCATTTTTAAGACAAATTATTCTATTTTTCATTATATCCATTCACAATTGCATATAATGTCTAGTATGTTTCTGATAAATATGTTAAGAAGAAATTTAAGCGTTTCCTGTGTGCAGTAACAAATACGATATGTACCATCACTAAAAAATAAATGTTGTACTTCATGAGCAGGTGTATGTTTATGTGGAAGAATTCTGTTAATTAAGCACATTCTGTATACCATATGATAATGAAGCACATTATGTATCATCATCATCATCATCTTCATGATCATCATCATCAGTCCCTTGACCTAGTGTGGTTGTCGAGACACTATGCTACTGAACATCTGACAAGTTTCCTCCACTTGTCTCGATCCTGTACCAATGCCTGTGTCTCCGCAAAACGTTTGCTGGTCCATTCTGTGATGTTGTCACTCCACTTTTTTCTCTGTCTATCTCTCATTCTACCGCTTTGGACACTACCCTGCGGTACTGTTGTGGATATAATGTTGGCTCCTAAGTGATATGGCCATGACATGGCCATACCATTTCAGCTTTCTCTTTTTGACAGTGGTGAGGAGGTCTTCCTAATGGCCTACTTTGTGCCTGATGGTGTTACGCACTTCTTCATTTGTGATGTGGTCCATAACTGCCTGGATACTTCATTGTAACTCTGCTGTCAGGGTCCACGCCTCACATAAATACAGAAAGACTGAGATGACTAGTGCTCTCAATAGTCTGATTTTAGTTTTCAGACACATATTATTGTTTCTCCAGATGGGTCAATACATATATACATGGAGATCCTAGTCATTCTTATTTTAGAAAAATAAAATTACCTTTTAATGTTTATTGTCATGCATTTTGAGTGTATATAGTACAAGTACCATCAATCTTTCTTTAAATGACAATGTAATTTCTACCTCGCTAGATAGTCTCCAGATTAATGATTCAACAATAATGTCACACAAAACGTCCTTCCCCCAACACAGCCATGACAAATACAACGATAAAGTACACATATATGCAATCAGCTTCTTATAGTCAGGCTAGATGTCATGCATATATTAATTTGAGATGGAGTCAAGTTTACCATTGATGTGTTTTTTATACTCAACACTTATTTTTGTAGAAAGAGCATGATAAATTTTCATTTTTAATATTTCTTCCATATTTTACCTATTGAACTGTTAAGTATTGTCATCAAGTGGAGATGAGAATGTCATTTTTCATGACCAGGATATTGTTACACTTGGGAAACTATACTAGCATAGCAGGATGTACAAAATATAGATAAGATTTTAGAAATCATTCACAATTTCAAGGAAGCAATGTGTAGGTTTAATAATAATAAGCCATGCATTCCCAGTATAGTGACATTGAAAGTTCTCAAGCTAACCCATGGTAATTAGATAATATACTTTAATCACTTTGCATCAAGTATTGAGATGATATCAGAAAGGTGTGAACAATGCCTGCCTACTTTACAATACTAAATGTCATTCAATGATGCAAATATTTATGCTCCACCACCTATATATTAACCTCTTTACTGAAAGGTCATTTCTGGTATTACCTGTGTCCATATATCACAAGCTTATTGTCTGGTCAGTAACTTAAAACCTTTATGGTCGACAAATTAAACTGATCCTGTCACAGATATGAATGGACATAAAAATAATAGAAACCTTTAAATATTCATTTTTGAAGAAAATAATTTCAATCAGAAGCGTTGCAATATAATTTGACAGAAAGCATTCTACTAACTCTGATTTCCAGGCCAACTACTGTTGTATTAATTCATTTAGGCAGATGTCAGAAGTGTCAACTCCACTTGGGTATCATGTTAATTTTCTGCTTTATTATATATTGTATTTCAATGTACAAGTTTGCTTTCCCTTATCAGACATATTTGAATAGCATTACCTACTTGAAGTTCCAAATTTTATCACTGAATTGAAACTGAAAATCAAACAACACTTAATCCAGGCTTTTGAAATGCTGGTGTTATGTTTGCTTAGGACTTGTAAAATGGCAGCAACTGAGCACATGTTTTTGAATTTATTTTATGCCACATTAATAGGCAACTATGGAGGAATATTTTTGAGGTGAGGCATGTTACGTTCAAAATCTGCAGGAAGGGAAATCGTTAAAAGGTATTATATTTTATGCAGTTATCAGAACAAGAGACCCACTTGACTCACACTAGTCTACAAAGCAAATATAGCTAAAATACATACGGTAATTAATGGTTGCACAACATTTTCACATGTTCAATGTCTGGGAGAAAAAAATGATTGTGAGTGAGGCCAGTATAATTTTTTAACTTTGGTGAAAAAACGTCTTCACACAAACATTTGTCTCAAGTTTGCTTAGAATTATTGGAAATGTTGTAATTGCAATTCAGATGACTGCCATAAGACAGTATATTAACCCTGCGATATCTATTCATGAATTCATTTTTGACATGCATAGTTATTAAACATTATGGATAATTTGTACTTCCTGCAAGGGAGACACCTGTATCAATTTTGTGGACAAATGATAAAGGTCACGTCGCTGCAGCAAAAAGAATACAAATGGTTTCCACACAAAAATATAGTCGTACATCTTATACTGAGGCTAAGGATAATGTGCATCAGGCTTGAAGTGGATGGTCATAAGTCACGATCACTTGGACTGAAAGAACTAAATTTCTGCACAATAACATTGGTCCTGTATCATAGACTTAGATGACGAATGACTTTCACTTATATAATGACAAAGACAAATATATATTTTGGGTCCAAATGTCAATGTGTCTGTGACAACGAAACATAGGATATGCAGAATGACTTTGTCCTAGAGTAAGTTCCTTATTTTTGTAATGTTTTTGCAGTATGGATAATAAAGAAACCTATAAATTCTGGAGTGCAAAGGACAAAGGTAAAAGGTTATGATCATAAAAAGTTTAGAAAGAAAATCATGGTTTCTCAACAGCACTTTACATGCTTTAGATAAAAGGTCTAGGTCATTGATACCCAATGTTCAGGTATATTCAGGATCAACAATGGCATAGTGTTTTAACAGAGAGCTAATAAACACTGTGTGGAAAGGTGTACATTATGATGCTGTCATAAGCCTGGTTGCCGTGAAAGATAAAAAGTTTATACTGTCATTAACCTTGTAACTTCTGAGTCCATGAGCTGTCAGTAACTTTGTAACTTCTGAGTCCATGAGCTGTCAGCAACTTTGTAACTTCTGAGTCTGTGATCTGTCAGCAACTTTGTAACTTCTGAATCCATGGGCTGTCAGTAATGGTGCTACTTCTGAGTCCATGAGCTGTCAGTAACTTTGTAACTTCTGAGTCCATGAGATGTCAGTAACTTTGTAACTTCTGAGTCTGTGAGTGTAACAGAACTGTTACCGAGTGGGTGGTGGATTAAATGAACAACACAAACACAATATGTGAAAGATAATGTAAATTTATGAAATAAATTATTAATAAAAATAATGATGTATCAACACAATAACTCATGCATTCAACCCACAATCACGCTACACAACTATTCAAAATTCAAAAATAAATTAAATATTAATACAAAATAAACACAGATACAAGGAATCTCCTGGACTAGACACAGATCCAAGGAACCTTTACAAAAGTTATATTAACGCAAGTATAAATTGCGATAATAAATACAAACATCAAACTATACTATCGCACGTATGGATTGTGACAACTAGCACAAACATATACATGTATTTAATCAAGTTGCTAACTTTTAATGAGATTCATGCAATCCCTTGAAATACTACTGTGATTCGAAGTAACTATGTGTAAATATAACAATGTATTCAATTGTATTACAAGTGCAACACACACATGTGTCTCGACCCTGTATAACCATACGATTCACCAACTGTTGAATTGCCGCCCAGCTTCTCCAAATACCTAGGGTTGACTCAGTACTTTTATCAATCACTTGCCCTTCACAGATCCACCACAGTTATACGTACAGACAGCATACTGCATCTACTAGAACCATCGGTCCCAAATACTTAGATGCCACCCCGGATGTTTACACCTCTAGACAGCTCCGACACTCAGACTTCTAGATTTCCGGATATTTACACATCACGACAGATGTAGACGGACAGACAATCCGACAAACAGACAGTCAGATACCTCAATTCAATCACACAATTAAACAGCACAATCACGGCACAATCAATCACATTCAGCTACAATTCAGAGACATTCAGAGACATGCAGCTACAATTCAGAGACGTTCCGCTACAAATCAGAGACGTTCCGCTACAAATCAGAGACATTCAGAGACGTTCAGCTACAAATCAGAGATGTTCCGCTACAACTCAGAGATGTTCCGCTACAAATCAGAGACGTTCAGCTACAAATCAGAGACGTTCAAATCAGAGACGTTCAGCTACAAATCAGAGACGTTACTCTACAATATCAGCTACAATAAAGAAACCACACTAATACTAGGTGTTTCAAAAACAATCTTAAACTTAGATTACGCTTTTGCATTTAAAGTCTAATAGTGACTAGTAATTCCAAATATTCCACGTTTAAAATCTGCATTGTAATAAAGGCATCATTACATGAAATGATAAACTGAATAAAATTCACAATAAAACGAAATATAAATTTAACACTCACCCCTTTGGCTGGAGAAAGAATGACGAGCTATCTTTCCTGTGATAAAATACTTTTGGACTTGTAATATTATCAGAAATATTCTGCCTTATATATCCTCAAATAGGTGAGCAGAATTCACGTCAAATTCCCGTGCAACCCGTGATTCTAATGTTCGTGAATTCAAGTGATTCGTAGTCAGGCTCATGCAAATCGTTACACGTCACTTAACTTAGAAAAAACCATTTATTCACCCCAGGTAACGCATGTACGACGAAACAAAAAAAAAATGGTGAAATCAGTTTGTAATTCAAGAAGAAACAAATTCAATTTTCACCTAATTATGTGACAGTGAGCTGTCAGCAGCTTTGTAACTTCTGAATCCATGGGCTGTCAGTAACTGTGTAACTTCTTAGTCCATGAGCTGTAACTTTTGAGTCCATAAGCTATCAGAAACTTTGTAACTTCTGAATCCATGAGCTGTCAGTAACTTTGTTACTTCTGAGTCCATTATCTGTCAGTAACTTTGTAACATCTGAGACCATGAGCTGCCAGTAACTTTGTAACATCTGAGACCATGAGCTGCCAGTAACTTTGTAACTTCTGAGTCCATGAGCTGTCATAAACTTTGTAACTTCTGAGTCCATGAGCTCTCAGTAACTGTGTTACTTCTGAGTCCATGAGCTGTCAGTAACTGTGTTACTTCTGAGTCCATGAGCTGTCAGAAACCTTTTAACCTATGAGTCCATGAGCTGTCAGAAACTTTGTAATTTCTGAGTCCATGAGCTGTCAGTAACTTTGTTACTTCTGTGTCCATGAGCTGTACATCAGCAACTTTGTAACTTTTGAGTCCATGAGCTGTCAGTAACTTTGTAACTTATGAGTCCATGAGCTGTCAGCAACTTTGTAACTTCTGAGTCCATGAGCTGTCAGTAACTTTGTAACTTCTGAATCCATGAGCTGTCAGTAATTTTGTAAATTCTGAGTCCATGAGCTGTCAGTAACTTTGTTACTTCTGAGTCCATGAGCTGACAGTAACTGTATTACATCTGAGTCCATGAGCTGTCAGTAACTCTGTAACCTCTGAGTCCATGAGCTGTCAGAAACTTTGTAACTTCTGAATCTATGAGCTGTCAGTAACTTTGTTACTTCTGAGTCCATGATCATCAGCAACTTTGTAACTTCTGAGTCCATGAGCTGTCTGTAACTTTATAACTTCTGAGTCCATGAGCTGTCAGCAACTTTGTAACTTCTGAGTCCATGAGCTGTCAGTGACTTTGTAACTTCTGAGTCCATGAGCTGTCAGTAACTTTGTAACTTATGAGTCCATGAGCTGTGAGTAACTGTGTAACTCCTGAGTCCATGAGCTGTCAGTAACTTTGTAACTTATGAGTCCATGAGCTGTCAGCATCTTTGTAACTTCTGTGTCCATGAGCTGTCCATAAGTTTGTAACTTCTGAGTCCATGAGCTGTCAGTAACTTTGTTACATCTGAGTCCATGAGCTGTCAGTAACTTTGTAACTTCTGTTTCTCTATTTGTATGCCAAATTTAAAGGATGTAAATGTAGGTTTCATATGATTTTGGGGTTTTGAGCTTGAGTATGAATTCAGGGCCTTATTTGATTTTCAAGTCAATGAAGTAATGTTGGTTTGTGTGATCTAGCAAAAACCACTTGAAGTAACCAAATGGTGGAGTGGACATCGTCCTGATAACATGGCATGGTTTAGAGAGAGAGAGAGAGAGAGAGAGAGAGAGAGAGAGAGAGAGAGAGAGAGAGAGAGAGAGAGAGAGAGAGAGAGATTTCTACATTGTTATCTTGTTATCTCTTTTTGATACTTTATTGTGTATTTAATTTGTATTGTTTGTTAGTTATTTGTTTGTTCTTTTAAATTGCATTATATGCTGTTGTTATTGTTGGACTTTGAACTTGTCCAAAATCAAATTCATTACTTGTCAATGATCTGAATCATTGATGTTTTAAATTCTGTAAGCAACTAATACATAGCTAAAATATTATGTATATATGTTTAATATTAGGATGATTATTAATAGAAGTATCTAGTTGTAAATCACTCTTGACTTCTCAGTCTTCCCATGGGTTGTCTTCATTTACTTGGTTATTCAGTTGTCAACCATCCCCTATACCAAGGAGTTTCTATTGTAGCATGTAGCAGACACGTAGCATGATGTGCCTCCCAGTCACATTATCCTGACACCAGGCAGACCAATCTTAACACTAACCTCTCAATGCTGAGAACCTAGCGAGGCAGCTGTTCTTACCATTTCTATACGTCTTTCTTATGACTTGGTTGGGGCTTGAACCCACAACCTCTTGCTTCTGAGGTAGATATTCTAATGATGAGACAACTGGAACATACAGATAGATAAGGTCATAAAAAATATTAATGCATCAAATAATTATATACCAGTATGTAATTCATGCAAGAATTACATTTTCATTTTATCATTCAATCATCTGAAAATGTCATCTTAGTGAAAATGTATTGAATGCAAAGGACAATCAGTAAGGTAAAATGCTCAAACATAGTGACAGAAGTATAAAAGAAAGGATTATTCAGATTCTCTGTAGAAAAAAAGCACAAAAGGCAACCATTACATCTATTGCATATTATGTCATATTGACTTTAGCTTGACCACAGTGATTTTCATCATCATGCAGGAAACATCGTTAATATGTTGGAATGAAATCTTGCTATAAGTCATTGACCTCAATGTGATCTGTTAGTGTCAGAAACAGAATTGAATGTCATAAGGACCAGTGTCTGTTTTAGCTTTTTAGTTGAGTTGCTTCTTTCCTGGATCATCAGAAATAATAGTTGTCAGAGTGGTAGAACAAATACCATTGTGTCACAATACTGTGTCGGTTCAAAACAACATTGTGTATAAATATTTCACCCCAACCTTTCATTATATTAACTGATGATAACAATGATTATGAGAAGTTGTACCCAGTTTTTGATATTTAGATCTTCTCGACCTACTGGCAGACCATGTACCCAGTTTTTGATATTTAGATCTTCTCGACCTACTGGCAGACCATATATAGTGGAGATGTTTTGCAATTGGTACAGGAGGATATTCTTGTTTTCATTTGTAAAGAGATGGTGTTCTTGATTTTCCACTTTCAATGGCACTAGGGCAGCCCTTTCTTACACACTAAACTGTTTAAATGGGCTGACTGTTGGATCAGATTATCATATTGATTGGTTAATTTGAGTTGCAGAGACCAATGTCTCACTCTCGAATGACCACTCCGGTTGTACTGGTGGTTTAAGAGAGTTCAACTGAGTTCATGGGTTCGATCTCCAGCCGAGTCATACCAAAGACTTAAATAATGGTACTAACAGCTGCCTCGCTTGGTGCTCAGCAGAACTGGTTGGCCTGGTGTTAGGATAATATGACTGGCTGGGACGTAATGATACATGTGTGCTACACATCACTATATACTGCCACACTACAGACATTTGTGGGGCCCCGAGTGGCCGAGCGCTATCCGTTATGGATCATTGCCATCTCACCTCTGTCTGCATGGGTTCGAGTCTAACATTCGGCTAATGTAGTTAAGTGGGTCGGTGGATCTTTCCGGGGTTTTCTGGGTTCTTCCTCCACCACTAATACTGGCCGCCATGTATAGCCTATATTGTGCTGATAATGGCGTTAAACCATAAAAAACAAACAAACAAAACATACAGACATTTGTAGCGATATGTCTCGACAATTGTTACAAAGCTATGTTAAAAATCCAAATCACTCACTCGCTAATGTCTTGATGGAATCTTACATGAATATTGTAGTTTCTAACTAAAACTTCCTTGGAACATTTGGGTGAAGCTTCTTTTGAGAACTGTACCCACAAAACCTGTTTGTTACTCTTCTTAGGACCAGTGCAAGACATGAGAGTGAGCTTCATTTATAGAGGTCTAAAAGAGTTGCTTAGAAGAAAGTTTGTTGAAATCATAACAGATTCCTATTGCTCATTGAGGAAATATTATATATCTAGATACCTTTTAATGAAGTTTCTTCATACTAAATTTAAGATATCTCAGGATTGTTTTAAATATAGAAAACTGCAGATTATTTTACCAGGTCATCATGGGATATCATAAAATAGGATGTGGTATATTTGTTCATGCAGCTATGTACAGATTTCTGTAAAGTGTATCCATTGTAAGACTTTAGAACTGATAGTGCTGGTTGTTGGTTTACAGACAAACAATAATTTTTTGGATAAACAATAAGAAAGTGTTGTTTATGCTTTATTATTTACAACATCTTTCAAAATTTTATATCAAAGTGAAAACAGAATAAAACTACAGCATATTGCAATTTTGTTTCTTTCAGACTGTAATGCGTAAGGTCTTATATCATAGCTGTAGCATCTCCTTTTCAAATCTAAAATGGCAGTTTTCATGTGGTCTTAGTGTACCTTTTGCATGATTGCATTGTTTCCATTTTACTGGGATACTCCAGCCAGCATTAGTGGGAAGAAAGATATAGCTAGCAGCCATTTATGTGACAGTGGTAGTAATAATGACAGCATTGTTGAGGTTAAGATTATCATCATACTACAGGGACTAAAACAATTCTTACTATAATATGCTCACTCACCCATGTGACCTTAGGACAAGGTCAAAATCTTAAAAAATTTGCATTAAGAATTTATTAAAATATTTGCATTTGTAATACATAAGCTATTCATTTGGTGATATGCACACTTATCCTTTGACCTTGGGGTCAAAATCACAGTTGTAGAAAATTATCATTAAGATTTGGGTTAAAAAATTTAATTTAATTATAGATTTTCTTCCTACTTGGAGGAAACATTATGAAGCTTAGACGAATCATTTGCTAATATGCACATTTGATCTTGGTTTCTAGGTAACAATTATCAAAGTTTGCAGTAAGATTTTCCTTTCATTGTTTTCTTTTGATGACTGATGGTAAGAATATTTATTATGAACTTTATGCTCATTTACAGGCAACAATAACAACAACAAAGTCAGCACAACCAAACACCAGCACAGGTACTATAACGCGAGAAGGAACTACTTCTTCAGTACTCTCAAGTACAACAATAACAACAACAACACTGGTAACAACTACTCAAACCCTTGTGATTGGAGACCACTGTGTAAACTGGACTTGCGCACATCTGAACAACACTGAGTGTATCAACAACACTTGCCTTTGTAGTAATGGCTTCTTTGAAGTGAACAACAGAACATGTTTTAATGGTATTCTTCTTATTTATGCAGGTTTAGCTAAAACAAAATTCTTTTGATAATAGTAGTGTTCTTGTAGGAGCTGGCTGTTTGTTTAAAATTTCTATATTCTTACAAACTTGTTTCATGTTTTGTTACATTGTTGCAATGTACCAGCCATGTATTTAGGAATTTTGAGCCTGCATGCTCAAAACATATTGAGAAGGGTGTCGACTAGACTATTTCCATCTACTCCCCATGGTAATTATTCCCATAACCAAAGTTTTTGCTTACAGTAATGACAATATTGCATAGCACTGACTGAGTAAGAATAGGATATTAAATTAATTTCGTTTTACAATTAACTTTAGTGCTGTTTGTTGTGATATGTCTAACATGGTTGCCAGTCAAATAGTAGATACTTATTTTGCAGTCCCTGTCTATGATCAAAGGTCTTATAGATACAATAGGTTTTTATTATGTTTTTTTTTTTGTTAAGAAAATGCATTTCTGGTAGTCATTTTAACTATAGTTATTTTGAACAGAGTTCAGCAGATTGCTTTCCAGATCTTTTCAACCTCACTTGCTTTTCAAAACTTTTACATTTACCCAAATTGTGTAAGATTGATTGTTTAGTAATGAGTTATTTATATAATAATATCCATTGATAATAACAAAAATTTATATTTAACAGAACCCACAGGAAAGCAGCATGTTTAATTTACTTGATTAAGGTGTCCATATTTCTTTCACTTGCATACACAAATCAGAAACAGCTTAGTTCTGCCTAAATACAAGTTAGAGAATGAAGCTCATCATATTTTGTTGTGCTGAATAAAGACATTGCATATATAATTCATAGAATGCACAAGATTACATGCATTATATATTCTAAACATGTGGCTCATTCAATGACAGCTTCTGCCTACGTTCTGCTTTAAGCTTTATGCCAGGAAGAAAGGTTGTAGTCCATACATGCATTTGACATCTCTGAAACATTAAACCATAAGAAGTGATTCTGAAATACTTTTGACCATCACCCAGAAAGTAATGTGACAAGCATACATTTATAAGATTCAGTTTACAGACATTACAAATAGATAGGATTACAACACTATTGGAAATTAGGAGAAAAAAGAGGTTAGTTGCTGACCATGAAAATCATTTGAATTATGCAAATTTTCTTTTATGTATGTAATTATGGCTGTAATGTGGGATCATGGTGAGTCTACAAGAATAACAACAAAGCTTTTCTTCCTCAGTTGCCTTTTCGATATGTGAACTTAACTAACATATAGTGTAATAAGTCTTTGTTTATTACTTGTTTGTTATTTGGTACTGGGAACATGGTGTTAGGCATTCATTTCAATAGCAAATTTTTCTGCCCATTTACCTTTTTGGTGAATTTTACTCTTAAATCTATGGCAGTATTTTAGTAAACCTTTGGTCATTACTCCAGAATGAAAATTATGCAGTCTGACATTCATTATATATTGTAATAAACCTTTGTTTATTACTTGATAGTTTTCACTGGGAACATGTTGTGTATGAATGCCTGAGGCATTCATGTCAGTAGTTATTTATGTTGCTGCCCACAACTTAACTTTTATGTAAATTTTACTATTAAATCTATGACAGTCTTCTAGGGAATCCTTTGGTCATTACTCCAGAACAAAATTGACGCAGGCTGACATTCATTATGGCCACTGTGGCAGCCATCTAGAACATCTTGTTATAGCTATTCTTCCAGAATTGGTGGTCATATCGACATAGGGATTTCACCCAAAGACTCTTTATGATATTATGTTGGTCCTAAAAAAAAATGGTACCTTGCAGACATACATGTACATGTATGGTATGGTTGCCAGCATGAATATCTAACCATAATTTTTATGTCATATTGGTTTCCACTGAAAGTCTTCTAATGCTCCCTAGTTTGTTCTAAATGAAAACAGTGCTTATCTTATATCTAATATGACTAATCTCAAATAAAATAAAAACAGTGCTGATCTTACATCTAATATGATTAATCCCCCATGGCTTATTTAAAATATAATTGATCTAGTCTTCAGCACTCAGCAGTTAAAAATGAAGAAACGATCTTATGATATTTTCTTTGAATTCCCAGAAATTCTTTTAGATAGTTGAGTATCTAATCCTTACAGGATTCTTGTTCAAACCCTTTTTTATATGATATGACAGCTTTACAAAATTACGACTGCATGCAAAATGCTGAGGTATTCAAAGTTTTGTAGAAAGGCTGGTAACCTTACTGCACTAAAGAGAAAAGAAAGAATGCATTTGATTACAGTTTGTTTTGCGCTTCTGTGAAATGCAGTAAATGTGCATGTATCGACAGCTTATGCTTCCCCAGTGGCCTCCTCAAAGATTACCCGAGTCAAGCTAACATTTGACAGTACCATAAGTTTTTAGAGTTTGTTGTACAACTCATGTTTAATTATAATAATATTAAAAATGATAATAGTAATAATATTAATATTAATAATAACATTAATAATAATGATAGCAATATAATAATAATAATAATAATAATAATAATAATAATAATAATAATAATAATAATAATAATAATAATGATAATAACAATAATGATGGCAATAATAACAATAATAATAATGATAATAATAATAATAACAATAATGATAGCAATAATAATAATAATAATAATAATAATAATAATAATAATAATAATAATACGCTTGAATATGTTGTCATTAGAAAAAGAAATTACAGATATTTGTACAGAAAACTTGCAAAAGTATTATTTCAGAACAGCGATATTATGCGTTTCAAACATTTAAAAATGTCCACCATATCAGTGAAGGGGAATTATAGTGACCTCCGTGTCTATTTCATTCATCCTGTCCCATCTTGTCCCATCCCATCCCATCTTGTCATATCACCAATTTTGTTTATGCTCAATAATTTTTGAGAATTAAATTGAAATTCTGAAAAAGGCTTTCATTAAGAAGATTTATTTCAATTCTGTTTTTGTATCTTCAAGAAAAATGGTACGGAGTTAAAACCTCCAATAAATTTGGCTTCAATTTTGTTTTGGTACAAGAAATGTTAAAGTTCTTCATATAATGAAATGAAGGTTACATGAAGAAAATCTTGGTCAATTTATTTGTCTTTCGGCAAAATAGTACAGATTTATAAAACCCTTGTTTTACTTGATTTTTCATACCACATCGTTTCAACAGAAGAAAGTCATGGTGACCTATATTTCATACTTTACTGCATTAGATCAAGTTCTAGCATGTAGCTCATAACCACATTGGTTATTGCTCCCTGTGTACATATTGGTATGTATGGAATAATGAAATTAGATGGGGTGATGCATCATGACATGAGGGGGGGGGGGGTGAGCTCTGAGTGGTCGAGTGGTCTAACGTGCTCACCATTACGGATCACTGCCATCTCACCTCTGTCTGCCTGGGTTCGAGTCTCGGGCTCAGTCAATGTGGGTATAGTTAAAGCTTGCTGGTAGCTTTTCATAGGTCGGTGGTTCTTTCTGTGGTAATCCTGTGTTCTTTCTTCACCATTAATACTGTCCACCATGTGTAGTCTATCTTGTGCTGAAACATTGTGTTAAATCTTATAACAACAACAACAGCATCATGATGAGTACTACAACCTTAGCAAATATTGGTCACTGATTCAGAACTCTTGCGTCACTGTCATGCTTATAAATTTGCATTTTTAAGTTTTTGAATCGTTAGACTATTGATTAACTAATCTTTACTAGTATCACTCTTGTACAAATAAACATGGTCACATTTCATTTACAAGATCAAGTTTAAGCATTTAGGTTATGACTAAGTATAATTTTTGTGTGCCCTGTCTAGATACTTGTATACCTTTGAATGACACAAGTTTTTGAGAGGATGATTTCTACAGTCACATACAAAATTTAATTTCTATGATCTATATTTTATGCATCACTAACTTTTGTGTGATGAAGTGCAGCTCATGTGATTTGTCTAAACCCCATGCAAGATCGTTGTCGACTTAATATTGTAAACTTTTTCTCCACCTTTATGCGCCACAGTGAGATAAAATACCTACAAATCACCATCACACAATTCCCGGTTGTACATTTTTCGAAGTTTACTTGACATAGCTCAGAACTGTGGACTTAGACATTTTTCTGCTTGGATATGGCCTTGGTGTATTTTAACTGTGTACTTAGATATTTCTGAATATTTATCCAGATTTTATTTTTACAGTTTACTAAAATGAATGATGTTTGTCATCCCAAAACCAAATCGTACACACATGCTTTAGTACCAAAGTTAGATAAATTCTACCCAATCATAGACTTTTATTCACTTCACTAACAATTATGAATTGCCAACACTGGTTATTACACAGCGACTTCATGCTATGGGAAGAGGCATCAGACCACCACCACCACCATACCTACTCGACCTTGATTTGAACCTGCCGTGTGGGTCCAGACAAGTTTAGGGGTCTCAGAGTTAAAGACCTTCACCATATTAGCATTGTAACATTTATTTCAAGAGTTCAGGGAAACTCTGCTTAGATGCTTCATTACATAAGCAGCTGTCTTGATTTGATGATAAATGTTTCTATCAGAATTCTCTGATACCGCTGAACATTGTAAGGAAGAAATAGCAAGGGCAAAAAAATATAAGAGTCACTTGTCCATGTGTATTATTAGATTTCAAGAAATGTGCATTGAAGCTTGAGTTCAAGAAGAGCTCAAACAAGTTTGATGATGAAAATAGTTTTAATAGTTTTTAGACAAATGGCACTTATTGATCTTAGAATCAACACAGCTTTTTGTCAACAAACTACAAATCTTCTTTGGAGTGTAGTTATGACTCTACATCAAGAGACCAAAACCTGGATTAACACTTTTTGTTTTGTTGCTTACTGATTTGTTCGACAACTGCTTTTGTATTGGTAATTATATTATGGCTAAGTGAGCCATCTCAGTACATTTTAAACTCTTGTTATGCATGAAAGATTAATTTGTGAAATAGTCTTTTAAATGAAGATACTAAGTTAATAATAAATAGGCAGTTGAGATATGAGCAAGATTTGATATATCAAGTAGTTGTTCTAAAATAATAGGACAATTTGAATTGTGTTATACAATGTTGTATGCATTTTTGTTTCAGGATGGTGAAAAGTATAATTTCACTATAAATCCCCTTTTGTACCCCCTACTGATTTAAATAATGAAAACGTTTAATGTTCAATCATGGAATATAATTTTTAAACTGTGACCAGAACGGCACCAATGGCATCCCCTGCACCTAATTTACTTTCCATATACTAACACATGCCATATTAAATACTCTATGGGCTAGTTTATTTCCATCAGACAAGCATAATGACATAGTTCATCCTATTTGGTAAATTACCAAAATGTGGAGAATTTGGGACTACCGTATATACTCGCGTATAAGCCCGTTGGCGTATATGCCGACCCCCCACACTGAATTGGTAAAACTGTTATAAAGTGCATGACCTGTGTATAAGCCGACCTATAATTACTAGACTACCGGTACATCACAAGATGCACAAAGTGAGTTTTGAATAAGTTTATTTAGGGCAAATCACATTATTAAATAAATTGAAAGTAAGCAAGCTAATTTATATGTTAAAATAAAACGATTTTAAACTGTTAAGTCCTAATGGAAATTTAATTAATGCTCATTCTAAAATCATGAATTATAAAAGTTCAATCATGTTTAGAATCCTTCAAAATCGGGCTCAGTATCAGACTCGCCAAACAATTCACGAAACTTGGCTTCTGTTACGGGCATGCTTTCATCATGTACGTCCTCATTGTCAAGTATTGTTACAGTTTATAACTTTGAGCAGAAACCATGTCCACTACTAAATCTCATTAAACAATACATCTGAGGGTCGGCATGTATTAGTAAAGTCATTGGCATTGTGCAACAAAACAAACGTATTATCCCAGAGACATTTACCACAGATTAAGCATATGGTAGCTATTGTACAACACTCTACCGCTAACAAACCACTTTGCTTTACAAAGAACTAAACAACAGTAGTATATAAACTGTGGCTGTTGATTACTTCCAAAACACCTGTCAAAGAAATCCCACAAATTATATTGTTTTACAATTATTCACACTGACTCGTATATTGCACTGTTATTTCCCCTTCCTAAACGTGCGCGCAACAAACACCTATTGAGCCTACTGCTATTGTTCTTTCATGACTATCATACATGTATTTCTACTCTTAATCTTAATTTTTGTCATATATACATTCAGTATCGTAATTTGTTTTTTTACGTAGATTTTTTTATATTTACACTGAATTAAGCTAGCGTGCATTTGTATGATACCATAGAGTTTAATGATTACTGATTAGCTGAGGTTTAAATACTTGACTAGAGATTACTAATATGGTGGTTCTTTTGGAAAATACACATACCACAATGGCTCAATTAACACGTATGGCTGCATTTTCTGGTGGACGGATATCTGTCAAATAAACGTTAAGTACGTTGAAACATATCTTTCATTCATTATCCTACCAATTAAGTTAAAAAAAAAAATATTTGTTTCACTTCACGGCAGTACAAATTTTATGACTTATCTAGGGCGATTGACAGAAATAATAAATTCTGGAAATCAAGGGGAAAAGCGTTAAAAAATTCAGACTTGGACCTTAGCCTGCAGATAAGATGAACTCCCTTCTACCATGTCTTATTTTTTCCTAAATGTTTTGGCTTATACATGAGTATATATGGTATATCACTTTGCATACATGAACAAAGAAATTAAACCACTTTTTAAATCTATGTGAAAGGCAAATTTGTTGTTTTCATTCTTTTCCTTTGCTTAATTCGACTATGTAAATACTGGAAGCAAATGGCATATGACTTGTACATCTGTAGTCAAACAAACACAAAACCACTTTGCTAAACAATGGACATGTCCAGAAACTGGGGATGGATCTCAAGCATGTTCGTTTATTATATTGAAAATTTTTATTAAGCATGAAACGTACAGATGAGGATGGTGTTATAGCCACTCTAAGCACAGTTAGGTTAGAAATTAGAAATCAGTAAATGAATTGACTAAAGTTCATTGCACTTTTTATCACATTAAAGATTTCCATTATTGAAATTGGAAAGGGGTGACAAACAAATGTGTTGGTATTGTCTGACTATGATTTTAGCAACATTGTTGTGATCATAAATGTCCTTGTTCATTGTCATCATTCCCTTACTCTACAACTATCTGTACCCACATTAATGTTTTCTTTACTACATGTTGTAGGTGAAATAGTAATGCTGTCTAGCATTTTTTGGCTCTTGATAGAGCAGTGTTTGAAAATCTCCTGATTCTGTTACACAAACCATTCACAGTTCAGGGTGAAATATTCCAGTTCAAAATTCACATTAGAAACTTCTTTCGGCTCAATAACAGCTAAAATGAGATCACGAATGTCTATATTCTATACATATTTTATTGACTTGTCTTATTTTACCATACATGTATTAAATGACAGAAAATGAATACCCTTATTTTTAAAGCCATTGAACAACATAACATTTCTCTATTGATAGCTTTTGAACCTGATGAGATGGAGATTGTTGAGCTTCCATTATCCATCTTGACCAAAAAGATGTTAATGAGATCTTGTAGGAGTTGGGTATCTTTTAACTGAAACATAATCTTTTCAGTACACAACACATTTTTATTTGAGTTACAGCAGATTTTGTCATAAATATTTACTTGAAGAATTGGAGAAAGTTGAACAATAAGCACTTTTTCCATAATTTTCTACAAGTTCCCACCTTTGTTTGTCTCTGAATAGTCATACATATTGGTTGTAACTGCTCATGTATTTACAATGTCTTAATTTCATGAAAGTTAAGTGTGAACATTTGCTTCAGCTAGTTCTTAAATGAGCTTAATAATGGATGTATTTTTCCTGCTTCTTCTATAGTTGTATCTTGATCAATGTAAAAAAGGTATACCAATGTTTTAGAAACATTTATAATTTGAGATTATATTGTGGTTAAGCAAGTGATCCATCTCAGAACCATTTAGACTCTTGTTATGCATGAAAGATTAATTTGTAAAATGTGTTTTGATTGATGATGCTAAGTTGGTAATAAAAAGACAATTAAGATATGGGCTAGATCTGTCCTCTTACATCAAGTGGTTGATCTGATATATAGGAAAATTTGAATTGTGTTGAATAAAGTTGTTTGTATTTTGGTTTCATGTATTGACTATTTTTAGCAACATTGCTGTTATCATAAATGGCCTTGTTCACTGTCATAATTCACTTATTCTACATTTTGTTATAAGCAGGTTACTATTTTAATTTACATTACACGTTTGAGGTATGAGTTTGATAGAGTAATGATGTGTAGCATTTACTTTTGTTGGTGATATAACTGTCCTTGAATGTTTGTTTATTGTGTTACCAAGACTAAATATGTTTCTTGATCACAAATGCATTCTTTCTATTTGCAGAGGTTGATTTAGGATCCAATTGTAGCAACGTGACAGGTGAGCATGTCTGTAAGGATGCTAATGCTGTGTGCAGTAATGGAACTTGTGCATGTGGTTCTAACTACTATGATGATAATGGTGCTGAATCTAATGGAACTTGTCAGCCGAGTAAGTTCACATCAACTTTGTCTTGTATACATTAGTATGGAGATATCTTCTTGTGTGCATCATAATAATGTCTATGTACATGTGACTATTGACCACACATGATCCAAAGTTAGTATCAAATTTTACCCATGTTTTTCTTATAAGCATTTTTTTTATTTGCACTGAAAATGAGATAAGATATTTTTTTCATTCATTACATAATTTTTAGCATTACAATCTTTTAGTGTGTTAGCAGTCATGAAGCAAATAAATAAGCTTGTGAGTAATTTACCTTCCACTTTTCTTTATAGCTTTGAATCTTATTTGCAATGAAACTTAATCTTGACATTGACACAAATCCTTGATAATGGGTATATTCTGTACATATGTGAAAGACCTTGATAAATCCTAACATCCCGATTGCTAATGTACAGCATTGGGAATATGCAAGGTTGGACATTTATTGCAAGAGTTGAAGACAGTTGGCTGTGATCGTCATTGCAACAGTTACTGTCTTGATGAAAATATTTGTATCTCATTTCTCTCAAAACATCTTTGACATGATAAGATATGGATTATAACTGGAGTGCTTCATTTCAAGAAAAGTTCTAATGAGTTTGATGATGAAATAAGTTGATACTATTACTGAGATCTTGTAGGAGTTGGGTATCTTTTAACTGAAACAGAATATTGTCAGTACACTAGAGACAACACGTTTTTATTTGAGTTACAGCAGATTTTGTCATAAATATTTTTCTTGAAGATTTGGAAAAAAGCTGAACAATAAGCAGTTTTCGCATAATTTTCTACACGTTGCCACCTTTGTTTGCCTCTGAACAGTCATCCATATATTTTGTAATAGCTCATGTATTTACAATGTTTTAATTTGATGAAAGTTAAGTGCGAGCATTTGCTTCAGAAATAAAGAGGAAACAGCTATTAATAAATGTAG
Organism: Unio delphinus; assembly: GCA_029339505.1. Classification (NCBI taxonomy): domain Eukaryota; kingdom Metazoa; phylum Mollusca; class Bivalvia; order Unionida; family Unionidae; genus Unio; species Unio delphinus. The sequence continues at coordinate 8,581,064 of JAQISU010000155.1, forward strand.
ATAATCGACATTCAAGGACAGTTATATCACCAACAAAGGTAAATGCTACACATGATTACTCTTTCAAACTCATACCTCAAAGATGTTTTAGTAAGAAAAATCTAAAATGCCCCCCTCATGACAGGCCACTTTTGTTTCTTCAAATGTATCCAGAACCAATATATAATTCAAATCTTGACGTAAGGTAAGCAATTTGATTATCGCTGTCGTAGATACATGTCTCTGAGTGTCAAAAACGGTTAAAACTGTCGACTAAAGATTTATAGAATATTATTATCTATAAAAGTTGATGTTTACAGGTATTGGATCAATAATGTTTTGATAAAGTTTAAACCCTATGTCAAGTTCTTCTCTTTGATGATTATAACCAAACGTAATTGCTACAATCATAACAAGGTCAGCATAGGCTAAAAATAGATTTTGTACATTGGCACTCACAGAGAACCTTAAGGAAACAAACGGGGTACCAGACAAAGACTGGAAAAATGTGACAACACATTATGGCTTCCTTGATGAAGACTGTGTTTCATTCACTCGACACAAGTTTAGTCTGCATAATTAAATCTCATACAGTCAGCAACAATCGAATAAATCATTACCAAGCATTAAAATGTCATATCGTTAATAGATACATTATTTTAAAAGAAAGTCGGATATTTTTTTCAACAACGTCGAAGGGGGGGGGGGGGAAGGGAATTGCCGAACAATTTTATGTAGAAAAAGTTCGAAAAAAACAAGTTTATGTTCAAATAATTTGAAAAAACAAAGTCAGAACCGATAAGATGGTTATTCAGCAGCAGTGTGAAAACGGAGAAAATGGAAAGATAATTATGTATGTACCAAGATGTAAATGACGCTTTTGATTCCATTTGCAATGTGCATGACAGCAATGTCCGCTCGCAGATCGCACTTACGGCAACAAAGATAAAATAGTAACATATCTTCAGTTGAAATAAATTTGTTATTATAAGAAAAACAACCTTTAAATGATTTATGTTACATTTAGATAAAGATATTTAATGTTTTGAAGTATGTAGCTTTCTTTCTTCTTAGCCCCCCTCTGGAAAGGCCACCCGCCTTATAAGGCCACTTTCCCCATGCAAAAGGGGTGGCCGTATAAGAGGGGGACTACTGTATATCAGAACAACCACTTGATATAAGAGGACAGATCTAGCCCGTATCTCAGTTGCCTTTTTCTTATCTTTCTTGCTATGAATATTAATCTTAATGTCAACTTTGAGGATTTGATGAGGAATGCATTTATTTCTTAATTAATGACTCTTGATCAACTTGAGAATATGATTGCCAATGTTAATGTGTAAAAACCTTTGATTAATGTTGCACTGTGTTTGCCTCTTGTCCGCACTCTAGCAACATTTTCTCCTTCCATTGCCTTCCCCAATCACATTACGTACGGAATTTTAGCCTGTTACCTCACAAATTTGTCCTTACTAACAAATAAAAATTCATCTCTCCCTGTTTATGTCAATAAAGAAAGCATGGAAGTTTATCATTTTTTCTTTATACAATGCATACACTGTTTCTAATATGTAGTGTCCATAATACAGTTGTTATTGGAAGTCTTGGCTTCTGTTTTAGTTACATATACTGATTTGACAATTTATGCTAATCTTAGTTTTGTTTCTCTTGTGTTATTCAGCAAGAATGTTTAATAATGAATGAAATACATGATTAATGTGATCTTCCTTTTGTCATTGAAGGGAGGGAAGAAAGAATAAATCAAGGAAGATAGTCTTTAATTTTTTGATGGTGATATTGATTAAATAGTATTCCCCAATTTTAGGCAGCCACTTGGCTTTAGTCCTCCACATGTTCAAGCATGGCATTCAGGTCAAGGGTTCATGCCTGATCTGTTCGATCCAACTCTTAATACTGTTTTGCCGTTAACGGCTTTCCAGCCTTCACCGACCGTCTTGTCAACACCAACTATCCAGCTGTCCCAGAATGGTAACCAGTTGGGCCACAAAGCACAGTGCATGTGATGGAACTCCTTCAAATCTACCATAGTTCACATCTTAGATTTGACCATGGAACAGACTGAAGTTAGCTTTCAAACTGCAATTTAAGACAATTTATACTAGGTGGTATTGGCTACTTCAGATAGCCCCTCCCTTACCATTGCTTCAAAGAGTTTGTAGATCATTTTGAGGAGGAAGAAGCGGATTTATGGCAGCAGACATTTTTTGAACCGATCTCCTGGAACTTGACAAGAAGAGTTCACTGGACCTCCCTATTCCCTCAGGAGTGGGGTGGAGTGCTTTAACCAGATGACACAGACGATGCCTCAGATTTCATTCATCAACAATCTTTTCTCCCCTCTTCTCAAATATATCATCCTATCGGAGGACAGATGCCTTTCTACAACAGAAGATATGGGCATTGAAGCTTTTTTTACAAAGACACTGGAGCATGTACAAATGCAACATTCCCCAGAATTTTATTCAAGGCTGTTTCTTTTTCAGTCATCGATTAGAGTTACTTAGTCCAATTCGAGATGGAGATGGTGAGTTCAATCCACCTCTTTATCAAGGTCTTTCACTTCTGGGAAAATAAACTCTCTGGCAAAATATTCCTCATCATGGAATGGTCTTTCCATCCATTGGTCTTCACTCAGATATGTGCCCTTGGGGACGCCTGATGATCGATCTTTTTTAAACTTGGTGGAATCACAAGTTACCCACTTTTGTCTCTCCTATTCCAGACCCAGACGCTTGGGCTGTGGATGCACTGTCAATCAGTAGGGAGGTGTTGCAAGCCTTTTCATACCCTCCCACAGTGATGATCCCAAAAGTAATCGAGATGTTATGGTGTCAGAATTGCAAGATGATTCTGATTGCTCCTCTCACATGGGACAAATCCAGGTTTACTAGGGATAGATCTACCCAGGAACATCCTAGCCAATCCAAATTTCCTTATTTAGTCATGGCCGAGGGTGTTCCATCTCTCTCTGGACCCCTCTGCGGGTTCGGGGTTGTAGAATTGGCTCAACGTGCCTCACTACGTGTCGTAAGAGGTGACTAAGTAGAAGCAACCTGTTTGCCATGGTGGAGGAAATAATCCTGGTTGTTGAGCAGAAGCTTTTCCAATGCAGTACGCTGCTTTGGCCTCTACCTCTACTAGACGGGAGGTCGGATGGACCTGGTGACGAAGAGCCCAGGGAAGTCTTTATTTACTTGCTCACCTTCTCTATCGTTCTTGTATCAGCTCTTGATACCACCATTGCCACTACATTCTACCCCTTTAACTTCCACATTCCTCAGTTTTGGAAGACTTCCTAGAAGGCGGTGGCTTAATAGGTAATTCAGGAGGTAATTTTACCGACCCTAAAACAATTCACTGCTTTAAGTCGCCGCGAGAGGCCAGCTTTAAAGGACCAAACAGAAGGTGTTTTTTGTATCCAGCCACGGCATTAAAGCCTGATGGCAAGATCAAGTAATTGTTGTACAAAGTCCAGATGGTAACTGGCTGATATCCGACATAAATGATTAGGCAGGAAAATTAAAGCCTAGCAGCAAGATCAACTAATTGTTGAACAAAGTATGAGTTAGAACTGGCATTTTGTCAACATAAATGAATAGAAAACAATGTATTTGTTCAAGCTGGAACCAAGAGCGTCTTTCGACATGTACGTTTATTTTTTCTGTCTAGACATCGACATAAGCATGACAATTTTGGTAGTAATAGTAGACTAAGGGACTTGGACTTTGTTTTTGTGTCAACATAGGTGGCTTGTAAACATAAGTGATGTTGATATAAGTGGGTAGGACTGAAATAATTATTGTAGTAATACATTTTTTTATTTATTTATATGACTAGATAACAATTATTTTAAAGGGTGACAATTTGACATGAAAATCTTGTTATTGCTACTCATTTTGAATGTATGGTCATATTAGCAGAGCGAATGTTGTGCAAGTTGCAATCTCTTACTTAAAGCTGAACAAATTTGTCAGTACATTTTTTATTTGACCCCCAGTTCTGACATGAAGGATTTTTTAAACCCTAATTTTTACACTCCTGGGGGATACACTAATTATGTCTATAGATTGTTATCCTATACCAAAGAAGTGTCTTTGAAGATGTGCCAATATGAAAATTGCAGGTAAAATGCTGCATTTGAGCAAGTTAATTTTCCAGATTAAATATAAGTGCTACATGTATCTTGCTCCTGGTATAAATTTTAATAGATTATAAGTTTCTTGTGAGCCAACTTATCTTTAAATGTATTATGGAGCAAGCTTGTGCTAGTGACTAAAGATTCACAAGTTTTACTGTAAATTTTCACTGTTAGGACATCAGTCTGCTGTGTGTAATGAATGCTGCAGTTTGTCGCTTACCATGATTGTAATTAAGATATTCAGATGAAACAACAAAAATGATTTTAAACAATCTTATTCATTAGTTACTTACATTGCTTATAGCAGCAGAGAGGGTGAACCCTACAAATTTCCGAGCGTCGATTCGGAAATCTGAGGCTTCTACCAAATAGTAAAAAAGTGGCGTCTATTCGATAAAATAAGATTTCCTTATATACGCCAACGTCGTTGTCATTCACCCTCTCTGCTGCTGGAACTTTCAGTTCTGGGTTAATAATTCTTTTACGAGTTCAACCAAATATTTGATCGAGTCCGATACGATATCGTGTCCGAGGATCATGTAAATTTATTGTTATAAATCCATGCGGAGTCGACTGAGCGTTACTAAAGAAATTTTTTAATTGATTGAAGTCCATATCAGAGAACCATGTCTGCCAAATATTTCTAAGACTATGAGTATCAACGCCGTTAAATACACACAGTAGGTTACAGTTGTCTCTAATCACTTTTGGAATCTGAGTGTATCGTTGAGTGACATATATCACGTCAGTGTTTTTGTGACGCCCACGGGAAAAGATCCTAGCTGGGTTTTTTTGATTGTCTAACATCACATCGTCGTATACGACTAAATTGTCAATGTTCCTATCAAGGTCATCCACGGATGGCGCCTCGTCAATATCAGTTATAAAATCAATGGCGTTTTCACCCTTAATTTCTGATGCATTCTCGTTAAAATCTTTTAGCACTTCATAGCATCGTTGATCATCTATGCTAGGAGCAACTAAATACAACTTATCCCATTTCATCCATCTCATTATCAAATTGAGCAACAATTGCGTTTTACCGGATCCAGATGGCCCGATTATAATTGCGCGGATAGAGTTTGGTAGCGCTGCATGATGCTTAACCGGTTCTCTTGCTTTGGTCGCTGAAAAATCAATTATATCCATATTTCTATACATAAATTATGGATCTATATTGTGTGAAGTGTAAAACGCGTACTGGCACAGATGACTTGACAACGATTACAACTAGAAATAACCGATCAGCACTTTCTGGTAAATGCGTAACATGTGGTACAAAGAAATTTAGATTTGTGTCTATGAAATCTGCAGGAAATGATGATTTAAAAAAAACGAGGAGGTGATATCGCAGCCAAATTGGCAAAGCTCCCTGGAACCCCATGGGCAAAGTACCCCGGAGAAAAGCACCTTCCAGGATATAGCTACTGTGGACCGGGAACAAGACTTGATATCAGACTCAATAATCATAACCAACCCAAACCCGGTGAAGAACCAATAAACGCCATTGATAAGGCGTGTCACGCTCATGATGTTGGTTATAAAAGCAGTGATTTGCAACACAGGCATCTAGCAGATGTGAAATTAATTCATGCGTTAAATGCTATTCCTGATAAATCTTTCAAAGAAAAATTGGCTTCATTTTTGATAAAATCGGCTATGAAAAGCAAATTGATGTTAGGTGCCGGTAATTAATAACAACATGGAATCTATTTATTATTCTCCAAAAGGATACTGGAAGGGTAGCGCTGCAATCAATAAACTCGCTAGCGCTGCAAAGGTGAAAAAAACCACTGCGGCTCATTGGTTATCTAAACAGGCGATATGGCAAATTTATCTACCGCGTCCTAAACAAATTAATTACTCGCATTTTGATGTTACCGGACCCAATGAAGTTCATCAGGCTGATATATTATTTTTACCTCATGATCGTGGTTACAAATACGCGTTAACTGTAGTTGATATTGCGAGTCGATACAAAGAAGCAGAGCCGCTGAAAACAAAATCATCAACTGAAGTCGCTTCTGCATTTGAAAGGATTTATCGACGAGGTCCTCTGCGTTGGCCAAATCTGTTACAAGTTGATCCTGGCAAGGAATTTCAAGGTGTGGTTGCATCTACAATGAAACATCACAATGTCACCATCAGACGAGGGCATACTGCGTTACATCGCGATCAGGCAATTATAGAACGATTTAATCGGACTCTTGCTGAGCGGTTATTTGGATATCAATACGCAAAAGAATTCATCCAAGAAAAGCGATCCCGTGAATGGGTCAAAAGGTTACCAGCTGTGATTACCGCACTGAATAATGAGATTACTAGAACAATTCACATGAAACCTATCAACGCGATTAAAAAGAAGTCTATACCTAAAATGGAAATTCAAGGGATTTCACAAAATGATTCTAGCGTTTCCCAACCAATTCTTGGTAGTAATGTCACTGTTAGGTATTTATACGAACCAGGAGAGCTTGAGGGTGGCACAAAAAGGGCTACTGATCCTTTTTGGAGTGTTACCGCGCATAAAATATCTGGCATAACACGATCAACTGGTAGACCAGCAATCTATAAATTGGATTCAACTGCCCCTCAGCGGGGTTTTACACGACAACAACTGCAAGTAATACCCGAGGATACTCAATTACCACCACGGGGTCTTAACTAGCACCCCCCAGAGGCATTGTGCTGGCACCCCGGCGCCTGTTGCACTCAAGACAAGTCAGCATCACATTATCTCTTGTATGACCAATACTGCTATTTTTTCTATCCACGGTAAATTGTCGAGAATCCCTATCTGACCAACACCAATTCATTACACAATTGCAACTCACGCCGTGATTATTCTGTTGTTGTCGTAACGCGATTATTAATTCAACATCAATATCAAATTCTCGTTTATTTTTTTTATCCTGCTGTTTATAACCAGAAAGTTTTTTTCTGATTATGTCCTTAGTGATAAAATCACCAGTGATAAAATCACCAGTGATGAAATCACCGGTGACAGTATCACTTATTGCATTGTCATTAGGATTTTCAAGGACAATTCTTCTAAGCTGATTTATTTTTCGTACTCTGGATACTGCGAGATAGACTAAATTCGACCATTTGATGCGATTATCTACCATCCAAACAATTGTGTCTGTGATAGTCAATCCCTGTGAGGAGTGTATCGTCGCTGCGTATCCTAGCGTCCACGGGGATTTATTAGCACGCAATGCATCTTCGACGACGCTGATATCAACCAGCACAATATCATTTAATACGAGAATCCGCTTTTCACGCTGTCCTGGAATATCAACTTCTATATTCTGTTTTCGTGTATCCGATGGCCTATAACACAACGGTACTGGAAGTGTTGCAAAGTTTTCTTTATGCGTTTCAAATAACTTCATCTGAAGTGTGTCTCTGACTATTTTTCTACTTGCAATTATCAAATCGTTTGGTCTCCACGTTTCCCAAAAATCATTCATTGGAGTCTCTGAAATCACCTCACGGGCTATTTCGCATTGGATTCTATCCGGTTGTAGTCTAATTAGAGCTTTGAATTCTCGTAATCGTTCATCAAGTGATCTATAATCAGTGTTAATTTCTTCATAATAGTCTACAAAACCCTTTAGCCATTCATGTGGGGATGCACCGACAAATGGTGGTGGTTGGCCGTGATCAACGCACATGACGACTTTTGTGTTTTTGTTTAACAACCACTCGAGAAATGTTTGTAATACATCTAATGACACTGTGCATATTTCATCCCAAATTATGATTTCAGGAATGAATTTATCACCCATTCGATCAGGGGTCCATTTTACACCCTTCCATCGAAAAAAACTGTGATAAGTACAGGCATTTACCCCTCTTTGTATCATTTCTCTGACGAGTCTGTGAGTTGGTGTTAACACAATCATGTTTGACCGACGAAATAATTCGATTGCACGAGTTGTCTTTCCTGATCCACCACAACCGTTTAAATAAACTGTCTTATATCTACATATTGGATCAGATACCGGTAGTGCATTAGAAAATTTTGATTGAATTTCAATACGGTTACACGAAAGATATTTATCATCCATGGTAACATCTGCGGATTCACAATACTCATATAGCGTTTCCTTTTTAAATCTCCAACACCCACACGCTTCCTACGGATCTGTGAATGCCGCTACAGCTGATTTGTATTTCTCGTGGATATACATAGAATCAGTGGCTACTCTAACCGCAGCATTAGGAAATCTATTTATCGTCGAAAATAGATTAATACAAGCATAGGCTAGCATAGAACCTCTCAAATGTGTGTACTGGGAATTATATCCATCACAGTAGGTAACAACCGTACCCAATTTCTCACCATTGGATAGAAAAGCATCCTTACGGGATACAAGTTTTCCTTGTTTCGTTAAATCCGTTACAATAAAATCGTATTCAGCGACGTCTATAATCAACTGCGAAAAATATTTTGCATTGTCGTATCCTCCACCCTGGGTAAATTTACCGATTATTCTTCGTCCGAAATCTTTTGCTTGTCCGCTTTTAATTTCAAATAACTTCTTAGACCAATTCATGACTTCTTCCTCGCTGAAATCAGGAAACTGTTTTCGCTGTTCGCTAATTATTCTATCTAGATCGGGTTGTGGTAGCCAAACTTCTTTCTGAGCTCGATAGGATATAATAGCTTCGGAAACAATCAACGATATTAGCATACCACAATCGATCATATATGGTAGTAACACTACTGGCATCCAGGCCTTTTCAGATAGGTGTCTACCAAGCCAAAGATAACTACACGGATGTAACCCTGTAGCGAATTCGAATGATATCACACGAGCGAATCCAGTTAAATCGAAATCAGGCAATGGACCATTAATCGCAACACGAGTCATTTCATGCGTGGGGTGTCCAAATCGTTTAAAATACTCAGCGCATTCTCCATACCCGAGAAAACTTCCAGGATAACACGCGAATATATCAATTGAAATCATACCATCACGTGAGTATTTTGTATTCCACTGTCCTCTATGACCGAATTTGACTAAATTCGACGCAGCTCGATTTAACATCCTCGAGAAAATCACTTCGTGTTGGACGCCATGAGTTTTTTTCTCTTGCGAAGTGAGCTACCACGGATGGAATAGTAAAACTATCCGTGAGTAGTTTTTCATGGAAACTCTCCGGTGAAAAATCATTAGCGATTTTTCTCATTCTGTTATCTAATTCTTCAACGCGATATAATTCACCATTTGGTCTTACAAATTGATCGAATCCTATTTCGGGATCTTCATCACTTCTAAGTAACCACACTGACACAGGATCATCTTTACACAACGCATGAATAGCATCCAATAATTTCTCTTCATAGAAAACATCCCCGGAAAATTCTTCGGAGATATATCTCACGGTTCGTTCTCGTGGAAATATTGTTACCGCAGGTGTCCACGCGTGTTTGTTATGATCAATAATTTGTATTGGCGCTCCATTTTTGTTATATTTCGGTTCGTATAAAACCTCTCCGGTTATCGTCATAACGGTTATTGGGAATCTTAATGATGTTTCTAATTTAGCTATATCAGAAATCTTTGTACCGTGCTGTTTCACTGTCAGTTCCCGTTCGGTTATTTTCCTACGTCGCAGATCAGTTAGTTTATTTCCTCGGGATGCATTTGTGAAGTGTTCCATTACCCGTGTTGCTACACAATTGAGCCTTGACGAAGTCAACGGTGAATATTTCATAGGAGCTAGTTTTGCGATATCGGGTTTATCATTTAACGGATATATTCCATAAACGATTGCTGTTACAGGATAAGATCTCTCGTAGTATGGTTTGTCAATTCCAGTTAGAATTCCTGGTTTGGAATCTCTACTCACAATGACAGTTTTTTTATTCCTGAGGATTGGTTCAAATTTATCCCTGATAATCCATTTACCTTCGACTTCGATAATGAATTTTATTCTGAAAAAATACTTCTGTTGAGAATTGCTTTGTTTGGGAATTGCTTTGCAATTTACCTTTGGATTTCCATCTTTGATTTTCAATGATAAAATTCTTTGAATTCCCCCTTTGGATTTCCAACCCGTTGGCTCGCCAAGGTGTGAAATCACCTCAGCTGCTCTTTCATCGTTCATAGTAGCATCGATGTTGGGTACATTAACATCATCATTGATAATTCGAAATGTCGACCAACAGTATGCTGCACCGTCTCGGTAGAATTCATTAAAACACTCCCTGATTTTACCCAGTATAGCTCTATCACCAATTAGACGTTTTGGTGTATCAGAGACTCTATCGAGATTGAATTTAGTATTTTTCCAGGGCTTAACTTTCGATAATCTTTGGAACTCATTATCGAGATTGAATTTAACATTTTTCCAGGGCTTAATTTTCGATAATCTTTGGAACTCATTATCGAGATTGAATTTAGTATTTTTCCAGGGCTTAATTTTCGATAATCTTTGGAACTCATTATCGAGATTGAATTTAACATTTTTCCAGGGTTTAATTTTCGATAATCTTTGGAACTCATTATCGAGATTGAATTTAGCATTTTTCCAGGGCTTAATTTTCGATAATCTTTGGAACTCATTATCGAGATTGAATTTAGCATTTTTCCAGGGCTTAATTTTCGATAATCTTTGGAACTCATTATCGAGATTGAATTTAACATTTTTCCAGGGTTTAATTTTCGATAATCTTTGGAACTCATTATCGAGATTGAATTTAACATTTTTCCAGGGTTTAATTTTCGATAATCTTTGGAACTCCTTCAGTATAATTCTATCACGAATTCTACTCTTTGGTGTATCGAGATTGAATTTAACATTTTTCCAGGGCTTAATTTTCGATAATCTCTTGAACTCCTCCATACTATAATTAAAACAAGCATTTAAATGAAAGATTTATATATAATGAATCACTGCAAATGGCTTATGATTGGATCAATGACACTGTGTAACAAATCATGCAGAAGCAAATTCTGTGGGTATCATATGCAAAGTTTTCGTCGTGGAAGCCTTGGTCCGTTACCTTGCATACGATATGGGGTTGGGGTCAGGGGAAAATCGCAATTGTGTTTGAATTGCGGTGGCAAACGATACAGGGAATTGAAGCGTTATTATGACAAAAGAATCAAAAATGGAAAATCATATGAATTTTCAATCAAAAATTCTGACCTTGATTCTGTCCCTGACAAAGTCCCTGACCCTGACACTGTCAGAGTCAAGGATAAAGTCATAAGAACACCTCAAGACTATATTGAAAGATTTATTATTAAACCAAACAATGAATTAGACAAAGAATAGTATAGTATATAATGAACCAAGAATTCAGACCGCATCCCTTGATTACAAATTATGAAGCATCCAGTGATGGTACTGTCAGACACTGTAGACTGAAGAAACCAGTTGGTGTTGTGAGTAATCACGGGTATTTGAAGTTTACTGTTGGTGGGGGAAAAGAAAAGAAAACTTATCTCAATCATCGTTTCGCGTATGAATGTTTCAATGGATTGATCGAGGATGATTCTGTTATTGATCATAAAGATTCTAATCCAAGGAACAATTCTTTATCAAATCTGCAAGCTGTTACACAAAGTGAGAATATCAAACGAGGAAAGACTGGGACTTGCAAAACGGTTGGGAAGAGACCCGTAAAATCTTTGAATACAATAACTAATGAAGAAAAAATATTCCAATAAATGAATGAAGCCAGTAGGCACTTCGGTATTTGTAGAGCCTCAGTGCGATTCGTTGCAGAGGGGATTTATCGATCGGCGATTTCAAAAAAGACCGAACAGAGAATTCAATTTATTTATGTCTGATGCGTCATAATTTTCATTTAGAAATATGTAATCACCATAGAATATGAATTCTGAAAATATGAATAGCATTATTGCTGAAATAGCAAAATTGAAAAATCAGGATATCAAACTATCAGATGGGTTAAATCCTGATCAAATTATGTCAGATTATCAGGATATAGAATACGGAGTTAACACTAACAAGTATATGCTACCCAAGAAATACGCGTTCATCAAGAGAATTCAGAATTCTATTCGAGACTCTCTTTCATTTTCCAGTGACGTAAGTGTGTTCGTCCCGTTATATACTATCGTAGAAGGAATACGAAAAGAATTAGGTAACGAATACGAATTGAAAAAGGATATCAATTCTAAAGTTAGAAACCTACGAGCGTTAATTCAAGAAAATGAACGATTTTGACCGTGACCAACCCTCAAAGAGATTTTCATTTTTTTTAGCATTTTTTGATTGAATGTCAAAATCATCTCACAGGTTAGTAATAATTTTTTATTTTTGTTAAAACTGTTCAAGTTTTAACAATTTTTGTGTATTCTCACCCACCCGCGATGAAAAAAACATAGTTTTCAAGATAAAATTGCTCAAACAGGTCAGATATTTCATGGTTTCTGAGGGCAAAAACCCGAGGTTTTTTACACAGGATTTTCGAGATTTTTTATCAGATTACACTTTTTAGCCATAATTTGTATCAGATTTTCATTATTTTTTAGCATTTTTCGATTGAAATTCATGTAAGATTTGCTTGATTTAGCCCTTTTTGATAAAAAATCTCGAAAATCCTGTGTAAAAAACCTCGGGTTTTCGCCCTCAGAATCTGACATGTCAAATGTTTTCGTCTGTTAGGTCAGGTTCGGGAAAATTGTTTTACAATTGAAAAATTGTTTCTGATTTCAAATAATGGCCAATGAAGCATTAACGACCCGATTGGCTCGTGAACGACTGGATGCAATCAGGGGATTTATACCAATTCGCGACTCTGTAAGAAATAAACTGCAACAGCGACAGAGTCTTCAGACTGATTTTGCTGCGGGATCCGAAGAATTGTTTAAACCAGTAACCACAGCAACGAAAGGGGTAGAGCGTGCTATACTGGGAGATGATCCCGAGACGGGGAAATCTGTTATCGGTGAACTCGAAAAAATAGCAGCGAAAACTGAACAAACAAAACAGGCTGTACAAAAAATGGAATCAAAAAGAACAGTAGATGACCTACGCGTGAGATTTAACGAGGAAGGGTTAGCAGCAATTGATAAGACTGATCCAACAGAAATTCCTGCGCTTGTTGTTACGACTTATGAAAACAGGAAAAATATGTTGAAACCAGAACATCATAAGTTTGTTAGAAGTATAACTCATTGGACTGATATATTCTACAAAATCAAAACTAAAACAAGCCAGATTAAGACAGATAGTGCATCATACATCGAATATATCGATGCGGTGGGTATAGTGTATAAACAATTTGAAGAACTAAAACAACAACAAAAACCGCCAAAATTGCAAAGGCAGCGACAGCAACCTGCAAAGAAAATTTTTTTCTCGCCTGGAAAACAACAACCTGCAAAGATATCTTTCTCGCCTGAAAAACAACAACTACCACCTGATGATGATGATGATGATGATCCTACTGGTTATTTACAACACACGGATGAAGAAAAACTGAATGAAAAACTGGATGAAGCAATGGGTTATAGCGGAAGCGGATTGCAAGATTCCAGTGAGAATCCAAGGATTTCATGTCCTGGTAGTGTTCTCAGTGATATATCACGATTAGAAGTTCTTGTAGGAGGGTTCCGAGCTGGAAATAACTCACCGGAAATAATTAATGAGGCAGCTGATATCTGCAGGCGGTTATTTCAAGGTGGTATCATGGATATCAAAACATATCGAGATTTCATTGGCGAGTTATCAAACGGGTATCACAGCGACTGAATTTACAATTGATATTTTTTTACAATTGAAAAGTTGTTTCTGATTTCAAATAATGATC